>BFEA01000003.1:865005-878807 GCA_003427395.1 Chara braunii
GAGGAGGAGGAGGAGGAGGAGGAGGAGGAGGAGGAGGAGGAAGAGGAGGAGGAGGAAGACAAGGAGGAGGTCGAGGAGGTGGGTGAAGTGGGAGGAGGGGAGGGATCTCACCTGGAGGAGGCTGGGTGCAGATAGCAGCAGCTCCCACACAGTGGAAGGGGGAAGTCTCCAGCGTAAGCAGCAGCAGCTCCGGTAAGGTGGGAGCTAGGTTTCCAACGGCAGCGGCAGCAGCGGTAAACCGGTGGTGTGAAGTGGCGGGCGCCAGGTCTCCAACGGCAGTGGCAGCAGCGGTAAGATGGGAGGGCGATGAAGTGAGGGTGTTGAATGGCACAAGGGACGTCGACACTCTCACCAAATGGGCGCGCCAAGAAAAAAGAAAAAAGAAAGGGGCAACTTCGGCGCACTCACGAAAACTGTTTGTACTTGAACATCAGGCAATCTTGCGAATACAACACACCCACTCGAGACCCCACTGGACCCTAAACGCAGGTCATATACATTTAGCATTACAAGCCCTTTTGCATCGGGAGTGCCATTACAAACTCAAATCCTCACTGCGGTGTAGTTTTCTCAAAAAAAAAAAAAACGGACTACGGGACTGTACGGGTTTGAGTTCGTAACGGGGCATGGGGAAAAAGGGCTGGTGATGGTGAATAAGCTTCAGACCCGCGTTTCCGGTCCGGCGTGGTCTCGGCAGCGGTGGGGGGGGGGGGACACACACACACACGGGCTGTGTTTGCGGGGTCGCCCGAAGTACGAGTACCATCACAAAGCGTTCTCCTGACTACGCCGAAGTGACGAGAGCAGGCCTTTTTTTCCACTGCCATTTCCACGCCGCGCCGCGTCTGCAGTTGCAACGGCTTTCTTGCTCCGACCGCATATCGCAGCTCGTAAGGTTCGCCGATGGCATTCACGACGTCTCGGGTTGAATGTCCAATGGCCCCGGTCGGTCTCGTTCACTATATTCTACGCCACTTCCCACTTGTCGGCGCGCGATGCCCATGTCCAAGTACATCCCACGGAGTAAAAACAGGGATGCCAACACAGAAACTGGGAGTCCCCACTACAATCCCTGTAGTGGGGACCAAAAGGCACCGCGAAAACACGCATTGTCGCAGCTCCGGCCCGGAGTACCAAACCATGTTGGAAACGTGTTGGTTCGTGTTGGACGCTAGTACAGATCCATGTTGGAACGCATCTGCAATGTGTAGAGAACAAGTTGATCATGTTGAAATGAGGTTGAACACAGTAGAAGACCCACGTTCAATAGCTGGTCACCGCCCTTGTGGCATGTAGAAGTTGGACAACGGTGCGAGAACAAGTTGGAAATCAGCGACAATTTTTACAACCACCTCATACACCATCCACCTCTGCGTCGTTATCTCCCTCAGTGCTCCTTACCTTTACTCCCATATGACATCCTTCGCAAGTTCTTCGTACCCACTGTCGGACAACTCCTCATCTATATTCACCCTCAGGAGAATCTGTAGCGTTCCTTCGTCGTGTGCTTAGCATCTAGAAACCGCTCGCGCATACGGGAGTCGTCATAAGGAAGGCTCATATCGCTCCTGAACAGGTAGACGACTCGTCACTATTCCGTGAGCGACCACTCGATGATTCTTATCGTTCACACTCCTCCACGAGTCGGAACCTCTGCGATCCCACCAGAGAGAGTACGAAGTTCGAGGTCTATATCGGTACAGTGTTAGCTCACGCTCCGTCATGTCAATGCAACCCGTCTCATACTCTGTTCCTCGCTTCTGCTACTGTATCATCAAAGAACAGCTTTGCGTGTAGGTATCTGGCCGACCATACCATCACCTCGTACATTACCTTTGTGTGGAAAGTCACGCACGTGAGGACTCATGGCCGGTACTCGTGTATGAATTCTCTGGCTCGTCGAAGGCACTCCTGTTCTGTCAGGTCCTCGTCTATCGGTGCTCTGAGTAAGACGGTCACTGTAAATCCTTCGTTCACTAATTGCCTGCTTACATTAACTCGTGTAGTCGTCCTTCCCGGCATACCTCCTACCTTCTATGCCCGAATAGGTATCTCAAGTCCTTTATACCGATGCACTTATCCTCTGTTCATCTTCAACAGTAATGAACGAGATCGTCCGGCCTCAAGCAATCCACCCAGCAGGAAGCGTCTATAAGGTCTCCTTGTCCAGTTGTCCCCACCTCATGCAAACTGCGGAGTACTCCTCCTTAAGTTCAGGCGCTAGCCTAACCAGAGCGCGTACAGCGTGTGGTCAACTGCTTTAGTCAGGCGGTCCCATAGGTTTGTTCTATTACGAACGTAGGGAGAACCAACCTCCATCTCTCTACAGGGTAGAAGACTGGGTGCAGGGCCCCGATTACGACGCAGATGGTGAACGACCTCTCTCCTACAAAACTCGTAAGCCACCGTTATACTATTGATCTTGCTAAGACCTCGTACTTCCACCAGTCCCTGCCAACACCAGTGAGTGTAATCCCTATCTCTAGGTCTCGTGTTTTGTCAAACACAAGATGCCCCATCCCTTCCAGCCGTCGAGGGATATCAAACTCTCTATCCTCTAATATCACGGTCCACAGGAAGACACCTCTACCTAGCCAGGTACCAAAGTGCCTGATCGGTACGCTCGCTATTTCCTCTAAGCGCACCGGGAGAGGAATACCGTACCCCACAGCTGTCTCTCTTGGTCTTATCAGTTTCCTCACTCTATAGGAGTCCGAATTGCGTGTCAGAACGTAAGCCAACCATACGTCCAAGTCGCTCCTCATCACACTATCCGCCTCATCGATGCTTGTTAGAGGTATATCTCAAGGGATAAAAAACCCAAGTGTGAGTGTCCTTGATCTCTAATTCGCGTTACTAACTCTATCATCTCGTTCCATCCATACCTAAATAGGTTCTTCCCTGTAACTGAAGGAGGTGGAATCTCTTCGAACACCTAAATCCCAGTATCCCAACTAACTATCTCCCCTTCTTGTTTTAAGCGATCCACCTCTTCTATCACCAATCTAACCGCGCTCTCCCAAACCTTCTCGCTCTGATCCACCCTTGCCCGGGTTGCAGGAACATAAAGCTGCATGTCGTACTCGTTAAGGCTAACGAAGCGATACGTAAGAATGTACTCGCGCCGATGATCTAGCCGTCGTCCCTGAACATACTCGTATGTAACGTGCTCGTATGGGAGAACCTCTTTCCTCGTCTTCTTGTTTAGGGATCGTATGGCGTCATTAATTTCCTCTCTTGTAGGGCCTCGTCCCTCGGTGATCAGCTGCTCCCAATATACCCATCTAAAGGACATCACATGCCTGCCCATCTGTAATCCCCACCATCGTCTTTACCTCTCTCCTAGTTTTTTCACTTTTCCCCAAACTCCTATGCTAAAAAATCTACGAGTACCCTCGGGACCTACACGATCCGTGCCTCGGTTTCGTGAACACACGCGCCGCCTCCCTCAGTGATCCTTGTCCGCGTCCGACATATCCTCATCTTTTTCCTCACCTATCTCTCGCCCCCAAGGGATACCCTCCTGCCCGTCGGCCCGATGGGGACCCTCCTCCGGTACCTCTCCGCCTGTGTGGTTATCGTCTCTCGCGTCTATGCTTTGAACCCTACTACCAACCTCGGGAAGTGAATCGCAGCAGGGTCCGCCTCCTCTATTTCCTCCTCCGAGTCGTGGTCCTCACCCAGAGCCTCCTCATGTGGCGCATCCTCGACAAGTTCCGCCCCCAGCTCTATAACATATCCTGGCGCGCCTATCCGCTCATAATATCTCTCGATTAGTCATAGGCAGAGAAGTGCACTGCTCCACCAAGCCCCCCAGTCCTCATCAGAGAGTCGTCCTACAGATGATACGTAATCTAACACCGCTCTAAGCTCCCTGTCCAGTAGGTCCCAGACGTATGCCCGTGGGGCTCTCCTCCAAGCCGACGATCTCTCACTTACCTAGTCCCTACACTATGCCCGCGCTATGGACCAGACCAACTCTATAAGCTGTAATCTCTTGTCACCCCAGCACAATCCGCCAGTCAACAGGGAGTAATATATGAAGTGTGAGTCAAGATCACTTCGGGAGAAAGTGTTGAGCTCTCGCAGCACTAAATATGACTCGACGACTCCCCCTACTCCTCCGAACAGCTCGTCGACCACCTACGCAGGCACTGTCGTCCTCAGTCGTCTGTAGGAATAAGGAAAGAACCCCGATCGTGCAATCCGGAGGTCTCCTGTGATATCCCTAACCCCAGGGACCCTACAGGGCCATCTCCTCACATCCGCACGCTCGTTTTGTCGAAAGAAGCCCACCTCCTCTCGGAGATACCGCTCAGCACAGTCTATCACGGCGCACGACCCTGAGACAGCGAGAGATAGCATGACGCCCCTTACGGCCTCTGTGCTAAGGTATAAGAGTGTTCGCACTATGCCCCAACTGATCTCCTTAATAAGCCTCCCTCTGGCGCCTCTCATGCCATCGACCTCCCGGTACATCCATAACCATGCGCCTCGACAGAGAAGCAGCGATCACCATCCATGACTATGATCTCTCTCGTGGACGGGACGTGCGGGAAGTGTGAAATCTACCAGCTCTCCCTCCACTAACTCTGGAGGCTCATACTGCCCCCGCTGGTCGATAATAGGGAACTCCTCTACCACCTCAAAGCGCCACATCCGCCCGGTCGCTTCGCCGTCCTCTCTAAGTCCTGATGGCGACCCTTATCCTCGGGAAATGAGCGTCAGTGATGTCGAGCTCCTCTCTTGACTCGGCGTCCTCAGCCTCGGAGTCGATCCAATCGGGTTCCCAATCCTCCTCATTGTCCATTGAACTCCTTGTCCTCCTCAACTATTTGATATCACACGAGGTAGAAATCGATCAGCCCATCTGGCGACCTCCAACTCTTTTCTCGCGTCGGAAGGCCTCCACATCCTCCTGCAAGTATCTCTCGGCCCACCCGATGATCTCACAGGTCTCTGAAACTACAACAGTCAGCGCGACCTTCCCGGCCTCCTCCGGGCTCAGGTACAGGTAGGCAATGACCCCCTCGTATGCGACCTCTCTCGATCGCCTTCTACACGCACTCCGGTCACGCCTCAGATCCCTATGGATGCAGAGCCAAGCTTTGGGCCTCTGGAGAATCGATCATGACCTGAAAGGGCCGTCGTGCCAGTCAGTTGACCGAGTTGGCAACGTGAATTCCACAAGCCCTTCGTCCACTAGCTCAGGAGGCTCAATCCCCCAACTCCGGGTAACTGGATATTCCTCGACTTCCGACGGCGGCCACATCCGCTTCAACAGAGAGCAGAGGATATAGGGTGAATGAGGGAAGAGAGAAGAGGAAAGAAAGTTTTAGAAAATTTTCGGCAGCGCTTCGCCTCCCCCCCGTTGGGATGGGGTCCGGGAGGTCTTCCCTCTGATAACGCTGGCTACTTAGATCCAAGCCAAGTCTAAATAGCAGGACCCCAGAATTCCGGACTCGGATTGGGCTAACAAGCCTTATACTAGAGTTCCCTCGAATATATGGCCCGTGCACAACTCGAGGGAATTCAGTCTACTGCACCCTCAAACGTACCTCTGACCTACAAACCCTATCGCCTAGGCAAAAAAACAATAACAAGAGCCACTCGTACCTTCCTTCTGAATTCTTAGGCCATTTTTATAATTTTTGGGGATTTTTATTTATCTAAATTAACAACTATGACTTACAGTCGGGAAGAACGCGCTACCCCGCGTTCAACGCTTAGGGGATCGTGATGTAAACCTTGGCGAGTACCTCGGCAAGTACGTACTTCTTTTTAACTTTCACTTTCTATTTATTTCTAACGTTCGTAAAAAAAAAAAAAAAAAAAAAAAAAAAATCAAAAATTTTCATCGCTGGCTTCACACCCTCGGGAATAGACCAGTAGGTTCACCCGAACCCTGGTTACTGCCACTTCTCTTTCCTTCCTCCTCCAAGGGATTTTTTTGTATTTTCCTATTATAAAATTGAAAATTTGTATTCAGTTAGGAAAAATCATCTTTCTTAATTTATATATACATACGGTCAATATATATATATATATAAGCCCGCTAAGTTTAAGGATTTTTAGGGAAAGGAATAAATTTTTGCGAATTTACCGAAAATTTTGGCAGCACTTCGCCTCCCCCCGTTGGGATAGGGTTCGGGGGAAACCCTCAAACAACGCTCCCGAAGGCGGAATATAAAAAAAAAAAAGGAAAAAAAGGATAATTGAATTTTACCTAATTTTTAAATATTTTTATTAATTAATTAACAAAAATTCAAATTAAAAAGGGGAGTTTCAAAAGATTTCGGCAGCAGTTTCTCTCTCCCCGTTAGGATGAGGTTCGAGAGAAAGTCCCTTGAACAAGTAAAAGTAAAAAAAAAAGTCAAACAAATGATCTTGCATTATTTTAGATATTTATTTTAATTTTTATTAATTTTAGATAACAAAATTTAAATTAAAATAATTCCCAAAACAAATTCGGCAGCAATTTCCCTCCCCCCGTTGGGATGAGGGTCGAAAATGTTTCCCTTGATTAAGAAAGAGAAAAATAAACGAAGTTAAAATTTTAGGTTTTAGAATTTTTATCAAGTTATTTATTTTATTTTTTAATTATTTAACGTAACCAGGGTTACCTGACCGAACGTTCGGGGGCCCTCGGGCTGGCCCCCAAACGTTCGGGCGTTCGGGGTCCCGTTCGGGGGCCGAACACCTTCAGGTTCAGCCCCCGCCAAAAACCAATTCGGGGCCTAAAAATACGTTTTGTTTTTGGGGGTGTCAAAACGTGCTCGCCCTTTCACTATGATGGGGGTGTCAAAACGTGCTCGCCCTTTCACTATTTTGTTTTTTTTTTACTTTTAACTTTTTGTTTTCATTTTATTTCAGGGCCTAAAGAATTTTATTATTTTTTGAGCGAGTTATTGATTATGTAAACTACATATCTGTAAATTTTCAGGGCATTTGTCAATGCCAAAACATAATTAAGAATCGGCAAACATGGCGGTGTCGAAAAGGTGCTGGCACTTTCACTAATTTTAATTCTCTTTTTATTTTTTCTTATTTTTATCATAGTGTTTATTTTCTGTATTTGATTTTTAATTCAAATTTGGTAAGGAATTTGGATGTAGTGCCCAGGCAAATGTTGTTTGGTTTATTTTTCTCCATACAATATCTTTGTTTCGGAATTGTTCAATAATGTTTTTTTTTTTTTTTTTNTTTTTTGGTCCGCGTTCGGCCAGAACGGCCGAACGCTGTCGAGCGCATCGGTCCGGCACTGCACGTGGCAGCGCGGGACCCTCTCGGCCGCGTCACGCAGGAGTTGGACCAACCTCATCACGAACACGCAGATGGAGCTTCCTTAGGCCGCTCCGGCCGAGTGCGCCAGCCATACCTCTCGCGAGCCCCTACGACAGGATAAGGCCTACGCGAGGCACAACTTACCTCCACCTTACGGGAGTTGTCACCTCCCTTCGGTGGGCGTATCCCCTCCGAGCTACCAGTCCACAGTACGAAAGCTACTCGGTTGCAATCGCAGAGGTGGACCAGCCGAGGGTGTTTCTTGTTCGCTGTAGCATAGGGGGTACACGCGGTAGCACGCCCATCGGACCCGCACGCGGACCGACACCTTGGGGGGTTGAAGTCCCAAGGGCGGTTCGTCATCGGTTGGCTAGGACGCATCCCACTTACCACGCATAGACTACTCTACGGACACAAAGGGAACGCACACACATACACACACGAAACGACACGGCACAAACAACGTGACAACGCTCCTAGCCCCTTAGTAGCTGTCCCATAACCTTTCGGCGCGGAAATCGGATGGGCGTTGCCGCCGTTGCGTGCGAGGCTTAATATAAAAATCGCGCGGACGCAGAGCTACTCATATTGACTCGCAATGTGAACGTGCACAGGCAGTCGCAGTAAGGGCGTACTATGTAGTACCCGCATCCATGCGGTTGTCGTTAATCTCGAGGTTCGCATTGGGCACTCAAGTGTCGGCTGACACGCGCCTTGAGGGTTAATCTCTCCACGCTGGATAACCGCCATGCGCGGTTGAAGACCACACCCTCTTCTGCACCCTGTGCAGAGGGGTTGAGTAGACAACTTTAAGCTGTCGTGGCGGTCAAACATCAAGGGGTTTGACTTTGACGGCTGCCACGGACTATAACGTCCAACCATGAAAGCGCAAAAAAGAAACTCACTCCAACTCTCATTAGTTGGTGGCCTCCTAGAATAGAACGGGGTAGACAAGCCCAAATGACGCGCGCGCGGAGGAGGCCCGGTATCCTACCCATAGGCTACCCGGCGTCCGGGATAACGAGACCCGCACACGGACTCCCATAGGCCGACGGGGACTAGTCCTCCGCCCACGTGCCGCTTTGCGTTACCAAAATCTCAAATCCATTGACCGTGTCGCGCTCGTGGTCTCGCCGCCTGACCCATAACTCTTTTAGTTTGAGAGCGGAGGGTGCTGCGCGAGCGAACTTATCACAAGGCCGCGCGGACGCTGGACCTACACATACCATCTCACTATGCAGCTCTTCGTGAGTAACTACGATGACGGTGCATTATATGGTGCCCATACCCAAGTGGCCTATTCTGAGCCATGGGGTCATCTCTGACGCTCAGGCGTTGGCTGAAGCGCCCGCTAAAGGGAGGTTACCCTTTAGCGGGCGCAGAACCGACCTTAGGGTCTTTCCGTCTTCTGCACCCTGAGGTGTCCCAAGGGGTGAGGGGTAAGACGGCCCCTAGGGCAGGAAGGAGTTTGAAGCGGTGGTGAGTTGTCTAGCGCATCACCAACGACGCGCTAACCCTTCCGCCCGAAACTTTATCGTTTCACCAAGATAAATCAAAACGAGGAAAAAAAACAAATACCTTAAACGCTTATCAGAGAAAAATTCCTCTAGTGTTAAGCTCAGGGCCAGGGGTCGCCCTGGGCGAGAACCATCATATTCCAGCTCAGGGCTAACGTCCGGCCAAGAATTCTTCAAGAAGGTAGCGGGGGTCACCCTCTCCCTTCTATTCACCCCAACCCTCGATTGGGCCCTTAGTGCGCGGGCACTTCAGGCCACGCTAATTCCCCAGGTGGGTACACTTACACACGCACATACATATGCACAGGGGGAATAATTATGTGACGACAACTTATCACAATCATGGTGGTTCTCCTCCTAGCCATACATATATGTGCGACTTCAAGGCAGTCCTACCAAAACCTCAAGTCACTGAACATACCTGCAATCACATCAAAAGTCAAACAAGAGTCCACACACTACACGGAGTCAACTCCAACCAGTTCCTATACTCATACCCCTCGCTTTAGTCATGCAAGCCCCAACCTTCAGCCAACCAACCTTAAATAAATACTCAGTACCTTTGTTAAATGGCCGTTCAATAAAAGTCCGGGTGAAACCTTAATGAAACAGAAAATCATCGGGGCTAAAGCCTTTTAAGGTTGAGTATTGGGGGCGAGTTGAGGTTGAGCCGAAGACCGACGAATCGGCAACCGACCTGTTATCAATAATAACATCAAATGATCCTCAAGGGATCAGTTAAACCTAGTCCAAGTCCTGAATCAGGTCAATCAAGCTGGCCTGTAGGGTTAAAACACTGAAAGACTATGAACTAATGTTTGCTAAGTCAACCTGGGGTTGGTGAGAGTACTTACCTTTGTGGTTTGGCCTGCATGTGGCTGAGTGGCATCACTACCTAGTCTGAGTTTGAGTTGATAGGTAGCTGCTGTAGTGGCTCGCCACGTGCTAGAGCTATAGGAGTTGGATTCAATTTCTGCATTTTATGAGATAACTTTTTTTACTCAGTTCGATTTCTGCATTTATCCTAGGTTTTTTCTCATACTTGGGCTTGTATAAATCTTGGCAAGCCACTTTTCCAACGGGAAGCGCTGCCGAAATTTCTGCAAATCCAAGGAGTTAGACAAATCTCTTACTTCTCAAAAGTTCAACTGTCTTAGTCATATATGGATTAGTAAGAATCTGGGAAGTCTTCCTTTCTAAAGGGAGTGCTGCCCAAATTTTTACTAATTCAGGGAGTTAGACAAAAATTGGACTTTAAAAAAGTCAAAGACTATTCCTGTTTTTATATTTCAGGCTTATATAAATTCTGGAAAGACAGTTTTCCTACGGGAAGCGCTGACAAAATTTCCTTAGTTTATAAGAGTCAGATTATATTATAACAGGTGGCATAGTTGACAGTCCACTCGGTATAAGGAACCCAGCCAAAGGTCTACTTTTTCTGTGAGCCCTGACTTAGGACTAGGCTCAGACCTTGTTGGCTACCAGAAAGTTGATGGGACCACCATTACATAGGGCATTGGGACTGACCATTCATCTTAGAAACAATGTCATCCCTCTGCCTTAGTTATACACGAACATGTTGCACAACTACTTTTCTCTTCGTTGGGCATGTGACTAAGCCATTCATCTTAGAAGTCATGCTTAGTCGCCCTAAACTGTTTAAATAACCAAGTTATATATACCTTTCTGCACCTTAGTCTTTAGAAAGAGGTCGTAGGGCTGAGCCATTCATCTTAGAAACAATGCTAAGCCTGCCCAGGTTACCTTCAGTTATAGCTCTCGATTATACTCTCTTCGGTTGTGATAAGGCTATAGTCAGACCATTCATCTTAGAAACAATGCCTAACTAGCCTTGTTCGCATATAAGTACATATATATATATAAAACATTATAGAGAATCCTATTCCTTTGTTCTCATTGTGGTCCTGAGGCCTCAGACTTAGACCATTCATCTTAGAAACAATGTCTTGTCCTCTGGCCCTGAATCCTCCCTCATAATAAAACAATTAAGGAGAGATGAGCCATTCATCTTAGAAAGAATGCTCAGCTCCCCGTTTTTCAGCACACAAAAAAAAACATAGTACCCTGGGTCTGACCTAGAGACTGTTCAGAAACCACCCAAGTAAACAGCGGCCAGACCATTCATCTTAGAAACAATGCCCGACCCTCAAAAGTCAAGCAAGCAATACCCCTCAGAAATAAGTAGCCTGGCCATTCATCTTAAAAACAACGCCTGACACAATTAAAGAAACACAGCAACCAAGCCATTCATCTTAGAAACAATGCTTGGTTCTTCTGAAAACAGAACAAAACACAGCAGTCAGACCATTCATCTTAGAAACAATGCCTGACCCTATAAGACCCGTTCAGTCGCAAACAAAACTGCCTTCCTCCCAGCCTTCCCCTTGATGCAACCCCTTGTGACAATCTGCTTTCAGACAAACAAGAAACTCAAATTGCCATTATACAAACATTCCTTTAGTTGGTCTGATTTGTGTCCTGAAAGTCAATCCAAAAGTCAAAGTAGAGGTTGCACTCAGCATAGCCAAACACTCCATAGGGAGGTGTGTAGATAGGGGTTATACTGGGTTTACAAGGGGAGGCAAAGGTTACCTCTGAGTTCCCTGCCTCCATAACTCCTCCTGAGTTCCGGCAGGGCTTCCGCAATCGATGGGGCAACCTCCCACAAAGGCCCTGGCGCGGATTACGGGTTGCATTTCCGCCTGCCGCCTTCCTCTCCAAACCAATGGACTAGACTGAGAGTGAGAAGGGCAGAAAGAGAAGCATTAAGTCTCTCAGATACAAGAGGGGTGCGCTCAGACTCGCATGAGAGGGCCTTGATATCTTCTGCGCCGGAGGCCGCCGCAATGGCGGCCAGGTGTAACAGCTTGGTCACCTTGGAGTTAAACCGCTGATACTTTCGCTTATGCTGCCCACTCCCCAAACTATCGCAGCAGTCTCTCTTTCTCTCCAGTTGCAGTCACATATCACTAAGCAATCATCCCTTCGAGTGTTGCAGCAGTCCGTAATAGACTCAGCAGTTGCTGCTGCATAACAAGCCGGCCAGAGCCTGTGCGCAGTCACGCAAGAGCAACAATCTCACGTCGGCCAGCAGATGCAGCACCCGAGAGTATGCAGCAGCCAATGGCGGTATGCGGTGACCAACCACGGGCAGTAACGGTATGTAGCTGCCTGTAGCTGGCCACAGTTTATCCCTGGCTAGAGAGGGAGTAGATGTGCCCAGTTCACAGCAACAGCGGCGGACTCCCTCAGCCTGAGGTGGTCAGCACCAGCCAGCCGTAGTTCTGCATAGTCGATAGGCGCAGTAGCAGTCCGCATTGGCCCCGCAACAACCCCCTTCTGCAATCCAACCACGGCGCACAGTAGACAGTAATTGCTGACAATGGCTGGAGGCAGTTTTAACATAATATTCAACAACCCGCGATGGTCAACGGTAGTGTGTGTCCTGCCAACAGTCGGCCTCGGCCTACGCACTGTCAGGGGCAGCCGCTGCCGTGCACTACCAACCTATGGCAGCAGCCTCTTACAGAGTAGACTTCACAGGGCGCCGGATAACAGCAACCCAAGCCACACAGCAGCCTCCTGTACCCCCGACCGCTGCTGCAGTTGCGGCGCAGTCTAATCAGCAAGGTACTCGGCAACTCAGTAGGGAGGCAACAAGGCACGACGCAACACCAACACGCGGGCATATCAACCTACAAGACCGTCCGCGAAGCAACAGGACACAGGCAGCAGCCTCAACTGTAGCGTGCCTGCGTATCTGGCACGATGGGAGGGGTGTGATGACAAACGTAGCACGCACCAGTCAGAATCCATGGCCAGATGCCACCACAGTCCCCACCCCCCCGTACACCATCCGAGTATACCACCGGGTTGTTGTGTGATAGTTGCAGACGGACTGTCACCAAGAGATGGCGCGTGGCGTCGGCTTCCTTCTCCCCCTTTTGCTGGACCAGTACTTAACCACCCTTGCGCGTAGAGGAAGAGCGAGTGCACATATCCCGTCTTCTCTACGTATGTAGTCAGGAGGTGCAGAACGAGGCTTCCCCAGAGGTAGGGAAAGCGTGCAGCTCTCGGTCATGCGCGCAGTGGAATACGGTGACTGATCTCGTTGTCCGGGTGGGCAGCCCGTCGCCCTGCAGACAACTCCCCAGTGCTGCAGCCGTTCTTACACCACTTCCCGTCGATCGCCCAGCCAGACCGGGCGGATCTACCGCCGGACCATCGGGATACACCCCACTTCTCAAGCTTAGGGCTTCGCGCTCAGCCCAACACCCGGCAGGTAAGTCTCTACTTTGTCACCAGTCTCCCGCTACCCCTCAATCGCAGCCCACTTCTCTACCGACCCGAACTAACGAACTCTTATGCCAATATGACTTTGTCATTAGATCCGCTTGACTTTAGAACCCCTTGGGTAGACCTGTGCTCACTCGATTCCATTAGGAATCGAGTGACATCTTGATTGCTCCTTCTCGCCTGGTCCCTCCTCCGCCATAGCCCAGCGCACTCTCTCTCCTTTCTGGTTCCTTATTTACTAACTTCTTCACTAATCCGGCCTCGTATTTGAGGTCGCCCGTCAAAAAAACGCCGGATTCGACTCTCGACTCGCCCAATCCCGTCAAGGTTTGAGCGAGCTACGAGTAATTCCCTCCCGCCATAGCTTCCACCCCAATGGCTGTACTTGGCGCTGAATCCTGGCCGGGTTCGTTCACTCCCTCACTCCCTCGCTTCCCTGTTTCTTCTGGTTTTTGGTCCCGGCACGATCCTCTTTTTCTTCTGTCTCTGCCCTGAGAAGGGTGTCGACCCGCCAGTACGTCTAACGCGAACTCTCCGTCTAGCTCGCTTGAGCACGAATAACCATCTCTTCTCTCTTCCTAAAGCTAATCCTTTGACCTTTCTCTAAGGCTCTCTGAAAAACGGCTACGCCATTAGTCCAACCCATAGGGACAACCATCATTTGAATTAGTCCCAATGGCGTAT
>BFEA01000003.1:899908-910497 GCA_003427395.1 Chara braunii
TCTCTCTCTCTCTCTCTCTCTCTCTCTCTCTCTCTCTCTCTCTCTCTCTCTCTCTCTCTCTCTCTCTCTCTTCTTTCTCTCTTCTCTCTCTCAGTGTGTGCACTCTTTGTCTCTACACAGTCGCTCCCTCTCACACTTCAGTCCCTCTTTCTCACACCCTTCAGTTCTTCTCTCTCTCTGTCTTTACAGTCACTCCCTCTCGCACACAGTCTCTCACTCCCACTGAGCAGTCCCCTTCTCTCGATGACTCTCCCTGCCCGCAGTCCTTATTCCAATCTCTCTCTTTCAATCCCTCTGGGAACTGCCAACCGTTACCAGTCCACTTAAGTTACCTGATCTGTAGTTGAGAAATGTCGTCTGACGCGTGGTTGAAAGGCACAATGATCACGCTGACACAGGTGCCTCTAATGGCTGCATCCAAGAGCGGACAGCAAAAACGCCCGTACTTTTGGCACATACTCACCCGCTGCCGCAGCACGGATCCACTGTGCTTCGCGAACAGGTACATTCGCTGCACCCGCCGCCGTTCACCGTCCGTGTCTCGGGACTCCAGCCAGCGTTGGCAGCGGTGGGCTGAGCACACTGTGCATGCTTCCTTCCGTCATGTCACTCATTTCACGCGCGGAGTTACCGCCTCCTCACTGTCGCCTCTTCCCCGTGCTTGCTCTCATTACTTGCTCGTCTCCGGTCAACTTCCGGGATGCTGGGTACGCCTGGCACGCATCTTCCCCAAAAACTCCCCTTGGTACCCGTTTGCTTCTCCTATATCCACTGCCTGTGGCCAACTGCCCTGGTTCCACTCGGTCCGCGTCGCAGTCCCTACAGCCCCAATGCACCAGACCCAGAGAATTTCTTGCCCTCGTCAATCCAGGCCCAGTTATGCCGCCCTGGTCCATTGCGGTAGTTGTTCCAACTGCAACCCAGTGACCCATTTCTAAACCCAGCAGGTCAGGGCCATGGCCTGCCGTCCCAGGACTGTGCAAGTAGCCAACTGGTGCCCATTTCAAGGTCGAAGTACTGAATCACAGCCAGAATCTGCGCCACGTCACAGGCAACGTGCCTGCCCCTTTTACAGTCTCCGAACCCCCAAAGGAACAGCGTAGGCTGTAGTACTCTGTTTCAGTGTTGTGCCACTATCARTACAGCGAACTGTGAACTGCAGCAGCCCTGAAACAAATCAGAGCGTCGGACCATCAAATACCAATGTCGAATAATCCAATACTGTTCCAGTTCGTGTCGATGCCGATCCAATAGTTGCGCCAATCTGCATTAGCGCCCATGCCAATGCCGTCGCGATAATAGTTCCATACCAGTTCCGTTCCAGCAAGCGTCCCAATGCCGGTTCCGAAGAAAAGCTCTGATTTACCGCCGCCTGCACTTTTATCATACCGCTCGGTGTCGAGTGCCGTACTGTGCAACAATGAGTTGTAATAATACCGAGTCTGTCCCGAACCAGAGTACCGTGCCTGAATCGACCCAGCAGTAACACCCAAGCAATGAAGCCCAGTCAAAATAGCACCGGTGGTAATCCCGCGCCAGACATCCATCCCGCACTCACTCTCAACACCCGGATTGGATCAATATGGCGCTTAAGCAAATCAGGTAAGTTCAGCAAGTCAAGCGGTAATCTCGATTATCGGGAAATTGAGAGGGTGGTTAGAATCAGGATAAATTAATGATTCGGAATTAAAACCCATCGCGAATAACCAAGTAAAAATTAGTTAATTATCAGATAATCATGGATTTCCTTCTCGTTTTATTATTTTTAATTATTTTTCTTATTTCTTAGTTCCATTATCGAAAATAACGAAAATAAAAGCAATCTTGTCAAAAATAAATTCCGATGGAATTCAATTAAATAACGAAAATTCTTTGTTTTCTTTTTCTTTTATCACCTTTGATCCCTTTTTTTAACTCTATTGCCGGAAATTCCAATAATTGAGGGCGGTCCCATTTAAAATCAAATATAAAAGATTTTGAATAAATTAATGAATATTCCGTTTTTCTCTTTTCTTCTTTTGTTTATAATTCATGTTCTTTTTTTCTAATTTTGATACCAAAATTGATGATATCCGAGGCCCCGCTTCTGCGCCAGTTGTGGGGCGTAAAAGAACCAAACCTAAGCCTATCTTCATCTTGCTGTTCAGCAGGCGGCCGTCCCGGAAACAAGCTAAAGACGGCGGTATTGAGATAGATGCCGCCGCGGTAGAAGAGGTAGTCCTTCTTATCAATTTCGAGAGCTAGTCTCAACGGTCGTCATATCCAATCTTAGGGATACTCGGGGTACCCCTAATTTTTGCTGCCTGGTCAAACCAGAGTACCGTCATTGCACGGACTTGTCTTTGAGCCTAAGTCCCTAAACCCGTAAATTTCAGGCGGCGCACTGCTTGTGGCCGCCTGACAGTTAGCCCGGACCACTTCTCCACGCCCCCGTGGAGCCCTAGCAACTTACGTCATACGAAGCAGATGAGCTTCAGGGTGATGGCCCGTAAAGGACGCCCACGTCGGCGTTCAATTGTCTTATGTTTCAGTTTGTTATGAGTCCTGGGGCTAAGAGGATGCTTCTTGACTCTCCTGTTTCTTCTTGTTTTTGGTCTCGGCACGATCCTCTTTTTCTTCTGTCTCTGCCCTGAGAAGGGTGTCGACCCGCCAGTACGTCTAACGCGAACTCTCCGTCTAACTCGCTTGAGCACGAATAACCATCTTTTCTCTCTCCCTAAAGCTAACCCTTTGACCTTTCTCTAAGGCTCTCTGAAAAACGGCTACGCCATTAGTCCAACCCATAGGGACAACCATCATTTGAATTAGTCCCAATGGCGTATGCATAGCCGTGAGGTGCCTGTCYCTAGGGTCAAGCGGTACCTCATYATATCCTGAGAACAGATCACAGACCGAATAGATCGACCTACCTACTGCACCTTCTGCCAGWAAATCGGCGTGGGGCACGGAGCCCACGTCTCGTATCGTCACCGTGTTGACCTTCTGAAGGTCCTGGATCCATCGGATCTYGCCATTCGGCTTTCGTAGGAAGAACCATCGATTTGCATAAGCACTATCAGACGGCTCCGCAACGTGGGAAACCATCTTTTCTTTTAGGAAAGCGATAACTTCTTCTTTCTCCTTCTGGGCGTACTTCCATCCCACGTCRTTCCAGGGAACATGTGGTATCGTGTAAATTCTTGCTGGCTTAGCGTATCGAGGGTCAATCCTACCGCGTTCCGCGTCGCTGAAAGCTATTGCCTTATCATATGTCTTCAGAATTTCTATCACACGTCCTCGCTCCTGTGGGGTCAGATTTCCATCTCCGATGTCCATCCCTGCTATTCTCTCTTTCGTTAGGCGTTGTGGCTCCTTTTTCTTTCTTTCCTTGATTTCTTTCGCGATCTCTTCTTCTGATATCCCTTCTAGTGCAGATCGCTCGTGGCCCACCGCCGCTGGCTTAACTTTTTGTGCTACTCGTTTGTGTCGCTTGGGTAGCCCCCCATAGAGGGCCGTGCCCTTAAAAAAGACACGGATACCACACTACCAAATTTCTCATTTTTTTCCTTCGGGTACGAGTTGCCGYCCACTATTAGCCGACTCCCTAAATCTTCCACCTCCACGATCCGACCTTCTTCCTCTGTGAGCGGTGGTCCATATCTCTTCTCGCGAAATCGCACCGCGCGGCCGGAGATAGGTAACGACTTAATTTGATCACTGGGTCCCACACCCACAGCGAGAGCTACTCTGTTCCTCGGGTCCCGGGGCTCCACTGTCTCAATCATTACCCGCGTCCCGTCTGGTTTCCTAATGGACAATGTTTGGCTCCCTTGGAGTGGCGTGAGGGAGGTTGTCCAGCGATAGGGTGTAGTGCGTCTGCGTTGAACCTTACTAACTGAATAAAACTATTTTCTCGTTCTTTCTGCATTGATTGCGCGTCGTCCAGTTCACACCTTGTTTTCGTATCTCACTTAGTGGTGGATTTTGCAGGTTACAGGAGTCCGGATCTAGCCCTCCTGAGGGTGACAAACACGGGGCGGACATAGGGTTAGATCCGCTGGTCGGCAGACCCCTTTTACCCATCGACAACGTACATCCCAAATGCAACGACCTCGAGCGTGCCTGTGTAGCGTTTTCCCTTCGATACTGACCCCGTGATGAACCTCGATGTTACCGTTGCTTTGTCCGCCCGAGGGTCCGTCTCAAAAGTCGGCACCCTCTATTATTCATCTCATCGCCCGACCCTCAATGTCGGGCCGGCCCTCTCGTCCTTGTTCTTCATCCGGGCCCCCGACACTCCCCTGGTTCTAGTCACTCCTTTGTGTCTTGTTAATAATATGCCTCAATGATGGACATAAAGGGATGCTCACTCAGAATCCATGAACACGCTACTTCCCGCCGTCTCGGCCTCGATACTCGTTACACGGTCCTAATACCGTATCTTTCAATGTCGATTGTCATCCCGTTAGGTAAAATAGTTGGATCCAGCTCTTTTCAAGAGTTATCTTCAAGGAAGTAAAGGGCGGTGTAAGGCCGGAGCCACTCGGCAGTAGCCGCCCCCCCATTCTCGACGTACCCGGCGAGCCATCTCTGTATATCTAGGAAAAGGAGAAGAAAGGAATATTGACTCCTAATCTCTACCCATCAACCCAAGACTATCCTTACCACTTTCGTCGGGCCCTTTTTTCTTGCCTCTTTCTTTTATTCCACTTTTTCTTAATCATCTTTTTTTTTACCCGTAATCGTTTCTTGGTCCTCCACCGTCTCTTCCCACAACGGTGTTGGTTTTCACCCTTGTTTGTAACTATCACACTTTTAATGGTTTCCTTACCTTTGCGCTTCCTCTCTCGCCTTAGCGTAGATGACTCTAAGACCTTTCGCCCTGTTTTCTTCGTATCCTTCCTTTGGCTGTTTCTGACACCTAAGACTCTTTCTCGTCTCTTTTTCGCAGGTCTCTTAGAGGGTTCTCCAACCTCATAGGTGGATGACTTATGCCCCTTCATGGTTTTTACCATTGGCCCTTTTGAAGGTTTCAATAGTTTTCATCAACCTTCTCCTTTCCCTTATCCCTCTTTAAATTCGGGTGGGTTTCTCTCCGTTTCTTAAATACTTTAAGCGAGACACTGGTTCTTTCCATTTAGTTCCGTTTAATTCCTCAAGCAGGTAAGCCCCACCGTCCAATCTTTCAATCATGCGGTAGGGTCCTATCCATTTGTTCGCTAGTTTTCCTGTCCACGTCCTCTTAAGAGCAGAATCGTAGACCAAGACTAGGCTCCCTGTGGGTATTCCTTCCTGCCTAACTCGAAGGTTTTTATCCCACCTTTCTTTTTTCTTTCCCCTTTGGGTTTTCTGTTTTTCTACAGCGTCCAGGGTGTTATCTTCGAGTGTCTCAGCTATTTGCCCAATCCTAGCGCTGAATAGCTGCTCCCTGGTCGACACCTCTTCCCAGTCAATCTTCGTCTAGGAGTCCTTATGAAATTTTATGGGTAAGGGGCAATGCCTTCCGAACCATAAAGTGTAGGGCAGGTATTCGGTGGTGGATCGAACAGTAACGTTTTCTGCCCAAACTGCAAATCTCAGGGACTTTGGTCACTTCTTCTCATTCCCTCTGCACCATTTGGCGAGCACGTTCACTAGAGATTGCTGCCCTGTTTCAACAGCAGGGGCGTTAGTCTGAGAGTGGTATGCCATGGTTAGTGACACTCGGATTCCTGCCCTTTGGAGCAAGCCCTGGACTTCCTTAGCTATGAACTGTGACCCCCTGTCCATGATGATTTTCCCGACACATCCGTATCAAGTGATATACTCTGTTAGACACTCACTAACCGCTCTTCATGTCTTCTGACGCAGGGCCCACGCTTCTACAAATCCAGTATAGTCGTCCCTGATATCCATGAGATAGTTCATTCCTCCTTCACCTTTGGGTATCTTGACTAAATCAACGTGAACTTTCTGCCCTATTGCGGTTGGATAGGAAGGGAACAACGACTCTTTCTACTTAACGACGATTTTTTTCTGACATTCCAAACATGTCTGGCGTTAAGACTCGACATCCCTATATAAGTCATCCCACCAATAAAGATTTCTGACCTTCTCAAAGATACCATTCACCCCTCTATGTCCTCCAACGATCCCATCGTGAAGCTCCTCTATTATTTCTTTCTGCTCGCCCTCATCGCAGACTACTCTCATCGGCATACCGCTTTTAGGCAGCCTCTTAAAGAGGTGGCCTGCCTTAAGACAGTACTGCTGAGCCTCCTTCCTGAGCTTATCATCGACCTCACTCTCCCCTATGAGATATTTCCCTATTTGGTAGTACTTACCGGTATTGAGGTTCTCTAGGAACAGAGAGACGCCACTAGTATTAGGTTTCATCTTCAACGAACCTATTTCTATCTGTAGAAACTTATCTACCCCTCCAGGCGATCCCAATTTTCCCTCTTCAAGCGGGATATGCGACAACCCATCCGCAACCAAGTTCCTAGTCCCAGATATCCGCTCAACAACATAATCGAACATCCTTATGTGCATGAGCCACCTAGTAATCATAGCGTCTGTCAAGGAAAAGTCTTTTCGTAATACAGCAGCTACTGCCGTTGGATCAACCCGCGACACAAATCTTCGTCCGTAAATATAATGTAGGAAGACATTCAAGCAATGCAGCACTCCGAGAACCTTTTTTTTAAATTGTGAATAATTTCTTTCAGTGGTGTTCAGTGTTTTACTCTCGAATCTGAGGGGTCTTTCCTTACCATTAGGATCTTTTTGAGCCAAGAGCCCACCGACAGATGCTGGCCCCGCATCGGTGCATACTATAAAAGGTCTCCTCTCTTCATCTTAAAAATAAGGAACACCTAGGACTTGACCTCCTTCCTTAAACTCATCCTTCAACACTTCTACCGCATCCTCTTGTTCACTCATCCATTTCTATTCTACCCCCTACGCAGTAGCCTTCTCAACGGCTCAGTCTTTTCAGCGTACCCTTTTATAAAATTATTTCATAATCCGACCACACCTAAAAACCATCGTATGTCAGTAATATGTCGAAGCGAAGTAGGACAATTCATAAGTTTTTTTAGTTTCACCGGATTTGGCTGCCTGCTATTTTTGTCACAGATATAGCCCAATATCATGATGGAAGATACTGTCCACCTACTTTTTGTCTCACTCCCTGTGAGATTCACATCTTCTAGTTTCACGACCACCTTTTTTATGTCCTCAACGTGAGTTGTGACGAACTTCCTTACTCCAGGTCTCACCTCAGTCTCATCCTTCTCGCATGGCCCTTTGGTCAGAAAGTCATCCAAGAAAACTTCCACCAAATTCGGTATAAGCTCCCCCAATACTGCCACCATTGCTCTTTGAAAGACTGCAACGCCGTTGGTCCATGTCATCGACACTACCATCGTCTGGATTAATCCCAATGACTTGTGCATCGCAGTTAAGTGTCGGTCCCTATAGTTGAGCGGAATCTCATCGTATCCCGAAAAAAGATCACAGACGGAATAGATTGAGCGTCTTGACCCTTGGGATAGGTTTTCTGCAGATCTTGTATCCACCGTAGTTTCTCATTTAACTTTCGTATGAAGAACCAGTTGTTCTCGTAGGCACTCTCACACGGTTCTGCTATGAACGTCCTGATTTTTTCCTTTAGGAAGTCCACTATCATCTTCTTTTCCTTCTGAGCACATTTTTACCCAGCGTCATTCCACAACACATGCAGAACTATATAGATCCTTGCCGGTTTAGCATACCGCGGGTCTATTCGTCCTTTCTCCACGTTAGAGAAGGTCACCGCCTTGTCGCATGCTCTTAGTGTCTCTATTATCAGTTCTCCCTCCTCCTCTATTATATTTCCATCTCCTATGTCCATCCCTTTCAAGCGCTCGTCAGTAATTCTCTGCCCCTCTGTGGCTTTTCGTTCCCTGATCATCTGAGTTATTTCTTCATTAGTGATCCCTATCTCTCCCATCCTGTCACGGCTATTCGCAGCCGGCTTAACTTTTTGAGCTACGATTTTGTATCTTTTCCCCTTGCCGTGTCGGGGAATTCCTCCAAAAAAGACAGGTTTATGCATCCACCAAACTCTTTGTCGTCGCTTTACTTTGGATAAACAGCCCCATCTACCACATACTTGTCTTTCAAATCTTCAATCTCAATCCTCTTCTCTTTTATTTTATGAGGTCCTAGGGTTAGTTCCTCCAAGACTATTTGGCAACTCCGCGTCATTAGCTCGTCTGTAGTTTGCTGGGAATTTTTTTGTCATTTATCAAATTCATTTACGGTTTTCAGTGTAACCCTGCTACCGTCAGGCCTATCTATGGTGACTGTCTGACTTCCATCCCGGTTATTCTCGGTTGTGGCGTTGGCATGTGTCAGCCATGTCCTCCTAAGGATTAGCTTCGATGAACAATGTTCCACCGTGAGGACTGGCACGTTGGCCTCGACTCCAGCAACTATGACCTTGGCCTTATGGCACACCCCAAGTGTCGACTGCCTCAGCTTGTTGGCCGATACCATAGTCATAGTGAGACTCCTGTCCACTTCTAGCCCAAGCTTTCGCACCACCTTGTCTTCATAGACGGTAGACTCGGAGCCGCCATCCACTATTGTCTCCATCCTAACCCCATTTATGGTGGCGTTTAACTTTCCACTACCAAGGACGTAAAAGTACTCGCCCTTATCTCCAACGGATTCTACACCTTCTTCCTTCCCTTTCACAGCTATCAAGACAAAGGTTTTTGCCTCCATCTTTGAGTCTCCGGAGATCGTCATCTCTGTCGGTGGTACCTTAACTTTCTTCATCATTCCTATCAATTCATCTCTTGTCGGCCTGCAACAGCTATAAATTCATTGAGGGTAATAGGGATGGGCATATCCATTGCCCTTCTCAATGGCATTCTCAGGTCAACCTCGTCCAACGTGTTTTCTTAGTTGGAACCTTTTGGTCGTTCTTTTCCTAGGATACTGGGGTGACTTGGCGACTCTACTTGCTCGTCCGTCATCGGTTGATCCGGGTCCTCTTTCTTTCTGCTACTCGATTCTCCCACCCCTTGGGTGCATATTTAAGCCTCGCTATCACTCGTTATTTCCTCAAACTTAATGGAGGAACCCCCCATCCTCGGACTCTCCGGCAACTCACCTAACTCATCTTCAAAAGTCACTCGGAAAACTTTTGTCGCCATCGGCACCTGCACCTGTTTACCCTTTGCTTCATTCATTCTCCTCCTTCGAATATCCACGTTGATTTTCATCGAGGGTAAGAAGGGCACATGTTACCCTTCATCAGTCCACATCACATACTTCCTATCATCTAATTCGATGCTACCTTTCTTTAGCGCATCTAGCATTGTCTGGCAATCCCTCTTCTTGTAGTCCTCGTCTCCACAGTACATACATGCCTTATGATACCAGGTCCGTCTCGGATTAGGATCTCCTTTCTCTCGGCTTTCTGGTCGCGGAGTGACCCGAATAGGAGGTTCCTCCTTTTTCTGGCATTATTTTGCAGCTTTTTCATTGCCGTTTTTAAGGTTTCTATCTCCTTTGTCATGTCCTCCTCACGCCTTTCTGGTTTCCTAGGTTCTATTTCATCCTTGGGCTTCCACCTGCTATCTTTGGTATTGGACCATTTGGACGTCCCCCACTCTCCATCGTTCCTTTTCCAATCTCCTCGGCTTCCCTTCCTCCATTCGCCATTGCCCCGAGTGGATTCCCCTTTTCTATGCGAGTTTGTATTGGTATCTCCACCTTTGACTTTAGGCCTCCTATCTTAAGATTGAAGTCTTCCTCCACCTCTTCCCGTTGCCACTCATTTTCCTAGGTTATCGAGAACTTTCAGGATATGAGCCCTTGCACTTTGCCCCTCCGTATCGTGGGCCAAAGCTCTAACTTGGGCAAACGTCACACCCTTAGAGGGAAGGTCCCGTACAATCGTATCTCGTTTCTCCCGTGGTAAGGATCCTAGGAAAATGCCGCACCTTTGTAGTTCTCCCGTAAATCCCCCTTCCACCTGTGGGTTTGAGGCATTTTCATATCTCCTCACAAACGCTACCAGACTCTCCTCTTCCTCTTTCTTCATCTCCTTCGGGTCTTCTACAAAATAAGAGATTTCGTCACAAGCGAAGATCCTGGTAACTCTCTCCCTGAATGTCAACCACCTACCATCATCTGGAATAACACTTTTTACTTCTCTGTCTATTTTCGGTGCCGTATGGTGGAGGAAATTCGCGATCGTCTCTTGGTCGGTCCATTCGTCCCTTATCCCAATATCCTCCCAATCTTCCAAGAATTCGGAGACGGTTTTTCCCGTGAAGATGGTTTGAATCTCGGTCAACGCCGGTGGTTGATACACAGGCCCAAAAAAGGGGGCACATAAGACCCAGAGGCGTATCCCATAGTATAAATGCTTCTCCTGTAAGGCTCTCCAAGAACTTCACACCACGAGTCCCTGACTCCAGGATCAGTGAACCTTGTCGCTCTAGGCCTAGTGAAAACCTTCTTCCTCCAATTTTCCCCTTTTACAGGCCGCTCTTCTAGTTCCTTTGCCCTAGCTTCCAATTCTCTTATCATCTTTTTAAGTTGTTCTGCGTCGCTCATGTTTTCGACACTCA
>BFEA01000003.1:966853-979219 GCA_003427395.1 Chara braunii
TTTTCGGATAATCCTACCCCCCATCATCCGGCAAGATAATCTGACCAGATTATCCGGCCAGATAACCCATGCCACTTAGATTTTTTTTCATTATCAAGCGTTGGTACTACTGAAATTACGAGGCGGAGTGGGTTTACGACAATGCTTCTGGATGGCGGCGGTAACATTTGATAGCGCAACGAGTGGTGGTCCGCCGTTGTGTTTTTTGTTACACTGATGCACATTTGGGACCGTGCGGTATAGGTGTGTGGACCGGCGACACAACATGGAGTGAGTGCATGCGGTGACCGTTGAGGCTCGCAGAACATACGGTTTTCAGTCAGGGCCGCCATTATTTTTCTTGCGACAATAGGAGCGAGCATTGTTTATTTCGGGACCATCCGGTGCTGTGGCGGTAACGTGGGACCACTTGCGGAATTTTGGGACTAGGTGTGACTGATTTTGAGATCGGGACAGACATATTGATGTGACTATTGTGAGCGGATGTGTTGATTGGAGGTGGTGTGGACTTGCCGTTGGTTGGGGAGTATCATTGGTGATTAAAGTGCAGTTAAGGCTGTGTTGGGACAACCAGGGACATTGGAACCGGTCTAAGCACGAATTAGTTTGGGATATTGGGACCACATGAGAACTCGTTTGTCGGAATACCCTCCTGGATGGCTATCTCGCTTGAGGGTTTTTTTTTGTGGTCCAACCCCTGCTCATTTGAACACTTGAGGGAGGACATGGACCGTGACTCAGGAGAAAGACCACACCTTATGGAGTTGTGAGGTTTATGATTTCATGTGAGCCACATATTTTCATATTCAACGACTGTCATTTTCTTTTGATTGGAATATTACTTGACTTTCTTAAGTGAGTCGGCCCAAACTTCACCCAAGGTCAGTTGAACCCATACTTTGCTTGACGCTATTTGTTTTGAATGTTCAACAGAAAAGGTAGAGGAAAGTTGTGCGAGTCATGTGTGTGAATGAAAATATCTAACTTTAGGTATGATTTTTTTATTTTTTTTTCCAAAACTTGTTTGTTTTGGATTGATGTGCAGGTAGGTAGAAGGATACTTGTATAGGAGATTGATTATACCTATTTTCCTCTTTCTACCTTTTGCCTACCTGCATGTTAAAAACACTTGTATTTTGAAATGAATAATTTCATCGGATACGACGAAAGAAAACTTGTGACATAATGAGGATGAAGATGAACAAACTTAGTTTTCCCTTAGGTTGACCTTTTTTATTCCGAAGGACCTCATCTTTCTGCACCCGTCCATATGATTCTTGTTTTCTATTACTTCTGACTTTTTTCGTGTAAGTTACACGGAATTTATAAAAAAACGAGAATACTCAAAAGTTAGGGTCTCGTTAGACACTCCTAAAAGAATCCTTAAAAATCATTTTTTATGACTCGTCCTAAAAGGTTCCCCGCGGCCCGTTTTCATACGTGTATACGCAGCCGCGCCGCCGATGTCCGTCCATTCCTCGGCGGTGTCTGTGGTACAGAATGCGGTGGACCTTGGGCGGGAGTCGACGGATCGGTGAAAAGCGCGGTTCCCCAGAACTTCAAAATTTTGAATTCGAATTCTCACGGGCACGTGCGCCGTGAAAAAGACGGCGCCTCCCTGCCGACGCGTGTGACCTGAAAAAGACGGCGCCTCCCTGCCGTTCGCCGCACGGAATCCATCTTTCGAGTGTACACAACTTGCGAGGAGCGTGCACATGATCGTGTGAGCCGCACGTTCACCTCCGGCGTGTGTACCGTCCTTTAGAAGCGTGGAGCAGCGGACACGTGTTCGTCTCCTGTGCCATTGTACAACAGCGTTGGCATCTTGGACTCCGGCGTTGTTTGTTTATGACGGCAGGGTTCCGCGGTGGGCGTGTCTGAGGCGGCTGTCGAAGGTGTGACTTGGCAAACCGTGCGAGGATTAGCAGAGACGGACAGTCATGGCTGCTCAAACGGTCTACGTGAAGAAGAGATCGACGCTGTGGCAATGGCGGTGACTGTTGTCGTCGTGAACACGATGGACGATAAGGAGTCGTCGTCACGCGACATGCTGATGCGGCTCCGTCAAAGAAGAGCGCTGTTGCAGAGCGTTGCAGAGGCGCTGGATTGCACGACGATGTGTGAGGCAGTCGTCCAGTTGTGTGTCGCGCTGACGTCTTGCGTTTTCTCGCGGCAGACTCCTCGATGGTGCATTAAAGGACGGACTAGCGGGACATGGGAGGACCTCCGGCTTCGGGACGACGCGACGGACGAGTACTTCCGACAGAAGTTGCGCATGTCGATGGCCATGTTCAACCACATCGTAGCCGCGTGCGCCGCATACATGGAGAAGAAGGTGACGCACTATCGAATGCCATTGCCAGTGGAGCAGCTGATTGCTTTCGCGTTATACAGGTGGGCGTCCGGAGAGACGTACGAGAGCGGCACGTCAGCATTTGGCATCGGCAGGGCAACTAGACTGCAGGCCGTCCGTGACGTCACTTCGACGCTGCTGCAGGCGTACCCCGACGCGATAAAGTGGCCAATGGGCAGGAGACGTGCGCAGATTCTGCGCGCTTTCCGTGAGAAGGGTTTCCCAAACTGCTTCGGCGCTATCGACTGTACACACATCTACATTGACAAGCCCGCCGGCGCACCTTTCGAGAACTACTACGCAAACAAAAGTTCTCCGTGCAGGCGCAAGTGGTTGTGGATTTGGATTTGCGGATCCTCGACGTCTACGTGGGATACCCTGGAAGTGTGCACGACGTCCGTGTCCTGCACAATTCCCAGTTGTTTATGCGTGCAGAAAGTGGCGAGCTGTTCGACGCAACTCCGAAGAATTTGTCGCACGGTGTCATCACACGAGGCTACCTGCTGGGCGACAACGGTTATCCAGTTGCCTGTCCGTGGATTGTGTCGTCGTATGGAGGAATCGACCAAGGTGCTGACGAGGAGCGCTTCGACACGCGGCAAAAGGTGGCACGGGGGTGTGTGGAGAGGGCATTCGGCCGACTTAAGTGCATGTGGCGTTTGTTCTTGCGCACCCATAAGACGAACCTAGAGACCTTGCCACAACAATTCGTGGTTGTCTGCACTCTCCACAATATCCTCCTGGACGCAGGGATCGACTTCGATGAGAACCTTCTGTGGGAGGTGGATGCGAACGGCGTTCGGCGTAGAGTGGACTTGGGCATTATGGGGAACGGCGCACGCGGGCGCGGGACGATGCACAAACGTGGAAGGTGAATTGTTGAGGGATGCACTGCGAGACCGCCTAGCTTTGATGTAGGACCGTGCGGTAGGGAGGTGGTGCACACGGGGTGGTTCGATCGGTAGGCAGCTGGAGTTATTACGTGGTCCATGTCCATGGTCGTCGTGCTCATGGTTGGTTGGTCGTTCGAACGGTGGCATGATTGTCGTCGATGAGTTCACATTATCGTTTTCATGTTGTTGATGGCTACCTAGTTCGCACAGTTGTGCGAAGTTTAAAGATTGGAAGAACCTTTTTTTTTGCCAGTGTGTGTCGTCGTCGTTAGGACTTTTTGTCTTTTATATATTTTTCCTGTCTTCAAATCGTTTGTGATGAACGGTGTCGCGCGATGGGAAACATGGTTGTTGTTATTGTCTTTTTATTGTGTTTTTTTTTTTTTTTAATATATTTTGTTTTTTTGCTATCCATTTGTGGAAATGTTGTTTATCTTTATCCTTTTTTTGTGCATATCTTCATTTCAGTTTCCATGACCGGTTTCGTGTGCTGTTGTGGTGGGATGACATGTGCAACATGCTTTTGTACGATCCCGTCATGCATTCTCTCAATCCGTGATCAATGCATGTCTATTACATGTCGTGAATCCAATACGAAGAACAAGAAGAAGTGCAACGCAGACAAGGACACTTCATGACACGCACGACATTTGTGTCCCACAAAAGACATGACGACATTCATGACACCGACATATGACAGAGTCGTGAGAGTTGTCACACGCATTGCAAAAACGAAAACAACAATTAACCGCCACGCGCTTCAAATCGTCCGAGACAACGAGGAGAACCATGCATTGATAAAACAACCAAGTGCGCTGAACGCAGAAATAAAAAGAAAATTAAAAAAAAAAAAAAAAAAAACGAAAAACAAAGGTGCAAACCTTTCATCTCGTGCTGGCGCTACTGGCCGCACACTAAACACCTACGCCACCGTCGAAGATTCGTCCGAATCCCTCCGGCCAACACGCTAACCACCGAAACTACAATGACACAATCGAACTGAATCAACCCGTGCTTATGCCACGGGCGCCACAGTAAACCTGTGCACAATGATGAAGGAGGACTCTGGCGAATCCTGACGGCCGACACGCTAATCAGGTGCACCACGCACGATACTCCAATCACACGACAGCCCGTCACGTCTCACCACGCGTACATGCACCTTCGTTCTTAGAAGCGTTGTCTCCCCGCTTTCCACCCGCATACCAACCCGCCTTATGCGTCGTCCTTTCCTTCGCCTTTGATGCCATCATCGGCGGGGCCCGAACCCAACCAATCCAGCCTCTTCGCATCCTCCGGCCCCTTGATGGTCACGTCGTGCGCAAATCCGATGTCGCATGGTGCTTAATCAGGGATGTAGTCGGGGTACACTCCGAGCGTGGCTTTCGCCTTCCCAAGCCTCTCCGTGACGACATTCGCGGCGCGGACGACGGATCGTCGATGATCGAAGGACCGATGCATGGAGGTGATTAGTGTCGGCCTGGCAACGAGATCCGCGAAGTAAAATGCTTCGTAGTGACTGAGCAGATCGTCTCCCGCCATGCGCATAATCCACATGGACGCCGCCAGCAACAGCCTGAAGCAGTCAGCCACCCGACATAGATGCTAGTAGGAGATGAAATCACCGTCGATGTGAGCGCCCATTTGCACCGCCGCGCGGAACGAATGCGCGATGCTGATGACCGTGGACTCCTGGTACGCAGCCATGTCGTCGTCCTCAGGTCTGTCCTCGATATTCGCGTCGGCGTACCAAAGTGGAAGGTCCATGTTAAGATCTATCGTGTGGGCGCAGATCGCCGCGCTAACGACTTTGCGCCTCTCCTCGTCGTACCACATTGCACGCGCAATGTCCGTCGCTACGGACTCCAACGAGTACTGGAAAGCAAGGTGGTACCCCCTTGGGCGGTTCCCGGACTTGAAAACCCAGCCGTGCAAGATGCGCAGAGCTATATTCTCCACCGCCGCCGGACGGGAGATCGCTTGCAGGAGTTGTGATAAGTCTGCGATCCTCGCCACCCTCATGCTGGATTTGGGGATGACAACGCTCCGCGGAAGTTCAGGTGGCGGAAGGCCGCTGGCGATGGCGACGAAGTACTCTTTGGTTTCGTGGACGATGTTGTAAAGTTTGCGTCCTTCACCCGTCGTCGAGAAACATTTGTCATCCACCCAAAGAAGCGCACGGTCGATAAGGTCTTTCGTCATGACTCCCCTGCGTCCCCGGCTTGAAGCGTGTTGGTTCATGTTCTGTCCACGACCCTCCTCTCTCACCGTCGCCGGAACTACAGCCTCCTCTCTCGCCGCCGGAACGGGAGGGACAACACCTGCAACAGCCACACCCGCGCCACCTGTCGCCTCGCGCCTTGCTGCACGCACGTCTGCCACGACTCCCCCACCACCACCTCGTTCGCAAGACGCACCATCACCACCGTCGTTGCGCTGACGCGGCTGAGACAGCGTGCAGGGCAGTGCACCTGTGATCGTCCTTTCGTCCTCCGCAGCGCGAGCCGTCGACACCGCCGCTGTGGTCGCTTGTGTCGCACTGCGCAGGCAACGTTTTTCCAAAGGCTCATCGTCTTCGTCGTCAAGGTCCACCACCGCACCCTTCTCTTTCCACGTTTCGCGGACACGCAGCTGCTGCGCCTCCGGCGGAGGGGTTGACATCCTCTTCGAAGCGCTCTGATCCAGAGTATGCTGCCTGGCACTCTCCCGTCCTGCAGACGCCGTTGCCTCGCCTTGATCGTCCTCCGTCATGAAATCGTCGTCGTTGACCTCTTCCGCGGCCTGCGCCCAACCTCGCGCACCACGACGCGACAAACTTGCTGACGCATCATCCAAACGTAGCCTCTTCGCCTTCGGGACGTGCCGCCGACCTTTCCCCTGGGCTTGGGTTTCGTCAAGCGCAACGTCGCGCTTCTTGCCAGGGGCGTTCAATCGCGCAGACATGCTCGCTGGGGACCCCCACAAGTGATATTGGTGTAGCGCTCGGCTGACTTATGTTGTTTCGTCAAAAAAGATGTCACCCGTCTCTTGCCAGCCTAGCGAGACAGGCTATCCCGACGACGCTGAAGATGTGTCCTCCGCTGCAGGATGACGACGACGCGCAAGCGCACCACGGAAGGATGATGTCCCCGGCGACACCCGTCCTTTGCGATGGCGGGAGTGCTCCGCGGCGAGAAGACTGACTGCCAGAAGAGCGGAAGCGATGACGGTGAAAAGCGTTGTGGCACTGCAGATGCGCGGCGGGAAGTGTGCAGCTGGCCCGACGAGAAGCGTTGTGGCACTGCAGATGCGCGGCGGGAACCTTGTAGCGCGCCAGGCGAGAAGCGTTGTGGCACTGCAGATGCGCGGCGGGAAGTGTGTACCTGGCAAGGCGAGAAGCGTTGTGGAATCACCCTCGTGCGGACGACATTTATGCGGCTCCGGACGCGCAGCACTGAAATGACACTAGCAGAAGGACCGTCCACGACGTCGCATCCTCGTGGCGGGAAAACTGAACGACGACGGCGACACGTGCTACCGCCATGCCTGTCCAGGCCTGTCATTATCAACCTCACGAAGCCGCGATAAGGCCCTTCCACGTTCGGTCGACGTGCGCGAATGCACTCCGGAAGGACGAAAACAAAGACGGCCCACCTTCACCCTCGGACACCCCATCACGCGTTCCCCTCTCAGCAAACGACCCCTCCATAACCCCCACCCCCCCCACCCCCCAATTCCCCCTCACAACCCGCTTCCACAGCAAACCGCGCCGTCCACAAACCCCATACAACACACCCCCTTTCGACAGTGGCTATGTGTGTGTCGATCAACCAAAACGCAGACGATGGGTGGTCCTCGAAAATGCAAACTACCCCCCCCAAAAAAAAAAATAATAATAAAACACACACACACACACACACACACACACACACACACACAAACACCCACCCCCCCCTCTCGTCATGACCGCAGGATCCGACCTTCATCTCCCGCCAAGTTCGCACAAAACCTCACCCTCTCGCCGCCCCCAATTCTCCGTCGACTACTTGGCATTGCTTCCGCGGCAGCCATCCACGAGCATCGCCAATGGCAACATCATGAAATTCACAACCGAAAAAAAAAAAAGAACTCGATGACGACRGCAAAGAACCAACTTTGATCAACACAGCACGCAATGGCCTACATGGCCGACCGACCACGGATGGCGGCAACGATCTCCAACAGTGCTTGGCACATCATCCTCTGCGTCTCATCGAACGCTGCATAGTGCGTTTTTTGGACGACAACTTCCTGCTCCAATATGTCGCATTGCCTCGTGAAGATGATGCATTGCCGCTTGCTAGATGATTCGATCGTCGACGACATCAGTGCGCCATGGCGTTCCATGACATCGGAGATGCACTCGAATGCCTGCTGACGCGCGTTCTTCTGCTTCCCATCTCCCGCCCCGCTGCCTACGTTGCTGTCGGACTCCCACGCAGAAGAACGCTCGTCAGGGCATCCTTCACCGACCGCCTCACTACAAACAGACTCCCCTCCACCCGCTCCTCGCCTGGGCAGGTGCACCCCATCCAGACTGCCGATGTCGGCAATGTTGGGAGGGAAAATCGTGTGGTTCCCCACCATGTCTGCGTGGATCTCGTTGTAGAGCGCCCTGTCCATCCGGAACTTGAAGTTGTGCTCCTTCCTCTCTTCGTTCGTCAACCTGAAAAAAACTAGCCGCCCGCTGGCATTCTGAAACCTCTGAATTTTCTTGTAGTTCCGAAACAGATTGTCCCACTTCTTCATGCAGTCGTCAGCATCCTTCGTCCTCCCCGCATTCGCCATCCGCTTCGACATGTCCTCCCACTTCCACTCTTTCGTCTTCATCCGCCCGTAATTGTGAGACAAGCCGGCGAGGTGCATATCTTGCTCCCGCTTGCATCGCACCAGGAGCATTTGGTTTTCTGCAGACCAGTACGCCGGAGACTTCCTGGCGTCGTCACTTACGCCACCTCTGCCTCCACGGCCAACGGATCGACCACGGACACCACCTTTATCACGTCCTCTCCCCCTCCCAGCCGTCTTCCCCAAAGGCCGAATGGGAACGTCGTCGTCGTCGTCCCCCGCTTCCACGTCTTCCCTCATCCCTTCATCTGCGTCGTCACCGAATCCAACGTCGTCTTCGCCTCCATCGCTGTGTGCCCGCATGTTCGACACTCCACGTGTTATGTTCTCCACAGTGGGTCATGGACGTACCGGCGCTCTGCACGTTCCCTCGTCCCTCACTCCGGATTCGATCGGTGTTGTGCACGCACGCATCAACGAACGTGCACCGCCCATGCGCAGGGGCCCTGCTGCCACCCCGGGGGGTGCGGGCCAGGTCAGTGTCAATCGATCAACGGACGGAGCTGTCGATCCATGCTGCCGTCCTGTTGGCGATGGCCCGACTGCATCAGTCATGGGTGCAGCGCGACGAAGTGTGGACTGCTCCGTATGCAGACTTCCACCATGCTCAACGCCACGTGCCGAACGATCTCCGTCGATGATGAACGTAGGACTCGCCTCCCTACCGCTGCCAGAACACAACCCGAACCTCAGATCAACTCCTCCGTCGTCGTCGTCCCGCAAGCCTTGATGCAACAATGACGTGAACTCTCCCCCTTCGTCGGGAGCCGACCCGCTTGATCGCACCGTCTGCGACCACAACTGAGTCGAGCAGCTAGCGAGAAGCAACGTCGAAAGTTCTTCCTTCTCCGGCTTCTCGTCCGACGGGGGCAATGGCGTGTCCCACGACTCCAGATGGGTGTACATGGAGGGGTCATACCGCCTTCGAGGCTCCGCCGCAGAAGATCAACTCCTCCCTGACCTGCGGCAGCAGCCGGTCGTGCCTGCATGCCCGCCATTAGACGTTCGCCTACTGCCTGTCTCGTCGAAGCCCTTCTCTTGCGTTGTTGTTTCCACGGCCGCCACGAAAAACACGCATGGAGGAAGAAGACGACAATGAGTACTAGCAGAGGCAATCTCCTCCGCACGTCAGCCATGAAAATTCACCTCTGCAGCCGCCCTCGCACGTGACCACTGCAGATGTGTGTTTCGACATGCCCGGGACAAGGGCGCTCGACCTTCATATGCGGACAACCATCACAGAAGATGACGAACACGCCCGCCTTCCTTTTGAAATTCGATCGTTGCAGCCCGCGCTGCCCAAAAGCGGCTCCGTCTGTCGTCCTGCGCACGTCGATGTCGCACTCCTCATCTCGCAAGCGACCCAATGGTCCAGTACGGGCATCCACCCGCGAACGCTCGGCCCTCCGCGCTCCACCCCCTCTGCCAATGGCTACCGTGCGTGGCCGTTGCCCGCGTCGAGCCGCAGAAAACCTTCGATGTCCGACCACCGACTCGACAGACCACTTGTGGACCACCAACGAGTGTCGACGGTGCCATGCGCATGACACAACGACTCCGTGAAACGCGGGAATCCTAAATTTTTCAGTAGGTCGGAGGCTACTGGAAAATTTAGAACGATTTTGCCAGGGGAATCCTAAATCTTTTAGGACTCGTCCTAACGCCGTTTTCACATTTTCGATCTTCGATTTCGTTTTAGGACTGTGTGCAACGAGGACGCAATCCTAAAAAACGGCATTTTTAGGCGTCTCTAACGAGACTCTTACTCGTAGTGAACGAGTTTTCTCTCTATAAGGCTTCTGGAGCGGGGGTTCGTTGCTTTAGGAGTTGACTCAGAATGAACCATTCTACCGGGGGGGTGTATTTGTCGATTCGGTGGATACGGCCTGACTTTTGACATCCAAGTTTTGTGCTCGGCGAGGAGTACACTAAACCACTTCCTAGTGGGAGAGACATGCAACACTTCAAGTAATGAACCTGATAAAAAAATTGTTCGCAAAGCAGTCTGTCATCGAAGAAGATTATGAATGTGTGGAGACGGGTGTGTCCGTGCCTAATTTTAGGTCGGCGTTAAGGTGAAATGAATGACTTTGGAGGCACATTTCATCAAGTCAACACTGATGCAGATCGATTACCTTGTCGGTTGCATCGATGTTATTATCAGAGCGAACTCTTCGTTGGTGGTTGAATGATTTTTTTATTTATGAAGTTCGACCCGATGTGGTCGGGTTTATTTTGGTCTTGTGTTATTGAATATATCGGTTATGATCACAAATTGTATATATTTCTGTTGACTACAGTCGACTTCTTTTGAAGTAACTGAGTGCGGTTATTATTACTTTCGTTTGATTGTGTGTCGAAGGGAGTAGGATTCAGTTGAGGGTTTTACGCTTGGTTGAGACCGTCCTAGTCGACAGACGTACGCTTTGTACTTAGGAGATGAGCGTCCCGAGGGAAGAACGACGTTCGGGTCCACTTGTCGTTAACCAAGCGTATCTATACTACAGCGAATGAGCAAATGCCCTCAGATGATCTACCTCTGCGATTGCATCTAAAAACTTTCATACGTGGGTCAGTCGTTCGGTAGGGATACACCCCATGAGTGGTGACAACCCCTTAGGGAAGGTAAGTTGTGCCCCACAGAAACCTATCCTGTTGTAGGGGACCGTAAAAGTACATCTAGCGCACTCGGCTAGAGCTGTGAGGAATGACTCGACCGCGGCCGTCTCAGCGGTTCACGGGGTTACTATGCGTTGTTTTCAAGTTGTCTCTTATTTTGTTTTAGTTTACTCTTGTTTGACATTACCGGAATGGCTCCCCCGCTTTGCAAAAAGGCGAGAGCCAATGCGCATGACACTGGGGTATCGTGAGAACAAGGGAAAAAGGCCTGTGCAGAGGGGGAAGTCGGGGGAAGGGAGGAGGTGTTTCAAGGGACGTGCAATGTGGAGGGGGTACCAGGGAGGGGGGCAAAGGAGAGGACAAAGGGAGGGGTTGTGGCATGGGGAGAGAGATCAGGGGGCGGAGGCTAGAAGAAGGTGTTGGAAGTGAAGAAACAGGGGGTGGAATACTGAGGGATAAGGAAGAGGGGGTATGGGGACGGGGGGAAAGCAGGAAGGGGTAATGGTAGGAATGGGGTTAAGGTAACTCTAATCTAGTTCTTTAGTAAAGACGCAGGGCCTAAAATGGCTCAGCTTCTACTTTGTCCTCTTGTGTGGACCTTCCAACAGCGATGGGTGTTGCGGCCCTCCGACGGACCTTTCAACCGAGTTGCCAGGTAATGCGTCCTATTCCACATAAGAGAACTTCCTACTCGCTACTTATCTCATCCTGACTATTCCTAATGTTCTCCAAAAGTCACCTACTCTGATGCTTTCAAAAGTCCTCGGCTCTTCTCCTGAGTGGGCATAAGGTCAGGATGGACTAATGCTTGTCATACCCTCAGGAGCGTTCGGCTTTTTCCATCTTGCATTCACAAGTCCCTCCATTCTACAATGCTGTGTAGCTAAGGGCCTCGTCGGACGGTAAAAAAAACGAAAAGAAAAACGAAATCGTTTCGTGAGTGAGTCGCCGCACAGCTTACACATGATTTTTGTCAGGAGCAATGCGCGAATTCTATTAGAAAAAGGATTCGCGAGGAAAACACATGGAAGACTGCCACCCAGCCTGCAAAACACACAAACCCGTAGGTCCTCGACGACGATGGTGGAAGCCCTGTGAATCCTCACGAGTGCACCGCAAAGATCCAAACGGTATCCATCCAAATTCTTGGACCGTAGTGCTTGCCAGGCTTCACAGAAACTCGTTAGGGCAACACCGCATGGATATTCGCGTGTGCTATGAGGCAGTGAGCTATGTAACACCCGCGGACGCGTCCGCGAGGTCGAGCTCGGATCGCGGACCCAAATGCGTCCGCATCCGTGGCCTACCTGGTCCGCACCGCGAACACGATTTTACACGAATTTTTCTGAATTAAATAATAGGTAGAAAAATATATATATATATATGGGGTTGTAGGGAATTTTAAGCCCTACAACCCCTTTTTTTTTTTTTTGAATCCGACTTTGTTTAGGATTTAAAAAAAATCAAAAACGAAATTGGATTTTAAGATAATTAAAAAATATATATATAAAGAAAAACAGAATTTTTTTTTGGTCATTTTTTATCATGAGATATATGGTCCGTGAGTTTACCTGTAATTTTTTAGAAATAAATTTATGTTTTTTGCAGAAGTATGAGGTGTTTTGAAAAAATGCA
>BFEA01000003.1:980016-990870 GCA_003427395.1 Chara braunii
CCCTTACCCCCCCAACCAAAAATTTGATTTTTTTCGTTTTTTTTTGCCTGATGGGGTGGGGCTGGGGTTGCGCCGCCACGTGGCGCTTCCGGATTCCTAAACCCCCTTCCCCAGCGGTCGCCACGCGTCCGCGCGGACGCGTCCGCGGGGTCGCGGACTCGGCCGCGGCTGCGGACTTAGCCGCGCCTGTCCGCCGCCGAGGGTGTTACATAGGCAGTGAGCACAGAAACGAGGCGAAACGGTGAAATAGGGCCTCACGAGCCCTCGCGTTTTAAGGTCGTTTTCGTTTCGTTTTTCTTACCGTCCGGGGAGACCCTAAAGGAGGGCAAACTGTGGCTGTAAAATTTATTCAGACAGCCATCGAAATTTTCAGCCCTTAGACAGATGTGTGGAGAGCTACTATAGACGGTAGAAAAGGCCAATGGGGACTGAACCCAAGAGCTCCTGAATGCCAACTGAGGACATACTCACACTAGGACTGTTTTAGTTATTTCTGGGGCGAATTGTGGCCAGATGCATACAGGTGTGGCCGAAATTACTGTATGATGCATTCTGGAACGTTCTCGTGTGAGTACACTCTCAGCCAAGCCGCTGTATCCCCCACGTTTTTTTTGGCCTGCGAGAGATCTCTTCACGCGTTCCAGATTTTTGTTTTTGGGTGAACGTTTTTTCTTACTTTTGTTTCCTTTCTTTTCTTTTTTTGTGCAAACAAGGGAATGCACCCTTTCTATTTTTCCTATTTTTAAAAGGGCGACGGGCTTGAGAGCTATCATCATTGAGCTGACCGGCCCTGGCAATTCAGGCAATTCAGAAATATCTGTTTTTTTTATAACAGAACCATAATCTGGATTCGAACTCTGCACGGTATTTCAACAGTTCATGGGTGTACCCGCCGAGCTGGCTCTTGGGTAGGGAACGCAAAGAAGAGGGAAACTGAGGTCAGCATATCCCGACAAAAGCGCGTGCGGGGGTCCAAGTCCCATCACGACTGCAGCAAGTTGCAGCAAGTTCCAGCACCTCATGGAACGTTCCGGACCAGTTGTGATTTGGGGACGTTCGATTCAAACACCTCAGGGCTATACTGTGGCCACCCTGAGAGACGCTTGAAGATTACAAGATCTCGCTGCTACCGTCTTCACCCGAATAGAACGTCCGGTCATTATCGCTGCATCTGGACTGCAGGTTGGGCCAATGCAGCTCTATTCGGGTGAAGACGGTAGTGGCTTGGCCCCCTGGCGAGGTCCACTCGCCGGGACTTCGAGTTCCAGATGGTCGATTACAATGATCGGCGGTCAGGAACAAGAGATCGATGTAAACCGGACTCTGCCTTTCGGGGTATTTTGTTAACGTGGCCACCGCACGGCCGTTAGATGTGCCGTTAGATGTTTCGTATGGGATGGGTGGAATCGGTGCATTTTCGAAACCATTTTTAAACACCCGGGGCAGGGTCCAACTAGCGCTCGTTTCTCAGCCGTGGCCGTCGATCTTCCCAACATACGGCGCGAAATGAAAAAACTCGCGCTAGCGGGACCCTGTCCCCGCCAGTGGGACTCTGCCCCGAGGTAGAGCGCTCTCTCGCTTTGGTCGACGGTAGGAGAAACCTGTCACCCAAGAGGTGTTGCGTTCTGCTTTTAATGCGATCTGTGTACACAATTCGCGTCGGTGATTGTGGTGACAAAAGCTCCGAGCTTTCCTCCTGAGTTGCCAGTTCGTGTAATGGGTCGTGAAGGTTGCTCGTCTTGTGTCACGCGTGCTGCGTGGGAGAACGAGATGGATGACTCTGTCGGTTATGACACCTGGCGGTCTTATGCCCGTGCCCCAGAGAAAATTGATGACAGATTGGTATGCTTGGACTTGAAGACGAGGGCCAAAGTGTCGGAGCTGTTTCTTCTCGGAGGTCCTGAATGTGTAGACGTCGCGCTCCGTCTTCTTGTCCCCAGTGGTGGTGGTATGCTGAGCAAAGGATGCGGGTCCAAGGAGCGGACAAGGATTTACGGCAAGGTTGCCGATTTGGGAGGGTTGCGCGCTATGCGTCTTGCTGCGAACATGGTTCGCGATGTCGGGGCTACCGGGGTGTGCCCGTCCCCGACGTGGGGAAGCGGGGCCTTCTGCGACCACAGGAAGTTATTGTTGACGATGCCATCGGCAGATTGCCGTGCACCGCTGCCTGAGTGCCAGGTAGATGACCTGTCAATGCCATGGCCCGGAGGCAGAGGAGGTGTCGGTTGGAAGGGACGATGGATCCTCCATCATGACGAGAGGAAGAAGCTACTGAGGGAGCTTCATTGCTTTGGCGGATCGGAAGCCCTTGAGGTGAGATATACACACACGTCTATATCAATATTTTGCGTACAGCTACGCTGCATCAGGTACGTGCATTTACTACGTTTGTCGCAAATCTAGGAAAGTTATATTTGTACGTGCGTTGCTTGGCGACTTCTAATCTATCTGGATTTGTAGCTGTGATTGTCTTAATCATGCCATGGCGCCGATGTCAGATGATCGTTTCTTAATGTTATCTCCATTGCCAACTGATGTTGGACACTGGAATTTGCTCGAACCTCGTCTGTCAGTGTGTTCTTTACCATGTTTGAACGGACGTTATACTGCACAGTTCCTGTAGTGTGCACATGTTACTCTCCGTCGCGCCTGAGCGGGTGAGATTTTCGTACACCGGCCTTGGATTTTTTCCCTTAACACGATTGCAGTCGTTTTGATAAAACAGACTGTTTTTTTTTCCCCCCCGACGAAAGAAAATTGTGCTTCCTTTTGATTTTCGGAGTTGTGAAATGCTAGAGACCCTCCTTGAGAGTTTGTGACGATAATCACATCATGTTTTTTCTAGACTAAGGCCGTACTTACACTAGGTCTAACTGAACTGTATCCGATGGCAGTGATGGCCCGACCTGTATGTATGTAGCCGCAATCACGTCCTGAAATTAGAAAAAAAGTCCTAGCGTGATCATGCCGTAAATCGGTACTAAATACGGGCCGCATTTCTGCAAGCCACCTCACTGAAACCTACCGTAAGTATGCTTTCGAAAGTATATCTTTTGTTGTGACTAATAGCCCCAAAATCCCTGCGATCTCTGTTTCTCCCACTAACTCCTCCCCGCAACGTCGCTATCGGTATGATGAATGAACTATTGCATTGCATTCAACCTCTTACATTGCGGTCTGCAGCTGCGCCTTGGGTCGTCATTTTCGAGGTACGAAGTTTTGAGGGCAATAAAGTCCGTTGTCGAGTCTGTTATTGAACCGGTCACAGTAATTAATGCATTTATCGTTCATGCGAAGTGTATGGCAGTTGCGCCTTGCGTATGTACGCTGTCGGATTCTCTTGATGTGGCAAAGCTGGGTTTCGTTTGCCGATTCCACGAAATAGATTGTGCGACGTTCATTCCTGCTCTTCGCTTTCTTTTGAAAAGTTCTCTGGCACTCCTTGAAGTCCTGAGTGCCGTCGTTTAGTGCGCACAGGCATAATAATTTGCCCGATTGGTTCGTGGCTGTCTGTCCCTGCGGGGCGATGGAATCGTCCTTGTGGGTTGGTGAGCAGATGGCAGAGGTCTTGACACAGACGGCCTATCGGCTCGGGAGGAGGGAGTGTAATCAGCTGTACGCCCGACTCTTCAAGGTGACGGGGTATCGGGGTCTGCTGGCGGGGTCTCGCATTGCCGAAGATAGCGAGTTTTGGCGCGAGTATGATTGCGCGCTGGAGCAGGAATCTCCCGCCGACATGTGCGGCAACGTCGGTTCCGCTCTTCCCGGCCCCAGACTAAGCGCGTCCGAGCTGGCAGCTCAGCTTTTGCAGAGATTGGAACGGGCGTGTGGCGGAGAGGTGCGCCAACGAGTGGAGGAGATTCTTCTCGGTGAGTTCCCGGTAATTTTGTGTGCATGCCAACTCTTCGTTTTCTATTGCATTCAATTTTCTTGGACCAAAAAGATGCTTTGTGTTGTCTTTTAGTTTGAGCGCGCGGGGAACGTCCATATGCTTGATCCCACTCCCTGAATTTTGTAATCGACGGAAATTGATATGCTTCATCCCACTCCTTGAAGTTTCTTTGAGTTGTACTGTATGTCCAAGGCAGTATCTGTCCTGGAATTTTAGGTGTAGTCACCGCGCACGCGATTCTCGGCGCTGGGCGGATTTTGTGTAGACTGAGCCAAGTTCTACGTGTCCAAACTCTTCATTTCTGGCCGTCAGTTTCTGCAATCTAGGCTCAGATATGGACCGTGCGGGTAAGTTGGACTCGGCCTCATACCACTGTATACGAGGAATTCCCGCTTCCAGGAAGCCGCCGGTAGGCGCGATCACAGAAAAACCATTGACGCCAGTCGTAATAAATTGTGATATTTTTTTGTCGACCTCCTCAGTGGACTGATATATAGAGCGGGTGGCGGGCTCCGTCGACGGACAGATGAATACGATGTTAGGATTGGATTTCTCCGATTCACTTGTCTCTTTGTGAAGATGGCAATTTTAAATGCTGCACATTTTTATTGGCCGTCTTCTGGCAGTGGTTGCATGGTTGTGGTCGGGTGATGGCATACATGAGCGCAAAGGTTGGGATCGATTCTCCGGGAAGAGCCATGAGGGCTATCTATCCTGAACCAGGTCCTTATCAAGTAGGATGATCCGGGAGAACTGCCTCCTCTCTGGCGGCTTCATTATGGCTACCGTGGATTTTTGGTTTGATATTTGCACGAGGATAAATCGACCTTATCGTCGCTGTTTCAAGGCCGTGCAGTCGAACGATCGCCTTGCATATCTCGTGGCCGCAACCCCGATACTCGACTCTGGTCCCTTGAGGTTTGTGATGTGTGCTTTCGAAGTTGTTTGTGCAGTAGTGGGTCTCTTTAGAAGATACGCATGTTGCAGCGTATAGATGCTATGCCATGTTGTCCTTCCATCGCAGTCTCCGATTGTGAGTTAGACGTGTTGTGCGATGGACGTTGATACCCGCCACGCATTCAGAGTTAGTTATGACCTGCCGTTCGTGATTGTGGCAATGTGGAGATAGTGTCTGTAGTTTGGGAGTAGGTAACCTCGAGCGCACCAGAAAATTTCCAGGCGGGTCAGGATATGTCCAGCTATTTTTCTGGCTGCATGTTGCAGTCGTGGTTGTCGTCGACTGTTGTGATTAACCGACATGAGGCATTGTGGTGCGGTGTTGCTCGCAGGATCGAAGGAAGGTGGGAATGAAATGCTGCGGCAAATGGTGGAGGGCCGGAAGGGTCCGTTGCACAACGCCGTTGAGAGGCTGGGACCCGGAAAAATGTCGGACGATATCATCGGCTTATGCTATGCTTTGTGGGCGATGAAGCACACGGGCAGTCTGGCAGCTGGCGACAGATGTCAGCCCAGCAATGCTTTGGCTGTGTACCAGGTACGCTCGGGGGCTTCTGCAGCAGCCAATCAGAGTCAGCTCGCGGGAAAGGCGGTGTACAAGTGGACGGAGAGCGGGCTGCTGAATGAGCTATACGTGTCAGGCGGGGTGAAGGCCGTGAAGGCGGGACAAAGACTTGTGGAACTGCTGGCCAGCAAGAGGTGTGAGATGGAGGTAAGCGTGAAGGGATCGTGGAGGAGGTTGGGTGAATTGGAGAGGAAGGTGGTTGCGGAGATGGTGCAGGAAGCAGGACCAGTGGGCCTGAAAGTTGCCGACACGATGATCGATTACTTCTGGTCGACTGTCGGTTGGAGCGCAGCTACGGGCGGCGCCAAGCACGTGACGGCCAAAGAAAGAAGCGGATCGCTGTACAGATGGACAGACCAAGCAATCTGGGAGATGCATTTAATGGGGAAATTGGTGGTTTTGGGAGGGGTCCGAGCCATGGAGGTAGGTCTGTCGTTGGTCGAGGAAGCCACAACGAGGCACTTCCCGCAGCGGCTGAAGTCGTTGATGAAGTCATTGGAAGAAGTTGCGGGAAAAGGGAGTATACCGTTGGCAACCCAATTGATCGGTGGGCTTAAGAAGGGCGGGGACGCTGCCGAGCGTATCTCGGAGGAAGAATGGAGCATGCTGAACGGCCTGAAAATTCTTGGAGGCGAGTGCATGTTCCGGCTTGGCAAATTGCTCCTCCGGGGGCCGAACAAGTGTCCCCGGGAGAAGCAGAACGACATTCTTTGCGAGATTTACAAAGCTATCGGCCCAATGGGCTTGGAAATCGGCGAGTATTTGCGATCAAGGTCCATCGACGCATTGACGGGCGCCGGTTGCGGTGGTTTGACGCAAGGGTTGTGGGGTTGGGAGGTTGTCAAGTGCGCGGATGTCAGGAAGGAGAGTGCCGTCATCGACAGTGCTGGATCGAGAAAGGCTTACGAGAAGATCGTTGCAAAGCTGCATGAAGCCAAGGCCGAGGGCGGACGCGCTGTCTTGGAGACTGCCCTCTCTTTTCGCAAAGCAGAAGCCGAGGCCATCGGTGACCACTGGCATGTCCCGGAAATGATTTTGAAATGGGCTTTCAATCAACGGTGGGAGATGGTGAGAGAGATGCTGCTTCTGAAGGGTACGTTGTGCTGGACTGAGGCGTTGTCCGGCACCGTCTCTATCAAAAGCCGTCATATCAGTCGCGCTGGAAGAATCCTCCTCCAGAAATTGGAAATGTTCCGTCGGCGGCAAGTTCGGCAGCTTCTCAAGCTTCTCCAGCTGGAGTATGAGGTGGTTGTGTCCAGCTCCACCGTCGATCTTCAGCTTGACAAAGAAGACTTCGCCGTTGACGGCGATAGAGAGTGGTGTTCTTCGGGCAAGAGCATCATCGTATACCTCGGCGGCAAGGACGCGGAAGTTGGCCCTGCCTGGTTCAACGAGAAATTCAAACAACTCGGCAACTGGGAGTTCGAACCCGCCGTCGTTTTCGACGCGCACGTGTACGTGTATCCGTTGATGGTTTCCGTTAAAGGATGGCAAATGTCGTGGGATCATGAGAGGTGTCCTCCGCGCGACAGGCATCTGTCTAGGTACGTGTCTTCTGGAGGAGCGTGGGACTCGGGTGCAGTGCTTGCTAAGGATTTCATTGAGCAGAAGGTGTGGGCTTTCGCCAGGCTTCGTCTCTTTTCGAATAGTAAACAGTGGGACACGCTGGCGAAGGTTGTGGAGGACGGTCTCAGCGTCGGTACGGGACCCCGATCACGTTTGCTTCTCGCCGTCCGGATCTTCGATCTCGCTCGACTCAAGTGCGAGAGGTACGTGAGGAGCCTCGTCTCGAAAATGGAGTCCTTCGTGCCTTGCAGACCCCAATCGGGATTGATTGCCGAAGCGTTCAAGGTATCCGCAATGGAGCGCAGCAGTAGCCGCACTTGCACGGAAAGGCTGTTGTATTCGTCGTCTGCCTCAAGCTCGTCCTCCTCTTCCTCATCCTCTGATGACTCTGGGGATAAGGAATGGCGACTGCGTATGCAAGATGTATCAAGGAGGAAGGAGCAGACCAAGAAGAAAGCAGAGGTAATCGACAAGGATCATCGCCATGAGCACAAGCACACCCGGCATCGCGTTGTTGATCGTCGGAGGGACTACTCGTCCTCGTCTAGCTCTTCTTCCGAGTCGAGTTCGTCTTCCTCTCGCTCGTCGGATATTGAAGAGGTGAGGAAGACAAAGACGAAGACACATCGTCACCATCGTCGCAGCAGCCATCTCGATAGCAGCGATGGCGACGACAGGCGTCGTCATAAAACCCGTCGTCATGAGGCGAAGGTGCACAGGAAGGTTTCTTTCTCGTGTGAATCTGACGATAGCAGCGACCACTCTCACAAGGTCGATCGCATTGCAGCGAAACGAACGGATGTAACACGGCATAAACAAACTGTGACCAAGGGGGAAGATCACAGGAAGGAGAAGAAGAGTTACGGTGCAGTCTCGGATGAGAGCAATGGCGCGCACGTGAAGAAGACCGAGGTGAAAACGACCACGGTGAAGGTGGACAAGAAGACGGCGAACCGCGTCGACAGCGACGCCGACATCAGGGTGGATATCAGCGAGGAGAGTGACCGTGGTGGCTCACTATACAAGATCGGGAAGAGCAGCATGTCGAAGAAGCAGGTTGTCGACGAGAGCGAGAGCGATCGTGACAGTTCCTACCGTCACGTGACGAAAAAGACGGCTTTGACAGGCGACAAGCAGTCAAGTGACTCGGTGAAGAAGTCGTCCTCCTCTACTTCGAAGATCGATCACACGGTGACGGGGAAAACGACGGTGGACAAGAGCAAGAAGGAAATGAAGGTTACTGAGCTGAAAGAAAGGGAAGGGGTAGTGTACAAGCCAAGGGACTACGAGGGTAAGGGGATTAATGTGGTCGACGAAGGGTTGTACTCGGTGCACAAGGACGTCCAGCACAGAAGCAAGGATGAGACTCAACTGTCGAAGCATGAATATAAACAGAGCAAGGATTCGAGGGAGGAATACAAGGAGTACAAGAAGCAGGAACACAGGGAGGCAAAGGATGAGCACAGGGAGGTTAAGAGGAATGAGCGCAAGGAGGTAAAAAAGGATGACCACAGGGAGGTTAAGAGGGATGAGCACAAGGAGGTGAAGAGGGATGAGCACAGGGAGGTTAAGAGGGGCGAGCACAAGGAGGTAAAGAAGGATGTACACAAGGAGGAACACGAGATGGTGCGAAAGGAAGCGAAGGAGCACAAGGAAACGGAGTATAAGGAGCACAGGGAGTCGAAGGATGAGCATAAGGCTACGGAGACGGAGCACAGGGCTACGTTGGGGAAGGAGCACAAGGCTATGGAGACGAGGAAGGTCGAATACAAGGAGTCGAAGGAGGATCACAAAGAGGCCAAAGGTGGATACAAGGAGATGAAAGAGGACCACAAGGAGACGAGGCACGCATACATTGCGAGTGACGACCACAAGGGTTACAAGGATACGAAGGAGCACAAAGGAACCAGGGAATCGTATGTCAAGGAAACGACCACAACGACGAAGGTATGCCCTCATTTGTCCAATTCACTGCGGATACCCACTTTTTTATCATTTAGGTGTTTGCCTTTCAATAACGTCTTTTTTTTGTTTTTTTCATGGCTGAAGCTCGGTAGACGTACAAACCGCTAAATGAGAGTGCACCATCGAGGCAACAATCGCACTAAAAAAGATGGCAGCCATAGTGATACCGAGCTTCATCATTTCCTACAAAATTGAACAGGCAATGGAGATGCACTATGCTTTCAATTATGTGGACGGATGGGTTTGCTTGGACCCTGTAATACGCCAATGACTGCTCGTCCGGACACACGAGTTTCTACTCAAGCCACGACTCGGAAGTGTAGCACCCGGCGGTCACGAAATTGTGAAGCGCGCTGGCTACGCGGTGACAACCATCTTTATCCGCATAGAGCGCCCGGTGGGTGAAAAACAATAAAAAACAATAAAATAAAACAATCTTGATTAATTGATTGATTTTGTATGTCTGATCGACTGTTTGATTGTGGGTTAAAAAATCGCTTTTTTTTTTACTTTTTTTTGTGTTTTTATTTTTTTTGCTTGCTTGCTTCCTTGCTTGATTGGTGGGGGATGGGTCTCCCAAGCTCCCCCCCCCTTCCCGCTGCGTGCACGCACAAACACAAACACACGCGCGCACACAGACACACACGCACGCGCACACGCACACGCACACGCACACACGCACACGCACACGCACACGCACGTACGTACACACACTGTCAAACGGGAACTCGTTGTAGGGTTCTTTTGTTTTTTTTTGATTGATTGATTGATTGATTGACTAATTTACGTTTCTTCTGATAAGAGTATTTGTTTTTTCGTTTTCTATTTAAAAAAATAAACAAAAACGTCGAAATCCAAAGCATGCTTTTCAAATCCTACAACGCTTTTTTTCTTGGTTTATTACTTTTTTAAAATTTAAATATGACAATTTCTCGGCCGTGCCTGACCGCCCGGGCGATGAGTGCGGGGGATTGCTAGGATAGAACCGAATGCGGGAATCGTGTGTATGAACCGAAAGTGCGGAGATCTCTGGTCCATGAATGAATGTACCTGGTGAGTGACTGAAGGGACCGGAAAGGACGAAGTATGTAAAAACGCACCGAAAACGCTAGAGAGTTTTCACTGTTTCGCTGAAGTGCTTTCACTGTTTTGGAGATTGAATAAACGAAAAATGCCGGAGTTTGCAGACCTGTCATGACCCATCTGTGGCTATAGGAGGCACGGACATGCGCGCACAGGTAAGCAAAATGTTGTTTTATTCAGTAGTTTCGTACTTTTGTGTTTTTTCAGAAAATGACACCGTGTGTACGCAGTCCAAGCGCCAACTCGAATCTATATCCAGAAAACGGCTTCTGGAAATTGTTTGCATTCCCCGGACGGAGGTGGAGCTAGGATGGTATGCAAAATTGCGGTCATAACAAACTACCGGAATGCACGTGTTATGGACATACCTAGGCAAAATTATGGGCATACCGGTGACCTGAGGTGGGGCCCAAACTATTAACATACCCGTCTACCGGAAGGCTGAAATTATGCTCATACACAGACGCCTTTGTGGTGGGCATGGGTATAATGTCGTGGTCAAGATCCGAGGGCGTGTGGGATTGCGTACACCAACAATTCCACACATGGGAAGTGGGTGTAGTGTGGGATTGCGTACACCAACAATTCCACACATGGGAAGTGGGTGTAGTGGGTATTACCATCTGCAGGTGAGTACAGATGCAATTTTCCTTTTTTCTTTGAGAAAAGTGTTGAAATGCCCCTAAAGTTGGGGTATTTTGTCAGATAACCGTAAAGGGCACGTGTGTGACGAAATGCCCCGAGTTAATCTGTTTTCTTTTGCATGTTCCTCTACTGGGCCCTGGGCAACTTGTCTATATGGCCCGGGATCTCTGGCCTGGGCAAA
>BFEA01000003.1:998936-1011850 GCA_003427395.1 Chara braunii
GAGAGAGAGAGAGAGAGAGAGAGGCAGAGACACAGAGAGACAGAGTGGCAGAGAGACAGAGTGGCAGAATTAAACCACCCCTACCTTCTATGCCTACATTGTTACTTTCGGTGCAGGTGCAAAAACTTGAACTCACATTTACGACTGAAAAAGTTGTAACGATCAACTCCCCTGGCGGCTGTGAGTCGTATAATACAGTGAGGAAAACATGCCAGCGGTACTGGTGTCCTCTCTGAACGGTAGGAGATAGTCACATATCAAAGGGGTCTCTATTCTACTTACTTCGTAGTTCCAGTCTTCGAGTGAGTGAGTTGAGTGAGAAGCCGAAGTAACTGAAAGAAAACGCAAGAGCACCCAACAGCCTTACAAGGAGGAATTGTATTTCTCGTTTGGGATTGCCAACAAAGTGGTTCATACCATTTGTTTTTTGTGTGCTTTTTCTGTTTTTTTGTCCCTCACAGAAACATCACGATGCATCTCCTGTATGCTGGTGGTGGGGAGGGGTGCAGTTGGTATGTCTCCAGTCATTTGGTGGGGAGCTGCACCTCGTTTATAACGGGCCCAGCGCTCCCATGTCGGACATGCTGATCTGACATGCTGATCTGACATGATGATCTGACATGATGATCTGACATGATGATTTGCTGCTGAAAGTCTGAAGGTGTTACTCTATTTACAGTGTACAACATCGTCAAACAGGTCGATTTAAAAGGAAAAAGGAAAACAAATGGATATGGCCCACCCGAACTGCTGCTATTGGATGGGGGGTTAAGGAACGATGAAAAGGGCGGTGCAGCTACTCGCAAACATGCTGGGCCCCACCCCATCTCTGAGGGGCGCTGTTGAGGTGGAGGGCAACATCCACTCACTGGGGAGGACGGCAACATCCACTTCCTTCATTGTGAGCTGGTTATGCTTGCAGGTGTCCCCTGTATATAGCCTTATGCTTGCAGGGGTCCCCTGGATATCGCCTTAGTCGTAGTGGTAGGTAGGTACTGAAAGGTGGAAAAGACGAATTTTAGAGAAGAATTTTAGTCGTAGTGGATGGATCTGAGAGGAACAAAGGGTCTCGTTAGACACTCCTACTGAAATCCTTGGGGAAAAGGAAACAAAGGAAATTTGGGCCCTTTTTTCGACCTGTCCTCGGGAACGTCGCCCGAGGATTTTTTTTTTTTTTTTTTTTTTTTTTTTTTTTTTTTTTTTTTTTTTTTTTTAACCAAACAGAAATTTCCTTATCTTATCAATTCGAGGCCCGGGACCTCACAATTTGACCCGGGGTACTGACAGCATCAGCCAGCTTACCTTACAGGCTTGCGCCTGCAGAAAGTCTCTAAATTCGACCTTCCGGTGACCTACTTCGTACAGCTACCAAAGGCTTGAAACTTGTTATATAGCCAGACCAGGTGCTTTATCACAATAATGATCCTATCGAGTTAGAGTTCTCAGAAACTTTCCTTCTGTCTGCACTATTCCAAGTACCTACTTCTGGGACTAACTCGGCCCAGAGGATTTAATCCTAGATCTACAGACACTCCCCTAGTGGCCCACTGCGGCCCTACTTGCGCCGAGTGTCCTGGCGCTTGAGACCCCTACTGAGGCCTGGCATCCTCCCTGTCTGCTATCCATGGAGAGAGGACCAGGCCCTTGTCCTTATGTGTTGCAAGCTTGTAGTTTTTTGCCCATGTGCGCATGAACCATCGAAGCTGGCGATTGTTTCCCTTGCCAGCCTTGGCTTTCCCTCTCCAGTCCACCGGAATCGCCTGTCTCAGTCCCTTCTTAATGTGGTACTTGATCTCCAGGTCTGACAGGGGTTTCTTCTGGAATCTCGCCTTGTTTCTGTCCGTCCAGATCACCTCACAGATCAGGCCTCTCGTGTCATGTGCCATGTATCCCCAACCTCGACTGCCTTCCACATTGGGAGGTAAGAACCCCAGTAGAACCCGTTTCTCATCCCATGTCACCCCTGTTCCCCCAAACTCCCTCCAGTGGTGGGACAACCAGTTCCGGATCCTTTTGGAAGCTGGACAGTCCCACCACAGATGGCGAGTGGATTCAAATGGCCATCTGCACCTCGAAAAACCGAGCTCTACCTCCATCCCTCTGCTCCTCAGCCAGACTGCCGAGGGGGTATTCAGTAGCGACAGAAGCCAGAGGATACTCACTTGTTTACCGTTGGGTAGGTCGGTCAGTGTCTTCCACAGTCTCTCAAAGTTGGCTGCCTCTCCTGCCATGTCTTCATGATATACGGCTTGCCAGCGCTGAGTGGCAATCTGAGCCGGGGTCTTTATAGTCTTGGCAGCTAGTTGGTAACCGTGTGCAGTAGTCCAGCAACTCTTGGCAGCTAGTTGGTAACCGTGTGCAGTAGTCCAGCAACTTCATGAGGGGAGTTCGGGTGATTCCGGTTGACCAGCTCCAGGCCTGTGGATCTATGGACAGCTGCCTGAGTGGAACACGGCCTACCCAAGTCTGGATGGGTTCTGTTGAACCTTTGCATTGCCTTCCCATAACTCTCACCTGTGTCGGATTGTCCCAGGTGCTGATGGTTGTCTCTTCCACCAAGGTCATGGAGTTATTCTTAGTCCACACACCTCCACCGCTCCACCCTTCTGAACCCGCTGGGGAGGATGTCCAGAACCTTCCATACTGTATCATCCTCCTCTGTTCCAGATTTGTACCATGTGCCAGGAGGGTCGATTCCCTCGGGACCCAGCATCTCCAATCAACTCTGAGGCATGGCAGCTATGATCTGATTCCAGAGCTGTTCCACTCGTTGCAGCCCCCTCAGGATAACTTTCACATCCCCTAACGGTTTCCAGCCCCCCAACATGAGGCACCAGATGTCCTCCAATCTCACCACCCCTGGCCTGACCCAGGCTAGGCCGAAAGCCGTCCACAACCAGCGGAACCCCGGACTGGTCTAGAATCTATGTAACCGGGTGAACGCGCTGAACGCGTGTTCACGTTCAATTGCGTTCAAACCCGCTGTGCACCACATGGCTCGAAAAAATTGAACGGGACCCCGGGGGGCACGCGCGTGCGTTGCGCACTACGGGGTGGTGGGCCTCGTTCTACAAACCCCGAAACTGCAACCCACCCAGAGGCCTACCCCCCCTACCGCATCACCTCCCACCATATGTGAAAAGTTTTTTTTTTTTTTTTGGAGTGGGTGGGAGAATCCCCCTAACACGGCTCAGACGGACCATGCAGGCTATCTGAAGGGTCCGCGCAGCCATGTAGCGCAGACCCCCCCACCAAAATCAAGGCAGGCGGTGAATATGAAGTAGGGAACTAGCTGGCTGAATATATACTCAAGATTCGACTTCAGGTCTGTGTTTCAGAAGTTATGGGTTGCTCACAGAGCTAGGGCCTGTTGGTCTCTGCACGGGACTCTTAGGGCTTGGCTGCACTATTCACCAAATGTGCAAAACTAGAATGAATCTTCTGCAGAAAATGGAATAATACGCCGCCATATGTGTTTGTCTTTTGTGCATGTGGTGAGTAGAGGCCCTTAGGGCCACTGCACGTATTCCTAAAAGAAAAACGAGAAAAAAAAAAACCAAGAAAAATGAAAAAACGAGAAAAAGTCCTTCGGGACATTCGTTAAAATTGGAACGATAGAGAGAAGATTTTTTTTTTTTCCTTTCTGTATTCTTCTCTCAACTTCTGTTTCTTTTACCTTCCACTACCTACTCCTAAGACTATCTAGAGGGGACCCCTGCAAGCATAGTTTCCTCTCTCTGTGAAGGGGAGATTTCATGTTGCCCCTTGCCCCTAATGGTTAGGGTATAGGGTTGGGGCGGCCAGTGGGGGTCTGGCTAACACAAAGACCGAGACCTGCCAGTAGCTTTGCCTCCCTTTCTCATCGTCCCCCACCCTTCATCGAGTAGCAGCAGAGGCTATGGCCAACACTCTCCCACACACCACACACAACCCACTCGCGCTCACACTCACACCTGTGTTGGTCATAGACCCCGCTAATATCGATCAGGGGTATCCAGAAGATTAGCATGGCCCCTGCGCAAGGATGACATGCATATATGGAGAAATGGAAAAAGAAAAAAAAATAAAAATGAGAAAAAAGAAAAACAAGAAAAATTTAAAACGAGAAATTTCTCGTTTTTCTTTTCTTAGGAATACGTGGTGTCCTTCGGGACATCCATTAAAATTGGAACGTGTAGTGGCCCTAAGGGCCTCTACTCACCACATGCACAAAAGACAAAACATCTGGCGGCGTATTACGGTCTCGTTAGACACTCCTAAAAGAATCCTAAAATTTTTAGGACGAGTCCTAAAGGATTTTTAGGATTTCGTGCGGTGTCGTTACACACAATCCTAAAAATCATCTTTTAGGATTCGTCCTAAAAGGTCTCCCGCGGCTGGTTTTCATATGCGTATACGCAGCCGCGTCCGCAATGTCCATCCATTCCTGCCAACATCCGTCCAATCCCCGCCAACGGCTACCGTTTGTGGGCGATGTCCGACCACTGACCCGACGGACTGCTTCTGCACCAGCAACTCCGTGTCGACGGTGCCATGCGTCCGACACAACGAGTCCGTGAAACACGGGAATCCTAAATTTTTTAGTAAGTTGGGGGCTACTGAAAATTTAGGACGATTTTGCTTGCGGAATCCTAAATACTTTAGGACTCGTCCTAACGCTGTTTTCACATTTTCGATCTAAAAATTGGCTTTAGGATTGCGTGCAACCAAGACACAATCCTAAAAACAGGCACTTTTAGGAATGTCTAACGAGACCGTTATTCAATGTTCTGCAGAAGATTCGTTCTAGCTTTGCACATTTGGTGAGTAGTGCAGCCAAGCCCTAAGAGTCACATGCAGAGACCAACAGACCCTAGCTACGTGAGCAACCCATAACTGCTGAAATACAGACCTGAAGTCGAATCTTGAGTATATATTCGGCCAGCTAGTTCTCTACTTTATATTCACCGCCTGCCTTGATTTTGGGGGGGGGGTCTGCGCCACATGACTGCGCGGAGACAGCCTGCATGGGCCGTCTGAGCCGTGTTAGGGGGATTCCCCCACCCCCTCGAAAAAAAAAAGGACCTTTCACGCACACGTGCACACACACATACACACACAGACACACAAATTCACACACACACTTTTTTTCTTTTCTTTTTTTTGCCCGGTTTGCCTGGGGCATTGGTCCACAGCCCCCCCAAGCAACGCCGCCGCTCCCCACACTGCCCACAACCCCCCCAAGCATCGCCTCCGCTCCCCAGCGCCCCCGACGGGCCTCCCGGGCGTGGGTGGCGCTCTGCGCGTTCGTGTTCAGAGCGTGCACCTGCGTTCTTTGAACGCGCCTTCAACGCGTTCAAAAACTGAACGCGGAACCCGCGTTCAATGAACGCGCAACCCGCGTTCAATGAACGCATGACAACACAGTCTAGAATCGCAGGGTTCTAAAAAATCAGCTGACACAGTACTTCCTCCTTGGTGGTTGGTGCGTGCGGTGTATCAGCAGGTAATTTACTCCATGCTTTCCGGATCGATTCCCAAAACGTTGATTTGAGGCGTTTCTTCCTGAATGAAGCCATAAAGAAGCAGACCCATACATCCTGGGGGCGACTCAGTTCACATTCTCCGACCAAGATGCGTTCTGCCAGCGTAACCCAGTGGTCCCGGGAATGTGCCATAGCTACTTTCACTATCCAGCCTCTGAGCCGGGCCTGGTTTTTGCGGGCTGGATTGATTAATCCCAACCCACCTTTCTCTCTTGGAAAGGAGAGGGTATCCAGAGCCACCTTGGAGATGAACCCCTCCCCATTCTGGGCTCTTGGTTTCCAAAGGAAGCGGGCAATCAATCTCCTTATGGCTTTCACAATTTCCTCCGCGAGTTCCTTGACAGAGGTAACAAACCACAGAATGGAGAACAAAGCTGCATCGATTACCAGTGCTCGACCCATGATTGACAGGTGCCAAGCTATCCCCCAAATCTGGAGTCTTGCTGCAATCCGCTGCTGCAGGAGGACCCCTGGTCCTGATGAGCTAATCTGCAAACTAATTAGGATCCCCAAAAATTTGTCTTCCCCTGTTGCAATTCTCTTCATTCCCCAACCGACTTTCAGCACAAATTGGGACGACAATAGTTCGACAGATTTTTCCAAGTTCACTGTGGCTCCGACAGAACTGAGTACTCACTCATGATGGACTTCAGTGCGCTGAGCGATGTGACCGAGTTTTTGCAAACTGCGAACAGGTCATCTGCCAGCGCCTTAACCTTACAATCTTTCCCGGTGTGGAGTTGCAGGCCCTTGATGTTTGGGTGTCGCCGAATTCTGTTCAGTAGTACCTCCATTTGGAGTACAAAAATAAGTGGCGCCAGTGGGCACCCTTGCCTTAGTGAACGTGAAATAGTGAAAAACTCCGAGAGATGACCGTTGATTATTACCGCTGACGTTGAGTACGTGTACATGGTGATCACCCACGAGCACAAACTATTCCCGAAGCCCATTCTCCGCGGGGTGGTGAGGACAAAGGTCCATCCCACCTTGTCATAGGTCTTCTCTAAGTCCAGTAGGAGTACTGCTATGTCTAGGTTCCCCCCCTTGACAATCTCTAGCGTCTCCATAGCTGTAACAATGTTGTTAAAGATGGAACGCCCTTGCACAAACGCCCCCGGACCTCTCTCTACCAACTCCGGTAAGTACCTCCCTAACCTTTGGGCTACCGATTTGGCCTGAATTTTATAGGACACGTTCAACAGTGAAATCGGTCGCCAGTTCCTCACTTCTGCTTTGTCCCCCTTCTTAAACAATACAGGAATCACTCCATGCGTCATACCCCTTCCCAGTCTGCCTCCGACCAGTACCTCATTGTAGAGTTCTACTAGTGGTGGCCCGAAGACGTCCCAGTTCGCGGTGTAGAACTCTACCGTGAGACCATCCACCCCAGGGGACTTACCCTTTGCCATTGACTTCGGAGTATGAGTCACTTCTTCCAGGGAGAGAGGTCTGTCCAGGTCCAACCTAGCACTATCTTGAAGTCGAACCGATGTGTCGTTCCACATGTTCTATAACTGTGACAGGTCCGTGTTCACCTCCTCATGCTAGCCTCTAGTCGTGAGGATGTCGGAGTAGTACATCCTTGTGTACTTAAGCATGCCAGCAGCAGAACAGGCTGACGGGGCGGATGAGTCGAAGGGGTTCCTTAGTTCTAACATCTGCTGCTGCGTCCTTCTGGGCTGCAGTTTCTGAAAAGTTTCATTGGACATTGTGTCGTTCGTTTCTATTTCTTTTTCTTGCAGGAGCTCCACCGATATCTTCTGTTTCACGGCCTGTAGATTGTCCCATTCCGACATCCTTCTCTCTTTCTGCTGCCCACACAATAGCTGAGATTGGGTGCCCTTCCATCCTTTCTTCCGCTTCCTCCACCCGCCTTCTGCAGTCTGCTTCTTTCTTATTTGTGGTTCTTGCCAAGATTCTGGAGCACACATCCAAGATGCCGGATGTGATAGCAATGCCTCCATCCAGCCAAGCAGCGGTAGTTTCGAACAGCGGTTTGGCCTCTGCCCAGTTTGCCATGTGAGTTTCCACCCACTTCTTGATCCCTGGCTCTTCTAGGACTTCACTGTTGAGCCTGAAAAAGCCCCTTCCTCTCTTTCCAGGCCTATGTGAAGCTTGAATTCTGCAACAACGGGTTTGTGGTCTGCTACCGTATTGCAGTTTTGGCGTACCGCTGTTATCCTTTCAAATGCTTGTTCGCTCAGGAGGAAGAAGTCCAACCGGCATCTTGTTACCTCTTGTCTGTGCCTTCATAAGTGCGATAACCAGGTGTACCCTGGATCATCCGGGTTCAAAACTGGAAATGGATCTGCAAGGGCCAGCTCTGCGCTGAGTTCCAGGAGAGCCCGCACGTCTTTCCTGTCTGCAGATTGAGAGCCCAGCCGGAGTGCTTCATCCTGTGGCAGGTTCCAGTCGCCTGCCAGTACCAGCTCGTCGGTCTTTGGGACCTGTGTCATTAACCTTAGGAAAAACTTCGTTCTCTCCCCCACTTCGTTTGGGGCGTACACTGTCATAAAATTTCATTCCTCCGTCATAATTTCGACCTTCATCCAGGCCCACCGGCCCCACGCATATACCTCTGAGTCAATCACCAAGGACGATAGGTCTCGATGAAGTAAGATTCCCATCCCTCCGAGTGTACCTTGGGCCGAGGCCCAAACTTGTGGGCCTTCCCAACACCGAGCCAGCTCCCGAAGTTTTCCTTTGTTTAGTTTGGATTCCTGTACCAAACAGTACCATTACACAGTTGGTGTCTCCCAAACCTTGGATGTTCCACGATGCCACTCTAATTTTGTCCATCAGTTTGAGCTGCTTCCGCTTGTGATTGGATGCGGGTAACTGATTGCTTTCGCCCAAGGCTCGAATCGTCCGCGCTGTTACGCCTAGGGCCGCTTCTGTCTGAGTGTCTCGACTTGGGCTGGACGTTGCTCCTGGCTGAGATGGCTCTAGACGAGGAGCGTCACTCCTCTATTAGACAGGTACTCAGCACCTGAATGGACTCCAACTGTGACGAGTTCCACTCCCTTATCAGGTCTACTGCGAACCACCTGATCCATGATTGAGCCAGAGAGCTCACTGCTTCCTCCAGGATACGGGCATCCATTAGGGGAAAGTACATTTTGCAGTACCCTTGAACAATTTCGCAGATAACATTTACCATTGAGGAGTGAGGGATTAGGCGCACAGGCACGTGTTCCACATACAGCTTCCTCGTGGTCTCTAGGATCGTGGCCGGAGTGGGTGACCGGTCCACCACCAAGGACGGAATCAACGGTTGTCCCCCCACATCCGAGACTGCCAGAAAGTATGTTCCCTCATTCGCTCTTGTGCAGAGGATGGGGATTAGGCAACGATGCACTGTCTCCATTTGTTTTTTCTCCAGCGCATTCGCTCTCCTGTCTTTGCCCCAACGTTGTTTGTCTTCGGTTTCTTGCTCGGTGTGCTTCTTCGTACCAGACTCCGCTGAGCTCTCCAATGATGATGACGAGGCCGTTGGGCGGGCTGCTGCTGATCTCCTATCGTCTTCGCTGCACTCGCTTCCCCAGCGAACTTTAGCCCGAGACGTCGCCGACGTCTTTGACAATTCTTCCTGGATGGCTCATGTGCCCCTGTATTGAGTGTTGTGGGCCCTGATCCGATCTACCTCTTCTTTTCTATAGTTTCCTGCAGTGACCGGTGCCTGATGACGCCAATTCTGCATATAACCTTCCTTGAGGCCTCGACTGTCCCCGTTCCATGTATCCCAGCGCCTGTTGTTACTTCTCCTCGTTCTTCTGTTCAGGTTCATACTCCCTCCTCCTTCCCAATGCGACGGGTCTCCGGAACCAGGGCCTTTGGCTTGTGGCAGGCTGCTCCAATCATAAGCTCCCATCAAATACACAAGAGGTAATCGGGTAGCTGAAAATTCAGGAATGAAAATTATGAAGTGAGAGTTTTGGGCAGACTGAAAATCCTGAATGGTCATGAAGTGGTGAAAGGTCCAAAGACCCTGAAAACCACTTGTTTAGGCAGGCTGCATCCTGAAGTGGTGAAGGGTGTCCTGAAGTGGTCAAGTGAGAGTTTTGGGCAGTTTGAAATTCCTGAATGGTCCTGAAGTGGTGAAAGGTCCGAAGACCATGAAAACCACCCTTCACCACTTGAGGATGCAACCCGCCTAAACAGGTGGTTTTAAGGGTCTTCGGAGCTTTCACCACTTCATGACCATTCAGGATTTTCAGACCTGAATGGTCCTGAAGTGATGAAAGGTCCGAAGACCTTGAAAACCACATGTTTAGGCAGACTGCATCTTGAAGTGGTGAAGAGTGTCCTGAAGTGGTGATGAAAAATACGACTGTTGTTAACCTTCTCTCATCGGATACCGGGGTTGTGGCTCGAAGACATGATTGGGTCGGTCTTCTTGGAACTATTCCCTGAAATTCTGTTGTTGGTACACATTTGCATCTCCCACAGTGCGGTATTGCTCTTCTAGTTGTCACTGCGCGGGAGAGTGGGAATGAGCATTAGCATTGCCCCCCCCTGAGATTCCTCCCATCATCCTATGAATGTGCTTCCTCTATTGCTCACTTGCCAATCCTCCCTGGGGGTCCAGGGGGTCATCATGGATTGCCCATTACGGGGATCCTGATTCCCTTCCCAACCATGTTCGCCTCCAAGGGTCTCCCTGGCCTGAACCCAGGGGCCATGAGGCTGCATTGATGCAGATCCTTTGATGTGACTAGGGTTCGGCCCTACCATCCCTGGTTCCTGAGCGTGTGTGTGTGTGATGCCATAGCGCATCAGACTTTGCGATGCATGGACTGGATCTGTCTGCCTCCCGTACCAAGGCTTGGTCTGCTCCGTCGGCCCTACCGGGCCCATCTTCTCTTGCCCCTACGTGGGCCTGGCTTGGTGTTGCGCGATATCCTGCCCTTCTGTGTGTGTCTCCCTTCTCCTTGATGTGTCTTTTTGATCTGTCCTAACCTGGTTCATCAAATGTTGACGGAATTGGGCATTGTGGCTCCCTTGCCTTTCTCCATTGTTCCTCCACCCTTCCCCACTTTGTTTGAACCTGGGACAATACTCTTCCGTGTGATAGTAGTGTTTGCATCGACGACACCAGTCAGAGTAAGGGGAGACGATCTCCACCTTCCATCTTGCTCCTTTAGGAGACTGGATAACCATTTCGTCTTCGATTCTGCTGAGTGCTTCTGGTGGCATATCAAATTTAATGTTCATCAACCTTGAACGGTCGCTGTCGTACTCCGGCGAATGAACTGAGATAACATCCCCGAGCATACTCTTCACTGCGCTGAGAAGGAAGTAGTATGCTTCCAGGGGAACCCTTAGAGCCATGATCTAGAACTTCGTCTCAGCTTCCTGGATCTTCACGTCTTGTAGCTCCTGCCTTGTTAGTCTGGGTCTGAATTGGACGAGGTATTCGTCCTTTCCCAATGTTATCTTCATCTCTTTCTGACGCACCAGCCGTTCGGCTATCTTCTTCGCCTTTGCTACGTATGAAGCCACGTTCGGACCCTCAAACTTTACTCTGCCCCTTCTAGCCTCTGGTTGAAATAGTCTTCTCAACTGCCATTTCGTCAAAATTGACATCTTTTATTTTTTGAACGAAATTGAAACTGAGTTTTTTGGCCGAAAACTCGTCAAAATTTGTTGTTCCTGAGGGTCTAGTGTTTTACAAACGCTGGACCCCCTGCGTGTACATGGACCTAGCTTGCAGTCATGCGTGGAGGTGTTTGGTCTCAAGCTAGGTCCATGTACAGCCAGGGGGTCCAGTGTTTGTAAAACGCTGGACCCTCAGGAACAACAAATTTTGACGAGTTTTCGGCCAAAAAACTCAGTTTCAATTTCGTTCAAAAAATAAAAAATGTCCATTTTGACAAAATGATCGTTTCTCGCCATCCAACCGTCTTCATAGGCTCTGATCAGGTCTTCTTTCACTGAGCGTGCTAGTTTCCTTTCTTCACCCTGGAAGATTACTACAACAAATCTCTCCTTTAGCCATTGCTCCTTGACTTCGTCTACTGCTTCGTCCACCACGAACCTTCTCCCTTCCTCATCCTCCACCACTTTTATGAGATTTATGTCATCTAGACAAACACCTCCATCATAGCAACGGCCTACTGAATCCCTCACTCTAGAGAGGTCCCCTTCCATCGTCCCTTTTGAACATGTTGTGAGATCTGGTTCGGGGAGGTTGGCGCAACAACACTATTGAGACGCCCGTGGACAAAGTTCTGGTGCAGTTGGCAGTAGCACCTCAGTGGGGACTTCGGCCAGTCTTGCCGAAGACTGATCGCCACAGAATTGCTTTATCGGACAAATACCGTTAGCTCCAGTGAGAGTGGTAGTACCTTGGCCGTAGCAAAAACTGTAAGTAGTGAACTAGCACCTCCAGCTACCTGCGTGGGAAAGGTACTGGTTTTGCCCCGACTTGAGCTCACTTTTGAGAATGACCGTGACCTGTCTTGCGTTATCTTCTCTATGTAACCGAACACCGTACTGTACGTCCTGGTCCCCCTTATCCGTACTATTCGAGCATCATACACCGGCCTTCCGCCTTCTGCTACCTCCTTCTGCAGGTGTAGTTCTTTCCCTTGGCTTATGAGGAGTTGCCTTGAACCCGGTCTGAGTATCTCAATTCTCCCCAGTTTGAGCCTATTCCCCACTGCGGCGTTGGGACGATCTCCTGCTTGAACTTTTCTACTGATGTGTTGCACGTCGGATAATGCCTTCACTTCTCTGCTGTAGTGATATGTCCTTTGTGTACTCTTGGGTGTATCGAGTCGCAATGTGTGCCTTTGAGTCAGAGTGAAAACGGGCACTTCGCAGCGATCCTATCATACACTAAAGCATCAGTTACCGGGCGGATGACTGACAGATTGCACTCCGCACTTTGGGCCCTAAACTAAGTAGGCACGGTGTAGATTCCACTTCGATCTCAAATTCATAGCGAGGCTACTTCCTGTCGTACTGGGGGTTTCCAAGCCTGAACCTTCGAACCTATCTCCGGGAGATATTGTTTCAATGAATTGTGTACGTTGTCAGGCGGCCGCAAGTAGTCCGCCGCCTGAAAACGGCAGTTTTGGGACTTAGGCTCAGGGATAAGTTGGTGTTTCGACGGTACACTGGACTGACTAAGAGGCCGAGATTAAAGGAACTCACGGCACCCCTAGTTTTGGGTGTGTCGACCATTGAGACTAGGCCTCGAAATTGTAGAGAAGAACTACCGCCTTGCTGCCCTGACGGCTACCTAATTGTCTATCTCATTTTCGCCCGCTCCAAGCCTTTTCCCGAAACGACTGGCTACGGAACGGTAATTTGAGAATAGGCTTTGACAAGGCCTTTTTACGCTGTCCAACTGACGCGAGAATGGAGCCTCACATCGCATTAATT
>BFEA01000003.1:1044579-1058984 GCA_003427395.1 Chara braunii
TGTGTGTGTGTGTGTGTGTGTGTGTGCATGTGTGCATGTGAGAGAGAGAGAGAGAGAGAGAGAGAGAGAGAGAGAGAGAGAGAGAGAGAGAGTCAGAGTCCCACACCAATGGGCGCGCACATAAAGTGGAGTGGAGGTTGAACGTGACTGTGGGTTGGTACCGTGTCGTGGGTGCGCATAGAACAGTCTGGAGGTTTGGAATACATAAGCAAGCTGTTGTTCCGCAGCAGCAGCAGCGGCATGCTGCTGCGGCATGAGGTACAGAGAGGACCGTCGTCAAACTGGGTGGCAGAGCAGTCTGGCGTGGATCATTCTTAAGTTCTCTCTACCGGCTGCTGCCTTCTCCGCTATCCTCGCCAATGTTCCACTGGTCTGCATGCTCATCCCTCGCATTGTGGAGTACGGCAGACGGGCAAGTCTCCTTAACACGCCTCCACGCTCTCCCTCTCCATGACTATTGCCCTCAATTCCCCTTGCTAACAAAAATGAAATCTGCAGATCTCGCCTCTGCATTTCTCTCCCTTCTTTCTCTGAGTACCTTTCCTCTTTTTTTTTTTTTCTCGTATGGTGCGGTTTCATTCTTCTGATCGCTTACCCACCCTCTCCCTCTGCATGATTGATTCCGTGAACTTCCTTGCTACCTTCTTCCCTGAAATGGAACGTACGGTCATTACGCCTGTATTTTAAGCAACTTTCATGGGGTACTCACACTAGCACTATCATAAATGCATCTGGCTGCATTTATGGCCCAACCTGTATGCATGTGGCCCAATTCCGTCAAGAAGAAATAAGTAAAAAAGTGCTAGTATGAGTATGCCCTCCGGCTAGATACACAGATAGTTGTCGTACGTTCTGTTCGGGTGAAGACGGTAGCAGAGCTGAAATCTGCAGATCTCTCTTTTTGCTTTTTTTTGTTTTTGTTTTTGGGAATTTAACAGCAAGGAAATCCCTTTAGTACCAAATCTGCAGATCTTGCCATTGCGTTTTTTTTTTGTTTTTTTTTTTTTTTTCCCTGTTCTCTTCTCTCGGTCTTTGTCTCTTATTTTTCAGTGTTTCTCGTACTATGCTGCCGTCGTCTGTGTGTCAGTCTTGTTGACACGTACCCATCCTCTCCCTGTCTATGCCAGTTGTCGTGGATTTCCTGTGAGCAGAGATGAAATCTGCAATCTCGCCTGTGCGTCTCTCTCCGTTTTCTTTTCTCCTGATAATAGCCTTCTCTGTAATGCTTCAGAATTTCTACTCTATTGCGAACGTATGGGCCTCGCTCCACCACTCACCATATGTGGAAAAATAAAATCTTCCTCTAGAAAGTGGAAAGACTAAACTTCGCGTATTTTTCTATTTTGTCTCCGAAAATGAGTTACGCGTATATTTTCATATGGGACGCTGGGCCCGATTCCCAGCACGTGCTGCTCCCCACGAATAGATTGGAGCATTTTGTTTTTCTAAAATAGAAAAGGAGAAAAAAGAAAACAAAAGAAAAAAAAAAAAGAGTTCCGAATAAGTGGAAAAAACACCTACCGGTGGGTCACTCACGTGGCAAGTTCGAACATCCACGCTTAGGGCCTCGCCACACCACTCTCAAAACGTGAAAAGGACAAAATGTGGCGGGTGCATCTGGCCATGTTCTAGCGGGAGGTTCATTCTCATTTTGCACATTTCGAGAGTGGTGTGGCGATGCCCGTAAGGCCCCTTATTAGGAAGTGCCACGCAGCTTTTGTTGCCTATTGGAACTACAGGGGCGAGGTCCCACTAGCAATGGGATAGGATAGAAACGAGTTTGTGGGGCAGTTGAGTGACCCAAATCCTGCCGTGCAGTACTCGTGATCCCACGGTCAGTATTGTACATCTATTACCTGAAAAAGTAAGGAGATCTTTGTTCCCCTCCTCGTCTCCTTAACACTGGGCATGCCCGTGCAAAGAAAGCTTCCCGCCATAATCTTTTCAATCGGTTGGGGGTGTGGCCAACCCCAAAAGAGGGTGGGGTCGGCCATAGGCCCACTGAATAGAAGATTTTCAGTATTTACTTGCTGTTGTGCAATTATCTCATTGGGAGGAGCCCTCCTTCAATCATGGAGTATATGGAGGGTGTCAGGATCACTGCTGACAGAAGTCAAGTTTATTGAACTTAATTCCAGAAAATGTGGCGGTTACTTTGTTCACTGTTGTTGCAACCACCACCATCAGATCATTTGTGATCTGATGGCTGGAAGCACTCTGCCGTGATTTCCGGTGGAAGGTCTCTGTTTCTTTTTTTTCTTTTGCCTTTCTCCTGTTTTCTCAGCCCAGAAATTCGTAATGAACCTGTCAGCCCGATGCCACTCAGTGTCACACTGCATTGGCCACACTCCTATCCGACTGCTAATGGGACCTCGCCCCAGGGGTGGGCCGTGGTGTGTGGAGGGCCTGAGTTCAAGAACTGCAAAAAAGATTACCGCTACTTTTGCTATTTTTGCTTATTCCAAACTGCCACCGCCAATCTCGAGATTACCTAGATGAGGTATTTACGGAACTACAACCATGACTCGGTGGGTAGTGCAGCTACAGGCCCAGGTGTACTCGTGTGCTTAATGGTTGTTTGGAAGGTCGAACATCTAGGGAAGTTGTGATCTTTGGTTTTCTCCTTTTTTCTAATTCTCTCGTTTCAAGTTAAATGGTACACGTACTGGTACAGTTGTTTTGAAGAAGAAAAAAGTTGTAGTACGTTGCAGGTGGGGGTTACTCAACTTTCTGCGTCTTACAATTGCTGACGTTGAATAATAGCCTGTTCCTTTTGTTTTGTTTTCTCTTCTTTGAAGTTGTGCAAGGGTGGGGGTTATTGTACTTCCACTTTGCGCATCATGCAATGTCAGCCACTTCTGATTGATCTGTTAGCCTCTCTCTCCATCTCTCTCCCTCTTGCTCCCTCTCTTCTCTCTCTCTCTCTCTCTCTCTCTCTCTCTCTCTCTCTCTCTCTCTCTCTCTCTCTCTCTCTCTCTCTCTCTCTCTCTCTCTCTCTCTCTCTCTCTCTCTCTCTCTCTCTCTCTCTCTCTCTCTCGCTCGCTCGCTCGCTCGTGCACTTTCTCATCTCTTTTCCTTTATTTACTGCTGGTAAGTTGAGACAGCAGTGAGTTGATGAGTTCACTGTTCACGTGCCATCTGTTAGTTTTGCCGTTTTGCGTAATGATTATGACATGAAGTCTGTGTTTGCATGTCCTTAACTTTTTAAGTCCTTGCTTAAACCCTAAATCCCTAACCCACGGACTGGAAACTTCCAACTCCTGCCCAAACCCTGAACCCTAAATTACAAACCCCTAGTTCATATCCCCTAATATAAACCCCAAAACCGTAAACCCTAAACCCTAACTTCTTCTTAACCGCTGAACTTTACACCATAGCCCCTAATCCTGAATCCTGAACTCCGGAACCCTAAGATTGAACCGCCTAACTCTAGAACCCTATCCCTAAATAACCTGTAAGCCATAACCCCTATATTCTAACTCGCAACCTCTGATCCCCTAATCCTGTAACCCCCACTTAGCCCTAACCCCTAATTCCCAACTCCCAGCCTAACCCCGAACTACTAACCCTCAAACTGTAACCCGAAACCCTGACTTCTTCTTACGCCCATAATTTAACACCAGAACCCTAGTCCTGAATACCTGAGCTCCAAACCTGTACCCCTAAACCCTAAGATTAACCCTGCTAACTCTTAACCCCTAACCCCTAACTAACCCATAACCTATGACTTTTTTTTTTAACTCGCAACCTCTTGTCCTCTAATTCCTTAAGCCCCACACACCCCTACCCCTAACCCCTAACCCCTAACTCCTAACCCCTAGCCTAACCCCAAAACCCTACTTAACTCCTTACCCTCAGCCACTAACCCCGAAACTCTGCTTTTTCACCTTTTTTTCTTAACTCACCTCTTGTCCTCTAATTCGTTAAACCCCACAGACCACTAACCCCCAAATTGAACTCCTAACCCCTAGCCTAACCCCAAAACTCTACTTTACTCCTAACCCTGAACCACTAACCCCGAAACTCGGTTTTTTTACCTTCTTTTTTCTCACAACCTCTTGTCCTCTAATTCCTTAAGCCCCTCAGACCCCTAACCCCTATCCCCTAACCCCTAACCCCTAACCCCTAACCCCTAGCCTAACCCCAAAACCCTACTTAACTCCTAACCCTGAACGACTAACCCCGAAACTCTGCTTAAACCCTAACCCCTAAACCCTAAATCCTGAAACCCCAGTCGTTGAGTTTATTACTAACTTTTGACGGATGTCAACTGGTATGCAGGTGAATATTGCTCCTTCCAAGATGTTCATGCCCCTGAGCTTTTCTGCTTTGCTGGGAGGGTTGCTTATGATCATTGGTTCATCAACAAATATTGTTGTCCTTTCCCTTGCTACCAAAAGTGTTCCAGAATTGAAGATAGGTTTCTTTGAAGTTGGGGAAATTGGATTGCCTGTGACACTTACAGGGCTCATCTATATGAGATTATGATCACTTTGTCTTCCAAGCTTCTGCCAGATCGCCTAGCAATGGAACTGACACATATCAATGCCAGGTAAAGAAAATTTGTAGAACCTCGCCCAGTGATCAATGTCTTTCATCTTCTGTGTCTCGCTTGTGAAGATTTTGTTGTTTTTAAAATTAATTGGTTTAAAAGAAACATTGCCTAGATTAGTGACTAATGTGATGTGACAGTTCCCAGAGATATGTTCTTTGTCTTACTATGCGATTTGCCTCAACCCCAAACCCAAGCCGAAGCCCAAGCCCAAGCCCAAGCCCAAGCCCAAGCCCAAGCCCAAGCTCAAGCTCAAGCCCAAGCCCAAGCCCAAGCCCAAGCTCAACCGCAAGCCCACCCCTAGCCAACCCCAAGCCCGTGCCCAACCCCCATGTTTATGCCCAAGCCCAAGCCCAAGCATGAACCGGAGCTCAACCCCAAAACCAAGCCCAAGCTCAAGTCCAAGCCCAAGCTCAACCCCTAACCCAAGCCCAAGCCCCCATGCTTGACCCCCATGCTAATGCCAAGTCCAAGCCCAATACCAAGCCCAAGCCCTGCCTAAGCCCATGCCCAACTCTCGTGCTAGTAATCCCAAGCCCAAGCCCAAGCCCAAGCCCAAGCCCAAGCCCAAACCCAAGCTTAACCCCAAACGCTAGCTCAAGTCCAAACACAAGTCAACAGCCTATGCGATTTGCAAGGACGGAGAATCAAACGCAATGACTGGTTTCCAGTGCAGAAATAATGGCAGAGAATCGTTTACATTTGTAACTTGATAAGCCGATCAGGAGAACCCACTTTTTGACGAAAGAGAAGAAGGTAAAGAAAGCTCATGTGCTGTCCTGTCAACGTAGGGACCTGTTTTATTCCCCTTCGTTTAAAAAGAAGAGCAATTAGAGGTAGAAACTGGGAGTGACACGCCTTGCATGAATGGGCGTTTTTTCTTCATAATGCACATAGCTGCGAATAATTGTCACCCATGTTCATTCTGCAGAGGAACCAAGGGATACAGATCACAGACAAATTATCACTCTCCTTCCCTTCGTTATTGAAAAAGAGCAATTAGAGGGTGAAACTGGGTGATACGCCTTGCATGAATGGGCGTTTTTTTCCTTCATAATCATGCACATAGCTTCCTTTGCCTTCCTATAATTGTCACCTATGTCCATTCTGAAGAAGAACCAAGGGATGCAGATCCCCGATGCATCATCACTCTCCTCCCATTTTTCAAAGTCCTCCCATTTTTCAAAGCCCGCCATGCCATGAAAATGACCAAGGTTGTCGGCTGGCGAAGATGACCCCAGAGTCCGTTTATGTGGTGTCTTTCTTCATCAGTATCTGGGCTTAGAGGGGGGGAAATAAGGGTAGAAGGTAGGGAAGAGAGGCGTTCGAAACGGGAATGGAAAATGTTATCGGGTCGTGAAGACGACTCCTGATCACCTCTTTTTTCTTCGTCATTACCTGGGCTTAGAGGGGGGCAAATGAGGGTAGAAGGTAGGAAAGAGAGGAGTTCGAAGTAGGGATAACAAATGGAACTGGGTCGTGAAGGGTCATGAAGGTGACTGCTGAGTACCTCTTTAACTGTGATGGTAACCGTGAAGAGGTACGGAAGATAAAGGAATGAAATTCGTGAATATTGCCTTTCACGGCCTGTTGGCGATGACCAAGTGCACTCTGATACTATCTATTCCGATCAGCGTAGTATCTGATTTTCATAGGGTAGGGGACAAAAAAAAAGAAAGAAAGAAGAACGAAATTGGAGAGCAGGAGTGTGTGTGTGTGTGTGTGTGTGATATGCAAACATGAGGAGAGATTGCAGTTGGCGAGAGTTTTTTTTTTCAGGTTATTCTTTGGGTAAATAAAATACTGCAGAGTCAGTTTTTAGTACTTTATACATTGTTCTTTTCTTGTTTCTTTTCCCTGCAAATCCGAACTACATGAACCTGGACCTGTTTTGTGATCTAAACTACATGGGCTTGGAACTGTTTTCTGGTGCTTGATCGCATAGCAAGTCCCTGAACTCCCTGGCTTCTTTGGTTTCTAATGTCAATTTTCACTTTTCTTGAGAAGGGGTAGCCCCCAGTCTTTTTGCAGCCAGCAGGGTTCAGACATTGCATCTGTTAATCGTTTTCAATGCACCATTCAGCTAACAAAGCCAGGTACGGACACTGCTTTTACTTATGCTGTCTTTAGAGAGCAAATTGTCAGAAAATTCCGACTGGTCTGATGAGTCAATCAGCATATATATATATGGACGAAACTGTCTGTCACAGCCCCTTGGTTGTTGTCCTTTTGTCCCTCTCTGCCTGAACTTCACTAGGCAGTTCTGTATGACAACATTCACGTATGTATCCCTACACTTATTAAAATCGTTAATGTGAGAATTTTGGCATCCGGGCCGTCCGCGGACCTACCGGCCCGACGGCCCGGATTGCCCCGCGGTCTTAAAACTTCAAGATCGCGGGGCAATGTGGGCCGTCGGGCTGGGAACGGCCTGGATCGCCGCGCGATCTTTGGACAACCGGTAGGGCCGCCCAGCCCTCAACATTTTCACTCTTGTTGTGGGCACCCATTCTATTCCCACGCCTGTTCGACGCACGGGGCTTCTCGACGTTCCTACACCTGCGCCTACTTGACGCACCTACACTCGCGGCTGCTCAACGCGCCTACTCCCGAGCATACTCCCGCCCACTCTCTCTCCTGCTTTGGTGCATCGTGTCGTGGTCGGTACTTGGTGGTCGGTGTGCATCGTGGTTGGTGCTTGGTGGTCGGGGCTACGTGCTCGGTGCTACGTGCTTGGTGCTACGTGCTTGGTGCTCGGTGTCACGTGCTTGGTGCTCGGTGTCACGTGCTGGGTGCTACGGGCTTGGTGCGCTCTCTCTCTCTCTCTCTCAAATGTGTATATCGAACGTGACATCACACACACGCACGCAAATGCATCTCGGGCAGACTGTTGGGGTCCAACCTCCTGATGAGTCGGTGAAAATCCGATGCAACAGTCTGGCACAGTCATGCTCCCTTTTGTGGAGTTGTCCCTTCTTCCACCGCTCCCGATCCTGTCTCCTTGCCCTGTCCTGATTGTCCCCGCGTTCTCTCCTTCGACCCAGCCTACGCACCTTAATTCCATCTTGCAACGGATTCCCACTCTCAAGCCAAGCTCCCCACCTCCCCCCTCTCCCTCCACCCTTCCCCCCCCCCGGCCCGATCAGCAATTCCACTCCCCATCCACGGCCATACATAACTAAAAGGTAATCGCCCTTTTCACCAACCCGCCCGCGATACCCACATCAGCCGGTTCCCCCGCCCAGATCTTCCATCCCTCCTTTCTGAGTGGCTCGTTCCCCCAACGGATCTCATAAAAACGTCATCCCTGATTCCCTCTCGTGGTTTCTTTAGTTGAAGTCCTTCCCCATTATCCACAACCTCTACTACCCTCTGCGTCACCGATCCACCAACTTCTCCTCCCCGTATAGCCGCTGGCCCGCCCGATCCTCTCTCTACCTTTCTTATGGCCCGTCCCCACCTCGGCCACCCGCCCCATTGCTCCACATCACACCCGCTCCAAAGAAGAGCATACCCCCCCAGCCTATCGCATAATACCCCTCTTCTCCTCCCCCCTCCAGCACTGGGGCAAGGCTTCCGCCTGTGGAGAAGCGAAGATAGATAACCAAAGCAATCCAAGATCAAGAAAATGTCAAATTAGATGATGATGCTTTAGAAACTCGATCATGGCAGTCTTTCCGGACACCTCTCACGCTGCACACTTACATGAAGATTTGAGACGCTGAACTGCCATGGGTCAGTAGGCACGTTAATGAAATGGACTCCGAACACCTCACAAAGAGTCGAAAACACACAGGCGAACATGAACAAGCAGAAAGTTCAAGAAACTGTTGAGAGAACAATGTTGGGTTCAATTTGATGACATTCTCATTAGAGGACACGCGCTGATCAGGGATAGACTGGAGGCGGAGTACCCAGCAAATAAACTTTTGAAATGGGTACTTCCAACTCCAGATTTTCTAACCCTGTGCTGCGACGCCGTGATGGCAGTCCTAGATGTTCAGATGGACGACCCACCTGTTTTCCCTGATACTTGGGATTTTATAATCGGTAACTCTCGCCCAATGGTGGTGATCGCGACCAACCATTCCCCGATCTGCTTTCATTGTAGGGAAAGAGGCCATTTTGGGACAGACCTGCAGTGTCCTCGCTCCCCTGAGCACATGCGAGTCAAAATACTCTGACAAAACATGCTGGTGGAGGTTGAGCAAGCCAAAGGAATCTGGTACATCAATGAGCCAGACTACAACGGTTGGGTCTTCGATGACAACCTGCCGGACCCGGAATGGATCTGGACTCTGAAGGATAAAGACCCTTCCACAAAGAGACCCGAAATCTTTCCGCCAGCAGACAGCAAATGGCATAAGGTCGTTGTGAAAAAGGAGAGTAGGCATTCAAATCAAATCACCAAAGAGTCAAGACCCCCTGATCGACACCTGCTACAGCCAAGATGAGATTCTCTGCAACATGGAGAATATCAGGCACAACGCCGACATGACCTACCAGGAACATACGGAAGAGGAGAGTTTTCTATCAGATGGAAAAAAAAGATGGTAGAGCACCGCTATTCCAAGAACTCAGCAGATCTTGAAAGACACGCCTCCCCAGTAAAGCTGATTCTGGAAGAATCCCAAAGGACACAAGACACGAACACGACAACCTCCACTGCTCACATGGAGATGGACCAAACAACACAGGGAGACGACCCCGCTCCGGCAAAAACAAGGACGGAGGCAGAACTTGACCATGGCACTGCAACCCGAGCCAGCTCAACGAGCAAACAAGCTGAAGCCTCGATGGAATGGCTACAGTCTTATCTTTTGAAAAGAATAAATACAAGAGGGAAAATGAATTCGATATTAGAGTGGCGGTCCTCAAACACGCGAAAAAAAACCGTCAATCGAATCTCGCTAAGAATCTGGTGGCAGGGATTTCAACGGATGCCAACCAGTAGAATTATCCAAATTTTTTGCTTTCAAATACGTGGAAAAGAGAAGGGAGAGGGAAGAAGCAAAGGCTGATATAGAAAGCATAAAAGAGTACAGAATTTATGGACCCTGAAAGAGGGATGATACCGAAGAGATGGAGGCCTGCAATGGGAAGAGGCAAAAGACCCAGACAGACACCAGCCCAAGCCGGAAAACATAACGAACAGTCTGATTCTGAAGGAAATCTCAATCATAGCGGCACAGACCAAGAGACTTTTTTATCAGAACTTAGCCAAGGCCGCCAGTTACTGCACAGTCCAGCAGGTGGCCAAACACATCCGCCCGCTGGTTCCGGTAAGGTACAGTCAAAAATTCCAAGAATGGCAAGTGGCAATGGACACAACATACACGCACGCATCCACGCACACACGCACACACACACACACACACACACACACACACACACACACACACACACACACACACACACACACACACGTGCAAGATGGCAAATTTCCCATGTACTCACCACGTCCAATTTCCATCTTTGAATTGGATACAAAATACTACAAATGCAATTTCCCAACACACACACACACACACACATTTACAGTGTGTTATGATCCTGGCTATCTTGCAGTGCAAAAACTCAAAGAAAAACAATCCCATTCAATTCGAACTGAAATGAAAGAACTTGAAAAGAGAAATGGACTAAGGAAGGAGAAGAAATAGGGATGGAAGAAGAAGAAGAAGATAAGCACCACCATGTACCAATGCCAGTTCTCCCTCAACTCCCCCCAACCTGTCATAAGTAATAATAGTAATAACAATGAAAGAATGAACCAGAACCAATGCACAAATCCTCCCCTTACTGCCAGCCACTCAAGTGGTCCACCATAGCCGTTGCACACCTCCTTCTCCTACTTCGTCTAGCCGGTGGCTATGGCGAATTATTGGAGTGGACCTCTGATGTTTAACGGACAATGCAATGCTTCTTTGCCCCTCCTTGTATGGCCGCCATGCTACTACCACCCCTGGAGAGTCTTCCTTCAAAATATCACCCACTTGGGGCCTTCCAGGTGCAGCGCCAACCAAGAAGAAGGAGATGCGGACCACAATAGCCAGGTGAGCCCCTCCTATCACTCTCCTCCAGGCCCGTCTTCTTCCTCCTCCTACTACTCCCCCGGACGCTCCTCCTTGATCCTCTTCACCATAGCCAAGGTGGAGGGCTCAGCCTGCCTCTTCCTCACCAAGCGCTGCTTCAGCAAGGTGGTCGCTCCAGTAGCGTGCCTCCAAGCTGCACGCCCATAAATGAGGCGGAGCACTTCGCTTCGTGGTCTGATATACTGCTGAAGTGCCTCCTCATGCGGTCGCATCAAGACTGCCCAGCCTCCAAGTCTACGTGGTACCTCCCCCATTTTCGGAGGGAAACGTCATTGCAGTCTGATATTCCCTCCTGCAGGTACTAGACTCAAGCTACTTGGACCAGTAGCTTTTTCTCTAAGCCTACTGGACTCTAAATTCTACCCCGGCCTCCCAAGGTACTAATTTTTTTTTCTTCTGCCTACCTATCCGCTAGTTGAGTGTTCCTGCCATCCTGGCCTTCGCAGGCCTTCCCTACTCTACCACCCTGCTGCACCCACACAACAACATGGCCACAGGTTAGTACCAGGCCCATGGGCCTTCCAACACTCAAGTACCCCAGCAGGTAACACACACACACCCATGCAATCATGCAGACAGGCAAACACACGGAAACTCAGCAATCACACACGCACACAAACTTAGAAATCTCAGCAGAATACAGGAACTCAGCAAGTCACTCGAACGTGGCAAAACTCAGAAAACAACAAGTTTCTCAGTCTGCGATTTTGCAGGTCATTACAACTGTCTGTTTGTTTTTAGTCTGCGATTTTGCAGGTCATTACAACTGCCTATGAGCACCTTTGAGATGTGCCAAATAGTCAGTGCCTGTTAGTACAGAGTGCCTGCGACATTATTGGGGGGTTGTCATGTTCAGGATGTGTGTGTCTCTGTGTTTCCTGGTGGTGACAAAGATTCTTGTGGCTCCCTGGCTCTAGGTGGTGGCGTTAACTTTTACAGTGAGCATTGTTCTCCATACGATGTGAGTAGGTGATAGCTCAGTGACACTTCAATCCTTTCTGCGTTCTTGGATCTCCATGTTGCAGCTGCCGCGTTGTTGCTCCTTTTGCTGCCTTCCTTGGTGTCTTGCTGGATTGCCTTGCTGTTTGCCTGCCACTCTGCCTACCTGCCCAACTGGTTGCTTTGCTATTTGCCGACATGGTGCGTACCATGTGGTGTGGCATTTGTGCGGCTGTGTGATCACCCAATTGCTTGCCTAGCGGCTTGCCTCCTTTGTGTTACAACAACTCTAAACACACGCAGTCATTCACAATTCCGAAGGCGCGAAGCATATGTTGCATACGGCATATCATGCTGCATGTCTTGCTGCATTGCTGTGTTGTTGTGTGTGCACCCTCCCACCTGCTTTGCGTTGCTATATGTCGCCTGTTCATGCTGCACTGCATGCTTTGCTGTGGCTGCCCACTTGCAACAGGGTTTGAACCAGGTTATGGCTCAACACATCAGGAGGGGATTCAGCAGAATCAGCAGACTGCCAAGGGTTCAGCCTCCTGATGTTGGGCAAGTCTGAGGAAACAATCTGTCATTATCCATGTTGTTTTCTGTACTACATTTTTTTGGGTCTTTTACTAGGTAGTGTCTTTTTTCATGTCTTCCACCCTTCCTACATTTGTTTTGTCCGCTGAAGAGGTTTGTCACTTTGGGGAGAATTGTCTTCAAGTCTTTGTGCATGGTTTTGTCCTGAGAGGTGGCCGGTCGTTTGAAGTACAAGTGTGCTGCACCGAAGTTATCAGTAATTTGTTTTCACTCACATCATCAAACACACGCGGGTTTTATGGCTGTGACAGACCGGCTTGGCATACTAACTGCCATTCTTGTCAGTGGGTTGGACTGACAGTCTGCTAGGACTGCACTGTTAGTGTGGATTAAAGTCGAGCACTTTTCTCAGGGGTATTGCTAACTCCAGGTGACGTGGTGAATGATACAGTCTGCCTCTGAGGAACAGTGCTCGACTTTGTGGTTCAAGCTCTTGCCATGTATGTTAAGATTGCCGGGTTTACCCACACCTCAGGGTTGTTGGGTTCCGGACCAGCTTGGCATGTCTGCTAAGATTGCCGTGGTTCAATCTCGTGACGAGTCGGTGAAAGTTACGTGAAACATCAATGGAACAGTCTGGAATAGTCATGCTTTTTTGTGGAGTTGTGTAGAATGAACATGACAACACACTCAAACACACGACTCCAAGTTTCCAACCCTTTTTAAGGCATCTTACTGCACTATGGTGGCCCTTAATACCCCCCTTATGTCGTAAGTCTGCCTGTTGCTGTTAATGGGAGCAGCACTGGCTGGAAAACGGCTGCAGCGTTCCACTCGAAAACATGAAACGAAATACAATGGTTGTGCAGAATTGATTGTTTCTTTCAGAGACAATGTTTGTGCAGCATTGATTTCTTCTTCCATTACTGTAACAGAGGAATGAACTGCCTGCATACTGAAATGGAGTAGGTACAGGCCTCTTCAGCCCCTGAGAAAGTCGTCATATCAAGCATGTGTCCAAGCATGTGTCCATCCTCCGCTTGCTGAGGCCCCGCCGTTCTAGACAGGTGCTCACTGCTCTTGTCAGGATGACCTATTCCTCCGCATCTCATTCCTGAAAGCCATCAGTACATCTAACCTGGACTCTTCTTCTCCTCCTGTCTGATCGGCCTTGCCTCTTAGTGTACTTCATCATCCATGTTCAAGTTCCTCTGCCACTTCCAGTCCTTCAATGAATCAGATATGCTCTCTGCCTGGTCCCACTTTGGGCCGCGAGTCATTTCCTTTATCGACCCCTCCATGTTAGTCATGTGGGTGGTATGGTCTCCATTGTACCGCCAAATGCCTTTCTTAGTGGCCGTGGTACAGGATGATGGCTGCGTGTAGTCCGGGCCATGGCATATGAAGTCGGCCTCCTCTCAAAAGATCCACCCTGCTATGACGTGGCGCCACGGTCCAGTCCTCCCATTGCAGTTTCAGTTGTGGGAGGAAACTTGCAGAGGGTACCCAAAGGATGCACAGGTTTTTGAGGAGCCAGGATGAGAAGGTACCCTTTCCGAACCACCTGTTGCTGAAGTCTGTGATCAGGGCATCCCTTTCTATAAGGTTTAGGGTTTAGGGTATTCTTTTTGTACTTAGGGTTTAGGGTTTAGGGTTTAGGGTTTAGGTTTTTTTGTTTTTTTTTACTTTTTATGGAAAAAAACTAAGCTATATTCTTCTCTCAAATATACCTCACACTACCTAACCTCATGCCTACCTCTATCTAAGTCCAATCGAACTTTAAGCGCAGCAATCCACATCCATGCACCAAAGCTGGGCACTCCTCAGACATCCGGACGTTACTAGCAAGCTCTACTCTGTGCGGGGAGTAGTGCCCTGGATCCTAACCCCTGGTGATGGGTGGGAGGGGGAAGGAATACCCCTACAGCCTCCTGCGACGTGCCGCTTTTTCACCAGCTGAGATGGTTGGCTTGCCCCCTCTGGTTCGTCAGGGTTTAGGGTATTCTTACTATTCTATTATTTTGATACGTCTTCCATAATGATTCTGACATTGTTGTCCTTTAAACCTGTTTCATCTATTCTTTCCGCTTCTTGGGTTGAGGTTTGGATATTTAATTTCATTCTTGGACACCTGTGCAAGGAAAATGAACAGAAGCGAGATGACAATATTCAGATTGGACAATCACATTGAAAGCCAAATCGTAACACAGTGTTCGGGAAGCAGCATTGCACCAATATAACACCAATGGAGAATCGTAGCACTGAATGTCAATGTCAATGAGAGC
>BFEA01000003.1:1083707-1103344 GCA_003427395.1 Chara braunii
AGGTTACAGAGTTGCACCACCTTGCTCCAGCACCGGCCAGCATTGCTTCAATTACGACCCCCGATGACCACTGAGACTGCCCCCGCAAACAGCCCCCCAGAACTCTCTACCAGGCCTCACAACCCCACTAAGCCTGTCTCTTATACACATCTAGATGTGTATAAGAGACAGGAGAGAGAGAGAGAGAGGGAGAGAGAGAGAGAGAGAGAGAGAGAGAGAGAGAGAGAGGCACTACCTTTTTTGTTTTTCGTTTGGAAGCGTAGTTCAAGAGGAGGGCCAATTCCTTTGTTGTTGGTGGTATGCGGTGGTGAGGGGAGGGGGGGAAGGGCTGGCCAGGGTGCCCTTGGTCTGTGTGGATTGGGCGACCCATACCAAGGCCTGACCCAACACCCACCCGTTGAGTGACCCCAGCCAAAGCTTCATACGCCCTAGACCCAGCCGTGACCCACGAAGGCCGGCTCAGCTGGATCCAGACCTGATCCATGGCCTTATGCGTCGGGTGGGTGCAGGTGGGTGTGGATGTGGGAACTCGTTGCTCACCTCTGTTCGGAAATCTAGGGCCTTGACTCCTTGAGCACCCCGAGCATACATAGCAGTAACTGTCGATCTCTGAACCGAGGCCCACATTGGTCATCCGGGCATAGGGCGCAATGGCTCCGATGAAACCAACAGGGTTGAAAAACCCATGAGCCACAATATTCTTTGCGTTCGCACTTTCATCCACTGAAAATGATGAAATCGAAGCAGAATTATAAAGGCGACTGTGAATTCCGGATCATACTCCAGAAGCACTCCTCTGTCACCGAGCTTGGTTGCCTGAGAAGCAGCAAGGGGCTGGTCCTGTGTCTGTTGTCGATGCTGGGGGCAGTCTCATACTATGAGATGGTCAGACTCACCATAGTTGAAACACAATCGTGATTTATACGCTGGTCCGGAAGTGTCTTTGGTGGATGTTACATGCTGCGCCTGCAACAGGCTACACGGGCCATTTTCAGGCCCGTGTCATTTTCAGCCTGAAAGCCTGAAAGCCTGAAAACAAGGGCCTATAGGCCCCGTGTCATTTTCAGCCTGAAAGCCTGAAAACCAGGGCCTACAGGCCCCGTGTCTGTTTCAGCCTGAAAGCCTGAAAACCAGGGCCTACAGGCCCCGTGTCTGTTTCAGCCTGACAGCCTGAAAACCAGGGCCTACAGGCCCCGTGTCTGTTTCAGCCTGACANGGCCCCGTGTCTGTTTCAGCCTGACAGCCTGAAAACCAGGGCCTACAGGCCCCGTGTCTGTTTCAGCCTGACAGCCTAAAAACCAGGGCCTACAGGCCCCGTGTTGTTTCAGCCTGACAACCTGAAAACAAGGGCCTATAGGCCCTCAGGCTTTAGCTAGAAGCTACCTGGAAACTTTCCGGAAGCTTCCTTAGGCTTTAGCCAGAAACTACCTGGAAACTTCCCAAAAGCTTCCTCAGGCTTTAGCCAGAAGCTACCTGGAAACTTCCTGGAAGCTTCCTCAGGGTCTAGCACGTTTGGGCATTGGCAATAGCAGCCTCCTGGACGGGCCAGCACTATATAAGACTGGCCCGCCCTACAGGCGGGAGGTAGTTCATAGGGACTGGTCAGGCACTTCACGTGGAGTCCAGGCAGGCAGGAGGCAGTCAGTAGTCTTCAGGATTCGGCAGCAGCACTCTGGAGGGAGCGCTGCAGTAGTAGTAGTAGCGTTAGCATTAGTCTTCAGCGCTGGGCGCCAGTAGGTAGCTGTAGTCTGCGGCGCTGGGCGCCATAGCTAGGATAGTACTAGAGAGAGAGAGATTGGGCGGAGGCCAAAAGTACCTACCTGCAGCGCCGTTGCTCCAGTTTCGTCTTCGAGGTACCTGCAGCACAACGCCAACTTCACAGGTTAGTACCTGGCTCGTGAGAGAAGAGAGCTCTTCTTCTTCCTCTTTTCAGTCCACCATCTCCCTCTCACCCTCTCATTATCTGACTTCACTGCATCAGTAGACTACGAGAGAAAGAGAGAGAGAGAGTTTGGTGGCATTGGCTCCAGACTCGACTTTTGGGCTTCAGACATTTTGACAAGGGATTATTTGGGACTTGTGACAAAGACTTGGTGTTGACGACACTCCCATCTCTCCCCCTCTTCTTCGTCTGATCCCCTCCTCTTCGTCTGTGTATGTCTGGACCTAGCGCTTCCTTCCTGTGTAATAGCGCCAGGCTCCTTCACACTTTGTGATGAGCATGATGTATGTTTGGTCTGCGTTTGAACATTGATTGGGCTAGTCATTAGTATTCTAGCGTTCTGCTTCGTTATCTTGTACTACGTGAAAGGGGTCAGTCTCAGGTCAGGTCAGGATTTGTATCTCAGTCTTCCCTGCGCTATAAAGCACCATTTTGTATGTATCGGAATGCACATTGCTTGTTGAGATTCTACTTGCACTGCATTGTCCATTCAGTCCTTTTCTTCATATTGTGGATCCTCGGTTTATATGTACATCGCCCAACTGGGCATGTAACAGTTGGTATTGGAACACCGCATGTAAATAAGGACAACCTGATCTGACACGTGTGCGGGGACTAGGTAGCTGATTAGTCTTGATTGATTGATTAGAGCAAACTAGTTAGCCCCCAAAATCACGATTTTGACCTCATTGCCGAAAATCGATTTTTTTTTCGAAAATTTCGATCTCCTCTTGCAATTTTCCATTATTTGGAAATTTGGGATTTTTTTTCCCGAAATTCGTTTTTCTGAAAACGGTACGGGAAATCCCTCTTGCAGTACCATTTTCCAAACTGCGAATACTCTTATTTGAGTAAATCCGAATTCTTGTTATTTCTTTTTGGAATTTTTTTTTCTTTTCGCAGTTCTATGATTTTCACTACCTGATAATCATTGGCAGTTTGAAGTTCGAATTTTTTTTCTCATTGATACTATCGCACTTCAAGGGAGGTTGGGAGACCTACTGAACTTGCAAAACTCGAGATTTTTATTTTTCTCGATTTTTTTTTTTTTTTTGCAAAGTTCAAACTTTTCTTTTTCGATTTGTGGCTCCTAATCTGGGCAATTATCCCACCCACCCCTCCCCACCTATGTTGTTGCCCCCTCTGGTCTTACCTTCTTTATCTGTCTCCGGGTACCCCCTGCGGCGGCATTGGTGAGTTGCCACGTCAGCAGACCACGTCAGCAGACCACGTCAGCAGACCACGTCAGCAGACCACGTCAGCAGGCCATGTCAGCAGGATACAGCAGCCGAATAGTGCCACGTCAGCAGTAGGGAGTGCCACGACAGCAGTCCTCCGGCCTGATCAATGCTCATGCGCTTACAAAGAGTCGGCACAGATCAAAAGTCCGGGGAAACAGACGAGGCCCATTAGGCCCGAGCAGAGATCAGCATCGACCGAAAGTGACCGTGGTCGTGGCAGCAACGCCAACCGACGGCGCAGCAGCTTCAGCCCCATGGACCCACTACGGCCAATCGGGAAACTGAGCACCGCCGGGAGTGACTCGACGACACTCTCGACTTCTTCGGAACCGGTCGCTTCATGGGTGACCGCCCTTCGTTCCGAGGCACATGCGGAAGTCGATAGTCCTCCTCTTTTATAAGGACTATGCTGCCCGGCTCGTTCCTACGCTGGGTTCTCATGCTTAAGGACAAGACGTGTGTGCGGCATCTTCTCCGTCCGGCAGCGGCGACTTATCGTCTTCAAGTGGTTCTTCACGGGATTCGGCACGCAAGTTCAACATAGAGGTATTGGACCTGCTCACGTCCGGGGATTTCGCATGGCTTCCTCTTCCAACCACGGGCCGCTTGTCGGGACCTCAATGCGCAGCACTATGCGCTCATCTTCACACGTACTTATCCTTCTATGCACCACCAACTTCGTCGACGGATAACGAAGTTGCAGTGGGGGACATCCTTGCGTATGTTACCAAGGTGGCCCGTGAGTTTCGCACGCAACGGTATGATGACAACAACGCACCGCTCCTTTATGTCCGGATCCAAGTCGGGCAAGCGTCCTGCAGCGTTTTGCTGGATAGCGGAACGACTCGCAATTTCATGAGCCAAACCTTTATGCAAAGGGCTGGCCTTGGCGCATAAGTTTGGAGAAAGGCAAACCCGACGCGATCAAGTTGGTGGACGGAAGGACGCAACAACTTATCGACCGTTACTTCATGCATGCGAACCGGTGACGTTCGACATTTTGGACACGGACTTTGATATCATTTCGAGAATGCCTTGGCTTGCAAGTGTGGATCACACGGTCAACTTCCACCAGCGGACTTTTAGCGTTCCTGACACCTTCGGCGCCGAAGTGTCGTGTACTATTCCTCTTTCGCACCCTTCGAACCGGTGCCAAGTGGTGACGGCCAAGTCAATTCTTCCCCCACGGCCTTGTCTTCGGACCCCCGTGTGGTGCGGTTGCTTGACGAGTTCACCGACATCTTTTGGTGTGGTGCCGGATCGGCCGATCTCTCACGAGATCATTCTTGAGGCCGGTGCTGTGCCGCCGAACGGCTGCATTTACCGCAACTACGACAACAGACCGACCGAATAAGTGGTACACTTTGTGTACTGATGCAAGGCAAGCCGGTATCTTCGGCTCCACGTCGCACCCGCGACCAGATTCCACCTTCAGATCGTCAGCTTCGCCCTCGACCCGGCTTGACTTCATAAGCAGGGGGGGTGTTACATGCTGCGCCTGCAACAGGCTGCACGGGCCATTTTCAGGCCCGTGTCATTTTCAGGCCCGCGTCATTTTCAGCCCGAAAGCCTGAAAACAAGGGTCTATAGGCCCCGTGTCAGTTTCAGCCTGAAAGCCGGAAAACCAGGGCCTATAGGCCCCGTGTAAGTTTCAGCCTGACAGCCTGAAACCAGGGCCTACAGGCCCCGTGTCTGTTTCAGCCTGACAGCCTGAAAACCAGGGCCTACAGGCCCCGTGTCTGTTTCAGCCTGACAGCCTGAAAACAAGGGCCTACAGGCCCCGTGTCGTTTCAGCCTGACAGCCTGGTTTCAGCCTGACAGCCTGAAACCAGGGCCTACAGGCCCCGTGTCTGTTTCAGCTTGACAGCCTGAAAACCAGGGCCTACAGGGCCCGTGTCTGTTTCAGGCTTTCAGCCTGACAGCCTGAAAACCAGGGCCGACAGGCCCCGTGTCGTTTCAGCCTGACAGCCTGAAAACACGGGCCTATAGGCCCTCAGGCTTTAGCCAGAAGCTACCTGGAAACTTCCTGGAAGCTTCCTCTGGCTTTAGCTAGAAGCTAACTGGAAACTTCCTGGAAGCTACCTCAGGGTCTAGCACGTTTGGGCATTGGCAAGAGCAGCCTCCTGGACGGGCCAGCACTATATAAGACTGGCCCGCCCTACAGGCGGGAGGTAGTTCATAGGGACTGGCCAGGCACTTCACTTGGAGTCCACGCAGGCAGGAGGCAGTCAGTAGTCTTCAGGATTCGACAGCAACAGGAGTGGTGCAGGAGTAGTAGTAGCGTTAGCATTAGTCTTCAGCGTTGGGCGCCAGTAGGTAGTTGTAGTCTTCAGCGTTGGGCGCCAGTAGGTAGTTGTAGTCTTCAGCGTTGGGCGCCATAGCTAGGATAGTACTAGAGAGAGAGAGAGATTGGGTGAAGGCCAGGAGTACCTACCTGCAGCGCCGTTGCTCCAGCTTCATCTTCGAGGTACCTGCAGCACAGCGCCAACTTCACAGGTTAGTACCTGGCTCGTGAGAGAGAGAGAGCTCTTCTTCTTCCTCTTCTCAGTCCACCATCTCCCTCTCACCCGCTCATTATCTGACTTCACTGCATCAATAGACTACTACGAGAGAAAGAGAGAGAGAGAGTTTGGTGGCATTGGATCCAGACTCGACTTTTGGGCTTCAGACATTTCGACGAGGGATTATTTGGGACTTGTGACAAAGACTTGGTGTTGACGACACTCCCATCTCTCCCCCTCTTCTTCGTCAGWTCCCCTCCTCTTCGTCTGTGTATGTCTGGACCTAGCGCTTCCTTCCTGTGTAATAGCGCCAGGCTCCTTCACACCTTGTGATGAGCATGATGTATGTTTGGTCTGCATTGAAACATTGATTGGGCTAGTCATTAGTATTCTAGCGTTCTGCTTCGCTATCTTGTACTACGTGAAAGGGGTCAGTCTCAGGTCAGGTCAGGATTTGTATCTAAGTCTTCCCTGCGCTATAAAGCACCATTTTGTATGTATCAGAAATCACATTGCTTGTTGAGATTCTACTTGAACTGCATTGTCCATTCAGTCTTTTTCTTCACATTGTGGATCCTCGGTTTATATGTAGATCGCCCAAGTGGGCATGTAACATGGATGAGACAAGTGCAGAAGGTAGGGGCGAAGGAGGAAACAAGATAGGAACTTGAGATTGAGGGGCAAGGGGAAGACAAAGAGTAGAGACTCGAGGCTCCACCCAATCCATGTGATTGCACTTCAAGTTGTAGGAAATCAGCATATATCGGTTTGGATATCAACAACCTCAAGCCCAACATTGTTTTCCAGTCAGAGTAGGTTGTAGATTCAAGAAAGTGCGAAAAAAGTCAAAGGGATGTGCTAAGGATTTGATAAAAGATAGGGTGGAGTGTTACGTTGAGACTAGAATCTTTGTGTATCAGTTGTGAAAACCTTTGTCAAGGAGGAAAGAGAGAGACAACAACAGAATTCAATGCATTACAATGACACTAATAAAAAACAAATCATCCAGAAGGAGAAAAGATCACACGGCATGAACGTTCAATCTTTTACTCACAAATGACTATGGCAACTTTTTTTTTTTTTTTGTGAGACGATGCTCCAATCTTTTCATGGGGAGCAACACGGCTGGGAACCGGGCTCAACGTCCCTTATCAGTATACAAAAATGAGCTACTGGGAGCATTACCCAGCTTCAGCTAAGAACAATTGAAGAAAAAGAAAAAACTCAAAAACATTCAGAAGATGTGTGTCAACAAGCCTCCCAACCACGAATCAGATAGGTGAAACCTATTCAATCCACCTTCGACCACCACCAGCATGGCTGTTTTCAGCATGAATCGAAGCTCTTCCAGGCCTCATGCTCCCATCAGGCTAAGTTACAGAGTTTCACAACCTTGCTGTCGCACCGGCCAGCGTTGCTTCAATTACGACCCTCGATGACCACTGAGACTGCCCCCGCAAACAGCCCCCCAAATCTCTCTACCAGGCCTCACGCCCCCACTAAGCTAGGTCACAGAGTTGCGCCACCTGGCTCCAAATCCGGCCAGCGTTGCTCCAGCATCGGTCTTCGAGGGCCACCGAATTTTCGACCACCCTTCGCAGGATCAAGGATGACTTTCCAAATATCACCTATTCCTACAACCTCCTTGAGAGGCGAACCAAATGGAAAGAAATACTAAACAAGATGTTAGAAGTCTTCGAGAGAGATCGGCCCTCCCTCCCCCTCCCCCTCCCCCTCCCCCCCCCCCTCCAGCYCCCCCCTCAGCCCTACACTGCCTCCGCCGAGGCAAGTCTCCCGCTCTCCCTCGGCCCCAATATAGGACCAACCCTCTACCCCACTTTCCCCAGGAGCACACAGTTCCCACCTAAAGCATGCCCCCCCACCCCGTGCCCATTTCTGCCTTCGCCGGGACTGATGTTGACCCACACACCAGCCCCTGCCCCAAAATAGGGCAACCCCCTACTCCGCCCCTACCTTCTTTGAGACATTCACCCCCCACCTTGTGATGCCCCTGCAAGATAGAGCTCCCCCCACCCCCTTCTTACCATTCAGCCCTACGATCCGATCCAGCCGACTACAGTTATTAATGACACACTTATCAAAATGTCGATCGCAATTTGGAAAAGCAGGGCCTCTTCAAAAGTATGCAATAACCCCCGAAAACACCCTACATCTTTAAGAACAACCCACTGAAGAAAGCGCAGGGCAGCAGTAAAACTATTACAATTATTCCCCTGCCCCTTGCGCCAATCAACTTTTGGCAGCTCCCACCATGTGCACGTATCAGCAATTTAAAAGAAGCAGCAAACTAAGATTCCAAAGTTTTCGGGTTCCAAGATTAGAAAATCATGATGGAACTTTACTTGAGACTTTTAGAAATTATAGTCGAAATTCAAGGCTACGTAGTTATAGAACAGATCCCTACGAATTATGCTGGCGATTCAGAATGGATGATATATGTTTGTGTGTGTGTGTGTGTACATGTAGATGAGAATACTTTACTTGGGACTTTTAGAAATTATGATCGAAATTCAAGGATATGTGTGTATGTGTGGACATGTAGATGAGAATTTGGCTGATCAGAAAATAGAAGATAGATTGCGAGTTTATTTTGCAAATTTGAGAAGCTGAGTTTATAATTGTGTAAGCACTAGATTAGAGCAAGAATATAGGAAATTAGAAGATGCAAAATTAAAATCAGTGAAATAAATTTGAAAAGGCAGCCGATGCGAAGAGCACCACACATGTTCGCACAAAATTTTCCTGCTTCATCGCCACTGGCATTATTGCACTGCTACCTGCTTCTGTGTCTTTAACCGGTGAACCAGCTCAAACGAACGCTTGAAACCGCCAGCTCTTTTTGGCGCTCCAGCTTGTAACAAGCCTCCTTCCTCCCACTCCGCATGAGAAGATGCTCCTCACTTTCTGCCCGCGCTTGGTCAAGCTCAGCATGTGAGCAGGATCTTCGCGGTGAGCCTTTTTGTCCGTAACCTGCGGTGGTTTCCCTCTCTTTCGACGACCCTCTATCGGCAATGCTCTTCAGTCGCATGACAAATTTCTCAAGCTCATGAAGTACCACATTGGATAGAAGAGGGTCGAAGGGCCGAACTTTCCGACTCACTGATCAACTAGGATCATAGCCAATCATTCGAATCTGGCTACTTGTGAATGCAAGATGGAGCATGTGGATTACACTTGCGAGATTTATAGTTGAGCACTGAGCAGAGCAAGGAGATTGCATGCGCGCAAAGGGTGTACTGGGAAGGGGGAAGGGGTAGGGAAAGTGGAGGTGGTCTGTGCACCTTGCATAGTCAGAGCACAATGTTGGGGACATGGCCTCTGTTCACACAATGATCTGACATGCAACACCATCTGGTCAATCAGGATAAAGAGGATGTACAGTTGATGTAGCTCACTGCTCAACTATAACTCTCGCAAGTGGTTGGAAATGCGCATTGTGGTATGAGGTTGCGGGCTCAAAACTCAATTGCGACCTTGCGCATGGACACCGGCAGGGCATTAGAATGACGCACGGATGGACACACACCCCCTCAGGTCTTCATACTGTGTGGGTTGCTTGTGGCTATTGCTCATGGCTGTTCTGTTGATCTCCCCAGTCCAGCATATCACACGGGCCGTTTGCGATTGTCGCTCAAATGGTAAGAGTCTTCAGGCTGAAGATGATGTTGTAGCCTTACTCTTGGGCCTTCTCAAGAAACACCTCCTTCAAAATGGGGGAGCTCTTGATAAGGGTACATAGGAGTCTCTAGTCTAAATCACTATCTTCACATATGAGCAGTGAAATTGTTTTTTGTTCCTATGGGTGAAGTAAACCTTATAGATACAATTTATAAGAAGGACAAGAATTGGAAACTGCTCAAGAGGAATGCAGATCTAGATCTAAGATCGATCAATGTAAATGGTCTCGCATCGGCCAAACAGAGTAAGAGACAAGCTATTTATGAAATGATGAAAGGGGTGGACGACAAATCTTGGCCAGATGTCATTTGTATTCAGGAGACCCATTTGATGAATAGTGATCACCATAACTATATACAGAAGGAAATCTGGCCCCACATGGCTTATACAGCATATGCACCTAAGGTGGGTAGTGCGGGAGTGGCTATATGGCTCCCCCCAGATACTAAGATAGAAGTTATAAATTGGGAGGCAGATCAATTGGAAGGCAGATGGGTCTATATTCTAGCTGTGATAGAACTAGAAACAGTCGGTATTCTATGTGTATATGGCCCTAATGAAGTCTGGGAGAGGCATAGTTTTTTTGAAGGAATTCTCCCTCATTTGCCCACAGGAATACCTATCATCATCGCAGGAGATTTTAATGCGGCACCGGACCGCTCACTGGATAGATGGCATATCCCCTCTCCCTGTCCCCCCTATATCATAGACGATGAGGCTATTATCTCTAATCTTTGTGCCTCAACCAATCTTTTTGACTCATTTAGGCGATTAAATCCCCAAGCAAAAACCTATTATTGTTTCAGAAAAAATCAAGCCAGACAAACAACGAGATCAAGAATTGACCTAATTCTAGTTTCAGAGGAATTACAAGGAGCATTACAATTAGCGGCTATCCTCCCCCATAGTCCTTTTCCTGGGTTGGACCACTCGATGTGTGTGGCGGTTTTTTCATTCAAGAAGAAACCGGATCAGGGGAGAGGATACTATAGGCTTAATACGGATCATCTGAAGAAAGATAGTTTTAAACAATTCCTTAAAGATGTATGGGAATTCTGGAGAAAGCAGAGACCACTCATCCAAAATGATATTCAGTGGTTCAACAACGGTCTAGCGTTCCTAGGTCGTAAATGCAATGAATATTTTAAAGCCCTGGCTAAACAAAGACATATGGACGAAGCTAATCTTCATAAAAGGATATATGATCTCCAACAAATAGAAACTGAGAATATAAATCCAGAGCAACTAGCTAACTTTGCCAACGAAGTTCAAGAAGTCGAAGATCAGCTATTGAAATATATGGAATATCGTTGGCAAGGAATAAGAATAAGGGGGAAAATGAAGAAACATCAAATGGAAGGAAGTATGGATGCCAGATTTTTTGCAATGGCCAAAGTAAATTCAGGAAGAACCACAATAGAAGCATTGTCTAACCCACTTCATACAGAGGAACCCCTAGCTACCTCAACAACAGCCTGCACTAAGATAGCTAGAGACTTCTTCAAAAATTTATTTACACCCCAAAATAGCGACATTCCCAAAAGTCGACACAGAGAAGAGATTGAGGAATTTTTATTGCCAATGACTAAGAAAATATCAACAAAGCAAAGAGAAAAAATGAAGAAGCCCATAACCAAAGACGAAGTATGGAAAGCGTCGATTCTAATGGAAGAGGAAAAAACACCAGGAATTGATGGGTTACCAAAAGAATTCTGGGAAAGTATGTGGGATACTCTTTCGCAGGATTTAATGAAATTCTATGACTCAGTATGGGCCAGAGGGGAGATGGGGGAGATAGTAAATGAAGGGGTCCTTACCCTCATTTACAAAAAAGGAGATAAATCAAATTTAAAAAAATATTGTCCAATAACTCAATTGACAGTTGTGTACAAGTTAGTGGCTAAGGTCTTAGCTGATCGACTAACTAACGTTATTTCAGATATTATTCACCCAGCACAAACAAGCTTTATAACAGAAAAGAGCATTCAAGATAATATTCTCCTAGTTAATGAATTGATTAAAATCTCTAGACAATCCAAACATAATGCGGCTTTTATCTTTATTGATTTTGAAAAAGCGTATGATCATGTGGATTGGACATTCCTGGATAAATGCCTTGAAAAAATGAACTTTGGTCCTTGTTTTAGGAAATGGGTGGAGATAATGCATCAGAAAGCCACTACTAGGGTAATGATAAATGCGAATGTGGCCCCTCCATTCAGTCTCAAGAGGTCAGTGAGACAAGGGGACCCTATTGCCCCTTTTCTTTTTGTGATAATCATGGAAGCCCTAGCGGCTAACCTGCGTAAAGGACATCAAGAAAATTCAAGTTACTAGCATACCAGAGGAGGCGATCCCTGTTTGCTCCTTTTTTGTTGATGACTTATCTATCATGATAGAAGCATCCCATGAGAATCTGAAAGCTTTAAGGAATATGATGGAACGCTTTTGTAGACTTTCTGATATGAGGATTAACTGGGGTAACAAAACACTGGGATGCTGGATCCATCATCAAGGTGTTAGACCCCCAGAAGTTCCTAAAATCTCCTGGTTATCTAAAGAGACACCGGTAAGGGTATTGGAAATTAAACAACCCAAATCGAGTGGAGGACTTGGTATCATTGATCCCACCCTCCAGGCTATGACCCTGTCTATTCAATGGATTAAGAGATTGTTATTTAATCCTCAGACTCTATGGAATGGGTTAGCTTTAGAACAGATAAAGAGATTAGCTCCTCCTACAGTTGATGAAGTTGAGTCGTTGACATGGTTGGAAAACAGAGCCTGGACTATACCCCGAGTTAGAAGGACAATGGCAGAGGATTCCTACCTATCCAATAAGGAAGCTGCTAGAGCAGATCTTACTAAAGATCCTTTCTGACCCAATCTTATTAAAACATGGAGGAAGCTCCCGCTTACTGACAAGGTGCCCCCAGAAAGGTGGGAGGAGGTTAGTAGGCAGCCGCTTTTCAATAACATTTGGATCAGGGATTCACAAGGGTGCACTCTTCATTGCAAAGACTCGCCTTGGAAAGGTTGGGTCAGGAAAGGTGTAATCAGAGTAAGGGACATATGGGACACAGTTACCAATAACTGGATCTCTCACAATAAACTCCAGGAGAAATTGAGATATTGTCATCATGCAGAGGCCGCTCTTGATAAGATTTTAGATTTAATCCCAATAAGTTGGACCTTAATCCTTAAAAAGGGTCCTAGGTTCAAAATCAATGACTGGGTAATTCTAAAGGAAGATCATCAAGTGATTGTAATATCTTTCATATGGAGAGGAATGGTGACATTCTAATCACCCTTTTTGATCTCAGAATCAATAATGAGTTAACCCTGAGTGACCCAATTGGAGTCAGTACAGTGACATCTGAACAACTCTTTAGAATCGAGGTCTTACAGGACAACAACTCTTGGTTTGCCTTCCGCCCAAGCACACTCATTTAATTTCTCCCGCTAGACCCACAAGAATGGAAATGGGGATCGCAGTGCAAAGGTAAGAGGAACTTCACAATAACATTACACACTCTCACAGTTAAATCAACATATAGAATGTTAAGACCAAGAATTAATCTCAAAGACAGAGTCACACAAAGATGGATTGATCACCTGAACCTAGGAAAAAACGAATTTAGAAACATCAAATGGTCCCAAAACAAGAAGATTAAGCCTGCAAAAATAGCCTCGCTTCAATGGCAGATTAAACATAGATGCCTCCCAACCAATGATTGGATAATAGACAAAACCTCTTTGGATAGCAAAGGTTTAGCCAAGCCTTGGTGTAAATTTTGTATATCAGCCTTCCCAAGTAGATCCATAGCAGAAACTATTGAGCATATTTTCCTACAATGTCCTAGGTCAGTATGGCTATGGAGATGGTGGGACCGAATATGGACTCAGTTGGAAGTGACTGATAAATGGCCATGGGGATGGAAACCTTTGCTGTTGGAAGAATGGACTGTCATACCTTACGATGAATTCACACAAAATTTGTTTATCTTAAGTAGAAGAGCAATTCTTTGGGCCATTTGGAGAAGAAGATGTACTCATGAATGGGAGAGAGTCAGACTGGATGGGCAGGAATTCACCGAGAGTATTAAGGAACATATACAAACTGATATCAGAATTCAGTGGGAATTGACCAAAGAGAAGATTCAGTTTCTTTCACAGAAAAAAGAAATCCTTGAATATGTCAAAAATTTTAATAAAGGTTGGCTTGGGGGGGAACAGGGAGGAAAGATGGGTAAGGTGGCTTGGGAAGGCGCCCAATCAAGTGATGATGTCGCTCTCAACAGGAACTACAGGCTATTTTTCAATGATTGGACTGCAGTGGATCCCATGATTCCTCTGAGAACCGCTGACGATTTCCCTGACCCCTTTCCTGCTAATCAGCTAATCAGCGGACAATGGTTCCTATCTCATGGTATGGTTCTGCATAGAGACAAAGTGTGTTCATTATGGTTCGGCATAGAGGCAAAGTGTGTATTTCCAAAGAGGGGCTAGTTTAGAGTGTAACATATGGCGCCAAACAGCTTGGTGAAGAGGCCCAACTCAAATGGACAATTACATTGTAATGGGACGTTGGACCCGTTTTCTAGCAGGTGCAGCTCCTCACCAATAGATGGAGTGACACATGCAGCTATATTAGCAAGGGATGCTCGTATCACCCTGGCTAATATAGTATGCCTCAAGTCTTAAAAAAAAAAAAAANAAAAAAAAAAAAAAAAAAAAAAAAGTCTGGCTTGGGACTTTGGGGGGGGTCTTGTCCAGCTTGGCCTGTCATCTCTTCAAAGGAACACATAGTTCCCTCTACACAGTACTGCACATATCTGGCCTCCGGGCACATACATCTCTCTATATGGTTAGAGCACACATAGCCTTCGGGCAGAGACGAAAAACATTGCCCTATGGGCTCATACAAACACATATAGCCTCTGGGCACACACATATATACACAACTATGCTACCGGGCTGGGGGGTCTATCAGGTATATGATGGGGTCTACTCATGTATGGCTTAGCTCTGGGGTAGGGTAGGGATATAAGTCGATCCGGCTAGTCTGAGTTCTGCCTAGCCTTGGGTAAGTTAGGGAAAGGACGGTAGGATGTGGGCGCTCGCTTGCCTTGCTTAGGTACTCCTACTGGGTAGACTCTCTGAATTGGGCCTGTAGAAGATTGCATGAGCCTGGCATCTGAAGTTCCCGTACAGCACGGTTCATCTGCTTCCGCTTCCACTGAGTCTGGGGGGTTGCCCCGCCTTGGTGCTCGTCACTGCTGTCTGGTCCAAGTTGCCCTCGATACTGGTAGGGTGATGGCCCTGAGTGCTGGTCACACTGAGGTAGGATAGCAGGGACAGGGGTTGCGCTGGGAGTATTAACGTGGGGATGGGTAGGGTAGGTGGCCTATCCTGTCAGGACAACCATTGGCTGCCGCTGCCAGCAATCACCGTGGGTCTGGTCCGCGGCCTCTACAACACACTGGGCTTACAAAAAAAAGCAGGGTCCGGGTATAGATGCACGCTCGACCTGGGTTATAGATGCACGCTCGACCTGGGGTATAGATGCAATTTCCCTTTTTTTTCAGGCAATCACATTTTCCTGATTGGTCCTGGTAGCAAGAACGGTTCATCTGTTCCTGGTCACAAAAGACTCACAATGGTTTGATAGGTATTTGAAAGAAAATATCGGCACACCCCTCTTAAGATCCTTTTGTCATGCTTTTGCACCCCCTTCCCATCCTGAGGTGCAAGACCCTTCCCGCTCAGGCCAAACGCATCCTTCGGGCTGCCAAGAGGTCGGCCCGGTTGGCAAAAATAGTCTCCTTGTTCTCTTGGCCCACCTCTGACAAAAGGCAGCAAACAGAACGAAAAAGTGAGAAGGGCCAAAGGAATGTAAAAGTGCTTTGGAATCAGAAACACCACGTCAAAAAGTGTACAGGATGCAGATGGAAAAGGTTCAAAAGTGAATAAAGTGACATCACCTCCCCCTGGCTGAGTGGTACCCACATTATATTACATACATACATGTTGGGAGGCCCCACTTGCTGAGATTCTAATCGTTTGTGTTTCTGACCGTTCACTGCAAAGATCAACGGCCGCAGATCAAGAATGCAGGTACGGGGGACCTTGCCGCGTGTTGATGAACAGATCAACAATTCAGATCCTGATGGCGAGTGAAGGATGTTACCGTCATTCAACCCTTCAGAAAAAGATGGGCCCGGCGGGGAAAGGAAGATCTTCGGCCTGAAAGGAGGAAATTTGTTGTACAGTGGGGCCTTGCCCCTACCCCCTACCCTGATGGCTTGACCCCCCCCTCCCCCTCCTCTGGCCCCACCCCGTCATGGCTTGCTCCCCCCCCTCCCCCTTCTCCTTGATGGTTTGGCCCCCCTTCAACTCATGGCTTCCCCCCCTTTCCTAATGGCATGCCACCCCCCCCAACCCTCGATGGCCTGTATCAACAGTCAGCAGCAGGGTCACACAGTAACCTTACTCATTGCATACAGTCAGGATTCGAACTCGTGGTGATGTGTACACCGTTCACCCACATGGGCTGGGTCACTTTCTCTCTTTCGACATCCAAGGATAAAAAAGCATGCGATGTCGCTATGAACAAATGGCTGCCACAAGCCAGTTATCACTGTGGTAACCTTTCTGACTGGCCCCAGGTAATCCGGAGGTATTTTACTAATCCGCACTCACGCCCATGTGTACACCCTTCAGCCACGTGAGCTGGGTCAGTTGATCTCTTTACTCCTTTTTTGAAAGTGAACTGTTCATAAGGGTGATGATCTAGAGCCGGCATTGAAGGATCAAAGAGCCCACCACAAGCCAGTTATCACAGGGCTAACTTTTTAACTGGCCCCAGTAAACAGAAGTATTTTAGTTATCCAGTCTGCTTATCAACAGTTGATCGGTGTACCATGGGTTCATCCTCGAAAAACAAAATTTATCCCTTTCTTTTCATCCACTTCTTCAGGATTTGAACTCAGCTCTGCATTTCAACAGTTCATGGGTGCCCAGCTGAGCTAATCACTTCCCAGGTTCATTTTTTATTTTATTTTTTTAACTACACTATATAGTATATACATATGTTTTCCCCTAAAAGCCTAGGGTGTTGTAGAGGCCAAGGACCAGACCCACGGTGATTGCTGGTAGCAACAGCCAATGGTTGTCCTGACAGGATAGGCCACCTACCCTTTACCTACACTATATTCTTCTCTCCAGTTCTTTCATTTTTCACGACCTACCTACCACTACAAGTAAGGTTATAGAGGGGACCCCTGCAAGCATAGCTAGCTACCTCTCTTTTTTTCCCCTTTTTTTGAAAAAAAGTCCAGGGTGTTGTAGAGGCCAGTTACTAGGCTCACATTGATCGCCAGAAGCTGTCAGCCATGGTTGGCCTGAAGAGACCAGGGTACCTCCCATCCCATCCTCGCGTTAATACTCCTAGCGCACCCCCTATTCCTACTATCCTACCTCTGTGGTGACCAGCACTCAGGACCACTACCCTACCGCCGAGGGGAACTTGGACCAAACAGTAGTGACAGGCACCAGGGCTAGTGACCCAGCCATGGTGGAAGCACAGTGGAACGACCCTCGTCGTACGGGAACTTCGGACACCAGGCTCAAGCAATCACCTATTAGCCCCTAAGTAGACCGACCAGTAACTCACGCCCTCTCTTATCATCGAGACGCCTATTATTAGTTGGTCGTGACCTCCTCCCAGCCCTTTTTTTTTTTTTTTGAGAGAGAGAGAAACAACCCGAACTAGCGCTAGGGGTGCTGATAAGAGCAGACACCACTAGCGCCATCGGGAGGGCTTCATCTATTGGTGGGGAGCAGCACCTGCTGGAAAACGGGTCCAGCGTCCCTGTACATGGTAATCATTTGATTATGCGGTCAAAATTTTGTGATGTGTATGAGCTTAATCCGTTGCGCAGTGATGAGCAGCAAAGATTGCCCTCCTAAGAGGGGATTAACTGCTCATTCAGACCGTGTCCATGCTGGAAAACGAGTCCAGCGTCCCTTGTCGTCTAATCAACAGAGTTTCCAAAACAAACGACCCAATCAGACAAAACCCAAGGACGCTGTAACGCAGATTGCAACAACATGATTTGTACTGGCTGAGACACCATGTTGTATGATTATGTCCCCCAACCCGAGACTGTGTACATGTGTCGATTCTGTATCTTCCGATGTGTAAAGACAAAACCCTAAGTGAGAAACTTCTCCAGCCAAAAGTGTGACACTGGCAGGGGCATTGATTACTTCCCTCCGCAGGGAAGGAACGGATTACTTCCCTGCGTTGGGAGGGATCGACTTCCCACTAAAAAATTCCTAACAAGCCCGCCACAATCCCTCGATATCGCAGGCCGGGCAACATCGAACACCTCCAGCTATCCCACCCCTACTCTCTGCCGAATCACACGGACGAGTTCCATATCTAAGTTGGGGGGGGGGGGGAAGTTGAAAACCACATCACCTTATCAAGCCCGTATCCCACCCCGTCTGCTTTCAGCATCAACCCTGTGACGGTAATGATAATCTCCGATGCATGGATACCATCTCCCACCCCGCTACTTCTTTGGTCATCGCCCCCTTCATCATTGTCATTGTTGTTGTTGTTGCTGTCGTTATTGTTGTCGTTGTCACTGTTGTTCTTGTTGTTGTTGTCACTGTTGCTGTTGTTGTAGCCGTCAATGATGTTGTTGTCAATGAGTTTCCAAGTCTTTTCACTCTTCCTCAGAATGCACTGGTTCCACTGTCATGGTATGGAAAAGATTCAGTTGCAGATGAAACGGGAGGGGAAGAGTAGACAGTCATCCCATCAATCTCTCCCAACTGTTGTAATGACTTGGTAGGTAAAGCTGCATCAGGCGCCTCATGGGGGTGAAGAGGTCCTTTACAACAGTAGGCAAAAGTTAGAGCAAGTGGAGGGACTATCGGGAACACAGTGTTAGATCTATATGTCAATTGTCAAATATGAGGGACGCTGGACCCGTTTTCCAGCAGGTGCCGCTCCCCACAAATAGATGGAGCTGCCCAGAGAATGCTAGGGTAGTCTGCTCTCACCAGCCACCCTAGCATCAACTCAGGGTATCTTTTGTTAAAAAAAAAAAAAAAAAAAAAAAAAAAAAAAGATGTTGTTGTCAATGTTGTTGTTGACGACATCGTCAACAGCGTCATTGTTGCAGTCAACCACGCAGTTCCCACAGTCAGCATCCCCCTTGTTATTGTTGTTCTTCGTATTGCCTTTATTATTGTTTTCGTTATTGACCTCGAAGCTTCCCTTCATGCCGTCGTCCTTGTCGTCGTTGTCGTCCATCACATCCCTCTCGCCACATCTCCACCGCTCCTCCAGTCGATCGCGTGATGTTGTTCTGGAAATCGCCGTCGTTGTTTTCGCCGCTGCTTCTGATGTGGAGAGCAGCGTTATCACATCGGATGTAAGCCGATCTTCCATCAGAAAGCGCAAATCACGACCCTTAACAAAAAGAGCCTTATGGTTATGTATGTGTGTGTGTTCGGTATTGTAGGTATGTGCCTGTAGGCTATGTGTGTATGTTTGTAATGTGCGTGGACCCGTAACAGATGTTGCCCCCACCATGGAGCATCTGCGGAGTGAATACCAGTGAGAGGTGCTCCTACCACCTCTACCAGTGCCTGTGTGAGCCATGTGTAGGTAGTATGTATAGGCTCCTAGAAGTACCTTGCCTCGACGCTGGGAAGGGGCGACCCTATGCGCCCTTAATCTGTTGCCAACGAATAGACAACCCTCCTCTAGAAGCCGGTAATCAGCTAGGGCTCCTCCCCCCCTCATCCTGCTGGCCCAGAAACAGAACACTCTGGTTGAATGGACCCCCTTTCAGCAAAACCTCTTCCAATACACCCGCCTGGACGAACGCCACGAGGATACCTTTGGTTACCCTCAGGCAAAACAACACATCATAGATACAGTGCGGATGTCCATTCACAAAGCCTGGCTCAAACTCAAGGACGAACTCAAACAGACAACAGATCAAACAAAAATAACAGAACTGACCAAAAAATTCGAACTCATGTGGCTCGATCCAGAAAAGAATATAGGAGAACTGGACCTAAAGCACAGACTACAGTGGAAACCATGGTGGATGGACGAGGCAACTTGGCAATGGCGTGCCTTGCCAACCTTCCTCAGACCTCTACAGGGGCAACCCTTAACTGAGAGGGCGACAGCCATCCACCCCCACTCCCCAAGTCATCACCCCTGCC
>BFEA01000003.1:1103554-1116019 GCA_003427395.1 Chara braunii
CCCCCACTAACCCCCCCCGCACCCCGTTCTCCGAATTTTGACTCCGGATAACTGAAGGTCACACTGCTCAAGTCTAGATAACAGACACAAGACCTGGCCAGGCGACATCTCTGGCAGTATCTCCAAGACCAAGGAACAAGACAGAGGGCAAAAGTACAAAGCTGGAGGGAAGGAAGGAGGAACAGACCGCTCCAAGACACCCATCGAACAACGGAACTCAGGGACAAGGACCAGACAGATCTGATAAAAGAAAGGAAATGGCTGGAAGATGATGGGAGAGAGAACAAGACCTTCGAGAAGTTACATGACCTCAAGCACTGCAATGCACAGACACGCTGAAATGTTGCCTTGACACAATGCAAACCACAGGAACGATAGAAACAATACCCTAAGGCACTGAAGTCCAAGGGTGAGGATTGGCCAACGGGCAGAGTGAGCTGGCCTACATACAGGGAGCGGGAACATGGTGATAGAATTGATAGCAAAGAATGAGACAAAGGAGAGATGCGGGGCGATTGTAAGAAAAACAGAACACTATGTGACAATCATGATCCGGTCCAACCAATCTTGACAGCATATATGGGACCAGAGCATACTATCACCCACAGTGAACCGTCGGTAGACTGCCAACAATCAGCAGAGATATGAAGATAAAAGACAAATGTACACTATGTTGAATGAAAAAAAAAAAAAAGGGCTCCTCCCCCCCCAAAGGACCCATGCCTCACTTTGTCTATCCTCGGTAGTAGACTGTCTCCCACCTACCGGTAGTAGCAGATTCCGGTCATCAGCTAGGTTCTTCCTATAGGGATCGGAAGGGACAGACTACAGACTCAGTAGGTGTGGGCCATCATCCGTTCTTCGACTAGCCCCCAGCCTTGTCCCTCCGTATCGTGGTCGTACCTGTAGTCAGTATCTGGGGTAGTGTCTCTGATGTGTGCGTGTGTATGTGGTAGAGACAGGCCTATCTGGACAGGACCCCCCAAAGCCCGGAACCGGACTCGAACCTGTGACCTACAGTATGGGACTGGAGGGTTCTACCACATGCAGTACGGTAGGAAGTGGATATAATGTGTGAAATATCTAGGCTGGGGGAGATCATCAGAGCAACCAAAGCCAACAACAGCAAGCAACCAAAGTGAAGTCTGGACCAGCATACGACACCCATGGACTAACCCCCTGCGTTGTGTGCAGGCAGTGTCTGTAGTAGTACCATGCGTCAGCCCAGGGGGCGTGTGTCCAGCCGTGCATCATTCTAACGCCCTGCCGGTGTCCATGCGCAAGGCTGCGGAGTTTTGAACCCGCAACCTTATATCACAATGTGCATTTCCAACCAGTGCTCTAACCACTGAGCTACATCAACTGGACTACCTCTCTTTTTTTTTTTTTTTTTTTTTCCCCTTCTTCTTTTAAAAAGCCCAGGGCTCAGGACCATTCCCCTATCGAGGGGAACTTGGACCGCACAGCAGTGACAGGCACCAGGGCTAGCCATGACCCAGCCGTGGTGGAAGCGGAATCGAACGAGCCTCGTCGCACGGGAACTTCGGACACCAGGCCCAAGCAATCTCCGACTAGCCCCTAAGTTGACCAACTGGTAACTCACCCCCTCTACTCACCCACCACAGTCCTAGCTGATTTTTAAGGCGGGGTAGTCCTCGTACCGTCTATCCTCATCATCAGTTAATCCGGACCAACCAGTGACTCATGCCCTCTACTCGCCCACCACAGCCCTAGTCTGCTACACACAGTCTAGCTGATTTTCAGGGGTGCTTAGTCATCGAAACGCCTATCATCATCATTAGTTGATCCAGACCAACCAGCAACTCACGCCCTCTATCATCATCAGTTAATCCAGACCAACCAGTGACTCACGCCCTCTACTCGCCCACCACAGCCCTAGTCTGCCACACGCAGTCTAGCCGATTTTAAGGGGGGTACTTAGTCATCGAAACGTCATCATTAGTTGATCTGGCTCACGGCCTATATTCACCCACCACAGACCTAGCTGATATTAAGGGGGATACTTATCAACAAACGCCTATCATCAATATCAGTTGATCATGACCTCCTCCCAGCCCTATGGTTGTGTATGTATGTATGTACTCTGTATCTTGGATGTGTGCCCATGGGCTATGTGTATGTTTGTAATGTGTATGTGGACCCGATTTCATAGCAGACGCTGCTCCCCACCATGGAGCATCTGCGAGGTAAGTACTGAGTACTGGTGAGAGTGCTCTTACCACCTCCACAAGTACATGTGTGTGTGTGTGTGTACCTTGAGCTATGTGTGGGTAGTATGTGTGTATGGTATAGACTGTGTATCGTGGTTGTGCTATCTGGGGTGATATATCTGTATGTGGGTGTATGTGGTAGAGACAGGCCTATCTGGACAGGACTCCCCCCAAAGTCCGGAACCGGACTCGAACTGTGACCTACAGTATGAAACTGGAGGGTTCTACCACATGTACTTCCATGGGAAGTGGATATAATGTGTGTAATGTCTGGGCTGGGGGAGATCATCAGAGTGACCAAAGCCAACAACAACTAGAAACCAACGTGAAGTCTATACAGGGACGCTGGACCCGATTTCCAGCAGGTGTAGCTCCCCACCAATAGATGGAGCCTTCGACGTCCGGGCCTACTTGCCGGGGATGCTCTCATCACCTCGTTAAGTAGGTCACCCGTATACGAAGTTTTTCTGGGAAAAAAAAAAAAAAAAAAGTCTAGGCCAGCATACAACATCCCTGGACTTAGCCCCCTGGGTGGTGCGCAGGCAGTGTCTGTAATAGTACCATGCGTCAGCCCAGGGGAGTGTGTGTCCAGTCGTGCGTCATTCTAACGCCCTGCCGGTGTTCATGCGCAAGGCTGCAGAGTTTTGAACCCGCAATCTCATACCACAATGCGCATTTCCAACTGGTGCTCTAACCACTGAGCTACATCAACTGGACAACTGGACTACCTCTCTTGGTAAAGGGAGGTTACCTCTCCCGGTGGAGGGATGTAATTGCATGTTTGCCCCTCACCCTAGTGGTTTAGGGTGCAGGGTTGGGGCCGCCGGTGTGGAGGCTCTGCTAACACCAGGACCGAGCATATGCCAGTTGCTGCGCCTCCTTGTCATCTTCCCCCACCCCCATGAAGTAACAGCAGTGTCTAAGGCCAACACTCTCTCACACATCACGGGCAACCCACTCACACTCGCACTCACACCCGTGTTGGCTGAAGACCCTACCAATACCGACCAGGAGGATCCAGCTGACTATCTCAGTAGGTTGGCACCAAGCTTACCACCGGCGGCCGTGGGGATTGAACCCACGACCTCCTGAATGCCACTTGCGTGCCTAACCAATTGAGCTAGGCTGCTGGATCAAAGCAGAAATTGAGACTGTACTCAGGACAGAAAAAATAATAAGTAAACAGATGAACAATTACAAAATACTACAGATAGCCCTGGCGGGCCTACCATATCCGAAATGTAGACAGCCCTGTCAGGCCTACCCTATGGCATAACGTAGATAGCCCTGCCATGCATACTCTACCATGAGAGCATGAGCTCTGGAGGTAATTGCCATGTGAATGTGAAATTCAAATCAGATACATCCAGGGAAGTCCAAGTAAGGTTTTGCCTATTTGAAGTGCTCCGGGTGACTGATAGAACAGGGAAAGGTGTTTGTCGGGATGGGGATCAGAGACTTCACCTGCCTGTCTCATTCAGTCAGTCAGGCCCCAAGTGCCACAGGTAGTACATATATGGGCCTCACCACACCACACTCCCGACTCAGAGAGAACTTTCGGGAGTACTCCCGAGTCTTCAAACTTGTGGAATCCCGCTCGAGAGTGCCCTTCGCCACACTGGGCTCTCAAATGGGCCGCTCCTGAATTCCGAAATTCACAGAAGCCGCTTCCCGACGAGTGCCATCTGGCAATAACCTCTTGTCCTTCACTGTCGGCTCGGGACTTTTAAACCACAAGTACACGGCCCCAGCCTTGCAGTCCGAAACTTGTTGCCACAAGAAAACGAGGCCGAAACGTCAAACGCTGGGCCCGCCGTTGATAAATTGGATCGGCGGTCGCATTTTCATTTCACGCTTCCAGAATTTGAGGTGTCAGGCCCGCGGCCCAGGTGCTCATGTACTGTTGCTTTGAGACTGAACTCGGAGGTTGGACCGAGGTCCCTCGAAAATGGCAATTTGCAGGCGGGCACAGAACGGAAACTCGGGAGTATTCTCGGTCCTGCTCCTCTGACAGGTCTCCAACTCACTTTCGAGAGCTGAACCTGAGAGCATCAGTGGTGATGCCACACTCCCGAAAGGAAACAATTTCGGGAGTGGTGTGGCGAGGCCCTATGTATCATGTATTTGGGTTTTTTCCTTCTGAAAGAAAGCTTTTCATTTTTATTTTTTATTTTTTTTACAAGAAACAACCCGAGTGAGTGCTAGGGGTGCTGATAAGAGCAGACACCACTAGCATACTCGGGGAGGCTCCATCCATTGGTGGGGAGCAACACCTGCTGCAAAGCGGGTCCAGCGTCCCTCAACATTTTAGGAAGGGGCAGTTTGTAAACAAGAGTTATGTAACCGTGCCACGTGTCCATCCTAGTATAAACATGAGTGAACACCTGAATCTACACGCAGGCACACATCATTAATTCGAGGAGCAGCATTGATTGCCCTCAACCGAGGGGATTAACTGGCCATCGCAGTCTAACATCTTACCCCTAGTCTGAAAGAAAGCTTTTCATTATACAAGCCAGGAAGCAGATCTGGTGTCCCACACAATGGTTTGTACAGGTCCTCCAGGAAGTGAGGCATCACCGCCCAGGCTCGAAGGACGTCCTGCATCAAGCTGACCATCATGGAAATAATGCACACACTGCCACACACCCCTAACTCTTCGATAACCCCTTCCAGCCTTTCCTTCTTTTTTTTCCTGAATTTTTCTTAGACCCCCAGATGCGACTTCCACTGGTCGAAAAATACATATCAAGGAAAACGGCGTAACCCGGCCAGTTTCAGCTGGTTGCCACCAACTCTTCACGAGTCTTTGGTCTCTTTTTTTTTTTTTTTTTTGGTCTTTTGATAGGACAGTGCATCAGTGGCTTTTTTTTAAGGGTAACTTCAGTAGAGTCACAAAACCGAGTTATAATTGCACTATGGGGCCAGATACAGTTTGCAATTGCACTTCGGGCACCCTACCTGGCCTGAAAGCTGCATTGTATACATTGCCCGAACTGCACTTTGAACCTGTATCTTGACCCATAGTGCAATTATAACTCGTTTTTTGTGACTCCCGCGTAGTTTCCCCTTGTTTTTTTCATCTTATGTCGTAACATAGAAATCAAGGAGTCAGAAAACCCCCGGCTACCCTACATGCATAGGATGAGATGGATGAGAAATATGAGTACATCGATAGATCGAGAGAAGAATATAGCATAATTAAAAAAAAAAAAAAAAAAACCTAGAGGTACTTACATTGCATCATCCTGATTGTCATCGACAACCACAACGATGTCACAATCCTGCAAAGTTGTGCAAATGTATCGCGGAACACTGCGAGCAGAATTTTTTGGCATTTTTTTGCTTTTTTTTTTGTTTTTTGTTTTTTGTTTTTTGTTTTTTGTTTTTTGTTTTTTCTTTGAGATCAACTTGCGCCAAGTACTAATGAAGCAGCCTTGAAGGGGCTAATGGAAAAGAACAGACATCTATGCAGTACTGAATTCAAATTGTCTCATTCTTGCTTGAATTTTGAGAGTTCCGCAAAATTGGAACCTGTCGATGCTCGTTTCGGGACTGGACTCTTTTTGAGATTTTGATTGGAATTTAAATTAGGGTTGTAATTAGGGTTGGGTGTCCTATTAATCTCCTCTGGCCAGTGCACTTCGCCAAGGGGCTGCACCAGCACTGGCTATGGGGAGGAGAAGGTGCTTCTCTCGCAGGAAGAGGCAGGGGTCTGGCAGTTGGATCAGGGGATGGCGGGAGTGGAGCGTCTCGTGGTGATCTGCAGGGTTTGGTGACTTCACGCAGTTCAAGGCAACTTCACGAGGCGATGGGAGCTCGGCGTGCAGCAGCTTGTCGAAGTCATCATCCTAAGTACTGCTGTAAATTCCCATACTAGTGTCTCAAGGATTCGAGTTCAATAGCGTTCAATAGCGTTCAATAGTGTTTTCTGATTTGGTTGTTCCACGATAGTTGGCTTGACTTTGTATTAGCTGTTTGTCTTTTCTATGTCGTAATCGTTGATGTTCATCAAAATGATGACGGTCTAATTCAGTGTTTTTTTATTTGGTGGTACCATCTGATAACATGTTCTTTTTTTAATAATTTCTTAAACTAATACGTGCCAAACGTCTTTGCTAAACGATTCTCAAACCGAGGTTTGAGAATCTGATTCGAAAATCCTTTATGGATATCTAAACCTAAAATTCATATATTTTTTCTTGTTTCATATGTCTAAGCTCGAGTTAACCTTCTCCCTATCTTGAAAACTGAAGTTCTTCGTATTCGGATTTTCTTAGTTGGTGGAAACTTTTCTATTGTAATCATTTTAATCTTTGAATCTTGTTTTGCTTTTCAGTACTAAGGTAGTTTCGGTGATGATTTTTTTGTGAAAGATACTTTGAATTCCTCTTCAGTTCTCGTTTAATTGCCTCATGGTTTTACTCCAAAAGGTGGGGGAAAGGTGGGAAAGGTAGGGGAGGTGACGCTAGGATCACCCTCTAGGGTTGGAGCTTTTTCCGCTGAGGCTGAAGGTGGGAGGCGTAGCTTCGTGGAGAGGGAGAGGTGTGACGCTCGAACCTCACGCCCTGTGCTGCCTTCCGTTCGGAGTGTTTAAAATTGCGGAAGGGGACCCCGGAAAGGCAACAAGATGGGGTGTGCCAAGGATTTTTGGAAAAATTGAGTGCGGGGACACGGACAGAACTGAAATCCCCTGTGTCGGTCCGACTTAGTAAGAAGGGGGAGAAGGGGGAGGGTCCGTCACTGCGCGGGTTTTGAGGGAGAAGAAGGCGTGCGCGGGACTCACGGCGCGGGGAAATTCAATCCAAAAAGTATCGCTGAACTTCCCATCGAGCCTTCGCTCTTCGTTTCGCGTGAAAGGGGGCGGGCACGTACTTGGTATCCCGTTTCCGGGTCAAGTCCCGACGCCGCTCATTACACAACTTTGAGTCTGACGTGGAAGGCCTTAACCGAGTGGCTCTTTCCTTATGCTCTTCTTCACCTCGTACTCGGTAGTGAAAGCCCTTCAATTGGTAACGCTCGAAGCGGCGACAATCGTTGCACAGAGTGTTAGGCCAATGGGGCGCCACTGCCGACCACGGGATGACGATTAACTCATTGAACGACAATAGCAACGAATAAGGCGGAAAGTGTGTTTCCACAATGGAAAAACCAGCACCGACAAATCCAAAGCATCAAGTTTTAGGAGGGAAGTAGTATCTCCCGCCGATCTTGGCGACGGCTTCTCGTACGTCCCACTCGCATACACGTGTCCTCTTCTCGTTGTACGCGAAGGGGTGTGGCGGGGATGTGCGAGGCCGGTGCCCAGTCGGCTTGGGACAATCGGTCCACATGGCAATAGTGAGATCCTATCTAGCATGCGTCTCACATGTTAGTCACAAAGATCCTACAGTCTGGTCGGAGGCAAGTCCATTAGGCAATCATCCCATCATCCAAGCATTTTTATTCATCCTCGTAGATATTCATCAAAGAAGGTGCGAAAATGGCAGCCACACATCACTCAGTTCTCCGTATGCTCTGCACCCCTGTCCTGTTATTCCCGTGGCTAATTTAGCGCCAGCTAAACAATCATCTCATTCCTCGTGTGCGAGAGACCGACAAGCATCCATAACCGTTTATGTCATAGAGAGGGTAGGTAGGGAGGAGAAAGACGCGAAGCAGACAAGAACGACAAGATAGATGAAGATTACACAAAAATTCGATGATGAAAGAGAGTCTCTGACCTGACTGTCGTTGAACTGAACTCACACCAAAGAGTAGATTCAAGACAAAGAGGCACATCCGCCGTGAAGTTCGACTATGGCCCCGGGCCATTCATCCATTCAACTCTGATCACTATCCCCGTACATGCACTGGCGGTCCCAGCCGTCACGTGCCACCTTCCACCTCCGCGATCGTCACCCCACCAACTTAGTCTTCGCATGGCTTGCCCGGATCCCACAGTCCGTCGTGGCGATCAGGCGCACAGCCGGCCAGACTACATTCAGCCTGTCGAGACTTTTGGACTCGCACTCCACACGTACTATCTAGCCACTGCTTCCCGAAAGCTGGCATACGAGTTGAGAGAGAGATTTGCGGGCGCGCTTGCGGAATTTATAATTGCGGGAAGGGAGGTAGATATGAGGGAGGATGAAGATTGGGGCAAGGAAGGGTGAGGGAGGACTTGGGGATAATCGCTCGGCGAAAGCCATGTTGATCCTTCCGAGTCTGATCGTAGCCAATCAGAGTCGTCGCGTAATAGGAGTTTCCTCTTACACGACGCTTCTCCTTGGCTAGGATAGCGGTGAAGAGAGGACCGACCGGGTTCTTGGGTGTACGACTTAGAGTGGGAGGAAGAAGGGTGTGCAAGATAGCGGAAAACGGATCCAAGATTCAGATGATCAAGAAAGAGAAAAAGCGCGCGGGGCGAGAGAGAGAGAGAGAGGGAAAAACAGTTACAGAGTGAGAGTGAGCATGGGCGCGAAAGGAGCGTCGAAGATGGCGAGGGGAGCAAAAATGGGGAAGCTCGCATGCATGGCGTCGATCACAAATGCAAAAAGAGGCACCAAAACAGTTACAGATTTCTAAGTCCTATGCTAATTCAAAAATTGAAATCACCATATCCGCCCGTAAAGTTGACGCGGGGAAAAGAAAATCCTACGTCTATTCGTATTCCCGCGAAATTCCCAGAGTTTTCCACGATGTGGCCGATAACATTCACACACAAAAGGGACACGTCGGGTTCCGTTCATTTCAAAATTTCTAACCGTCGAGCCAAATCCCTAGCGTGCTCGCTAAAGCGCGTGTAATTCCCATGCATTTCCCAAATTATGAAAACGAAATTTCAAAAATTAATGAGACTGAAAATACGGGTCTCAGCAAGGCACCTTAAAAAAGAGAAATGGAGAGGGGCCTTGCTGGCCTGAGCAAAATTCAAAAAGAAAAAGAGAGAGAAGGGGTCCGGAAGATGGCGCAGATTCAGAAGTTGGTACGTCACATATGTGACGCTCAGGGGGTTCCAAAATTATGAGATCTCCTAATTGCATGAGGAAAAGCTAGTTTACATGGCGGAGGAGGAAGAAGGGGGCGAGAGGATGAAGGAAGAACCCAGCGTATCAGGAGAGAGACCATCCACATCAGCGCAGATGATTGAGCCAGAGTTCATGTTGACGCCAACGTCAATTGCAATATCTTCAGGAGTTTGCTGGCTTGTGCTGCTAGAACCCCACATATAGAGCCTTGTCATGTGCAACTCCTTGCTTCTTGATTGACGGAGGTCGTCCAGGCGACACCATCATGGTGCACCGTATCTTCACTGGAAGTTCGTCCGGCAGTAGTCGACAAGGAGAGAGGGGTGGATGGGTCGCGGCCATTTGGGTGGGAGCGGAGGGAAGTAATCCGCAGCTTCGTCACCGAGGTCGACAAAGTGAACGATCCGGTGCACTCGAGGGAATCGATGATTGGGTCGGGACAGAGATAGAAGGTAGTCAGGATACAAAGAGGGGATGGTACGGAGGATATTGTCCCGCAGGGACTCATAATCTTCCATAGCGGGAAAGGTCCCGGAGACGATACAATACAACTCCATATAGTTGTATTGTCTCCAGGCGACACTGAAAAGGAGGATGTTGAGAGGGAAGGAGGGAGAACGATAGGGAAAGACTGTACACAGAAGTCGCGCGGCGAAATGATGAAAAAACAGTTGATTAGCGAAGATATGGTAATTTAGAGGGAATTCAATGTGGGGGAGAGGGGAGAAAGAAAGGTAATCAAGAGGGCGGCGGAAGACAGGACGAGGACGGAACGTCTGGGCCGAGAGGAGGACGGGAACGAAGTGCGGAGGGGGCGGATGAGGGAGATGGTGAGCGGGAACAGAGGCGCCTGCGGGAGGTTGCTGCGCCATCGTGTCGACTGGCGGCGCCCGGGGAAACTTTGGGATTCAGAGTGGATCCTCCCCGAATGGAAGGTGACGCTCGAGTTGGCAGAGCCTCCCGGGGCTCAGGTGTGGACGCCTCTTCTTCTTCCTTCGACGTCGATCGGGCTTCCGACTCTTCTTCCTCTAACAGCCCCACGATGGCTATGCGACCTGGGTCATCGTCCGACGGTACTTCCCTGTTCTCCTTATGAGCCTTCCAGAACTCGTCAAAGTCAGAGTTATCTGTCGCGACGTTGTTAAGGTCTAGAAAGCACCAAGTTGAGGGGTCGTGATCGCTCAAGTACTGACAAAAGTCCTCCGTGCAGTTCGTCCAAATTACGGTTGGCGTCAACTTCCTCTCCAAGGTCACGGGTTCACCCTGGCCTGGATCGCTCAGATTGAAAGAGATGATGTCTGTCGGCAGATCGTCGACAAGTTGAGACAGAAACATGAGGAGTTCGTAGGCGACGGTTGCTCGACCGCCCTTAGCGGTTTCACCACACAGAAGTTCCACCAATGTACCGTCGATTGTCGTCTCCCCTGGCCACAAATGCGCTAGCACTAGCGATATCTCGTTACAGTGTTCCAACTCCCGATTACTGTAATATCGCTACCAGTGGCATTTCACCGTAAGCATACACACGCTGATCGTTGCGAATTCAGTCCACTTACGGATGTAGGCGGGACTGCAAAGAGAGATCAAAGCGGGACGGATTTCCAGAGTGAGAAGGGGATCGGCCCAAGATGGCCAGATGGTTGGAAGGTCGGAGGGGAGAGAGAAGGTAGAAAAGTGATTCATCAGTATTCGGAATAGGGATGAAGATGGGGAAGCAAGCGAGCGGGGCAATCAGTGGCGCTAGTCTGAAGAGAGAAGGCATCGATATACTCGGTCCCCACCACTTGTCATCCTGGCCGAGCCAGTCGCTGCCGCCAATCAGTGTCCCCACTCGTAAAGACTAGTTACCACTGCGTCGCGCCGTTGAATGCTAATAGTACATAGATCGTCGTTGAAGGCCACAATCACTGTCACGTCGCTCTGAGTAGGCCGTGAGAAGTGCTCAAACCCCGACACTTCTGCCAAGATGACGGTCGAACCTCGATCGGTAGATATCGTTACTTCTACGGCGGCGCACCAGGCTCGATGAATGAAGAGCTGCGTAAATCGGAGAAGATCAAGACTGAGATGAGGGTGCACGACTTGGCAAAACCGCAACGAGGCTCGAGGTTGAAGAAGCTGGAGAGGAAGAACCGGCTCAATGACAAAACTCAAGGCGAAGGCGAAGGGGAGGTAGAGTCAGACGAAGGAAGGGAAGCAAGTTCTTCGTCTGCGCTGGGGGAAGAAGAGGAAGACGGAATGGAGTTTGCAGAAGGAGGGAGGGGACGAAGGTAGGAGGTATGGCAGACAACGGGAAGAGAGTTATGGCTGGCGTTGGCTTCAGGCGCGAGGCACACCGTGTTAGCTCCGCTAGGACCGAGTTCCACTACGCGAAAACAGCCAGAGAACTTAGGAGCGAGTTTCCGGTCGCGTGCACATTTACATACATGCACCAGGTCCCCTACTTTATATTGGTGTTGGGGGCCAGCATTCCCGTTTCGTGCCTCGTAGCTACAGACCTGTCTACCGTGGGCCAGTTGAGTCATTTCTTGTCTTCTTCGGACCGGCTTAGGGATGGCCTTTTCCATTAAATCCGCATACCGCTTAGCCTTGGCTTTAAGGGCCGCACGCGTGTCCCTGCCCCCTCTTTCGGCAATTTCCGAGATACCCCTATTATCGACACATGGAATGTTATTGGTCCGAAGCTGAAAGGGGGTGAATCCAGTGGACTCACGAGGGGTCGCTCGATGGATCGCGATGATTCGATAGACGATCTCGGGCCAAGGACGCATGTCATTGGCCGCTAAGCTCTTGCAGAGAGCAGTCTTAATCATGCGGGTCGCATTTTTGGCCAACCCGTTCGACTGGGAGACATGGGGAGCGGTGTGTTAAGGAGTAACGCCACGACGCATCAGTAATTCCTCTACCTCGGCTCTGAATTCAGACCCATTATCGGTTAGAATTTCTTCTGTATCTAGACGAGTATTGAGGAGTCGGTCAATGTAGGTAGCTATCTCTGAAGCCTTACGGGTCTTACAGGCAGGGTTGTCGAGCCCCGGCCCCGGGGCCCCGGCGGGGTTCCGGGGTTCCGGGGGTGGGCACCCCCAACCCCGGCTCCAGACCCCCCCGCAAAAAAATAAAAATAAAAATAATTAAAAACAAAATCAAAAAAAAAAAAAAAAAATAGTGGGGGGTGCGCAGCGAAAGCGCGCACCACATGGGCTAAACCCCAAAAATGGGGTTTT
>BFEA01000003.1:1209890-1221259 GCA_003427395.1 Chara braunii
AATGCACATCCTGAGAGTTCCCTCCTTCTTCTTAGGCACGAATAAAACTGGAGACCCATAAGGAGAGACACTCGGCCGGATCCAGCCCTTTTCTAAGAGTTCCTTGAGTTGGCGGCGAAGCTCATCAAGCTCGCCTGGAGACATCCGATAGATCCTACCCCTTGGAATACTAGACCCTGGGATAATCTCTATCGCGTGGACGACCTCCCTCTCAACAACCCTTGTCGGCTCTTCAAATAGATCAGGGTACTTAGCAACTACTCCCTCTATCTCTGGCGGCGTTTTCACCGGTTCGCCTGCAGCAGAGACATAGACTAAGTACATACCCTCCTGATTTTGCTTATAATAATTATAGAACGCGGCCGCACACATGCACCCATAGGACTCAATCAGACTACTAGCTTTGAACTTATGTAATCTGGCGGTCCCTCCACCTGGCAACGTGTGTTTGACCACTTTTCGGTCCCAGTCAAACTGGGGCTGTGCTACAGAGAGGTAGTACATACCTAGTAACATGTCCATTGGGATCTCGTCACTCACCAGGAACGAGACACGATGTCTCAAGTCCCCTCCCGCGTACGGGAAAACACACTCTACATCATGGAGGTAGTCATTAACTACCATGCGCTGTTTGTTGGCACAGGTCGACTCAAGCGCTGCACTTGCCCCTGTAAGCGCAGCCTTTCAATGCACGCGCGGCTAGTAAAGTTCCTAGTCGAGCAAGTGTCGTAATAGGCCCCGGCCTTGCGGCCTCCTATGACTACCTCGCTGACAAACATTTCGCTTTTAGGGGCTTTAACTAACGCCGTCCAAGAAGCTAGTGGATCTGATCTAGACCACTCATGCTCTAGCTCCTCTAAGGATTCAAACACATTCATCGAACAGAGGGTCGATGGGTCTGAATGTGTTTGCGGGACGATTGAAGAGTCTGTAGCTTGGGCCATCTCTCGCGAAGGTGAGGGTGAATCCACCATTGCGACCCTAGTAGGAACTACTATCCCTCCTGGCCCGACGTGTTTCCCGAAGCACTGCCTGAAGAACTAGCAACATTGCTTCCAACGGGTTGAGAGGATCCTACTGCCAACCCCATAGTGGGCGGGATCTATGACCATATTGGCCACACTTGATACAAGCTTGTCGTGCCCACCGATCTCTCCACACGTCCTCAGCTAAACCCGCTTTCTCCCATGGAGGRGCATTGGGGTCTGTTTGACTCTTCGACCGGGATCCCCTAGGGCGTCTACCGGCCCCTTTGCCTTTTTGTTGGGTTATGGCGGCGACTACTCCACCCTTTGAAGTATCGCCACCTGCCTCTGCACCTACTCCCTCCTGGAGGTTGCCGTCCAACTCGATGGTTGAACCATCATTGTCGACAAACATTAAGTGACCCTTCGGCTTCCAGTTGGGAGGCAGTGTCTTCTTTCTCCCTTTCGTAGTGGGTGCCTGTCCATGCCCTATCTTTGCTTCAAGGTCTAGGGCCACCTTGCTGAACGAAGGAAAGTTGTGCATATTAATGTTGGCCTCTTTTGCCAACTGGTTCCTGAGCGGCAGAGATAAGGTCCTCAGGTACGAAGTTAGCAGGACCTGGGGGTCATAGCGTACCCCTGGAACACAAATCAAACGCTCTACAGTGTCGGTGGCATCCCTTACTGACTTAAACTGCCGCGTGTGCAGTGTCAGGATCGCATCAGTGGCCTTTTGAGCCTCCTGCGGATCATGCCACCTGTCTTCCACCATTTTCAGGAAGTCATCCAATTTTTGAGAGCCTGCCCAAGAGCGGAAGTCATGACCGTACCCCTGGAGTTGCACTAACGCACTCAACCATCTTGCTGCACTACCCTCCAGGTAGGAAGCAGCCACAAGCACTTCTTCGTGTGGCAAGGTGAGTTTACACCTGACGTAGACCGGCACTGCCCTCAACCAAGTGTCGAGGTCTTCGCCTGTCTTGTCCCCTGTAAAAGGTTTGGGAGCGGCGATGGCCGTCTTTGGAACCCACTGACTTTGTCCCGGTCCCTGCACCAACCCGGGCTGTGTACCCAGCGATACAGGTTGTGGTGCTAGCTGCTGGGGCTGTGTGCCCTGAGGTTGCACTGACTGCGAGACAATAGGCTGCGTGGTGACTGTAACCTGTGACGGACTTGGAGTAAATACTGTCCGAACAGGAACCTGCAAACTACTCCCTGATGTTACCCCTCGTGACAGAGGCATGCCCAGGGAAACGATTGCAACCGATGAAGGGGCTACATATGGGGATACCCCAGTCACCGGTGGAACAAAAAGAGGAGGATATGGCACGGGCCAGGTACCAGGCCCAGCTGGTGATGGTGCTGCCTGAGCACGGCCTGCCAACACGGCTAGGCTTTGTTGAATGTCTTGAAGGATGGTAGTTTGATGCTCCTGCATCTCAATTACGCCTAGCAGGGCCCTCCTAACTACCTTCACATCATCATCCATATGCGTCAGGTCCATCGTCTCTAACTCCTCTATGTCTGCCCCTCTTTGTTGCATCCTGACTCTTCTTCTAATCATCATCTCTTTCTCCCTTTTTATCTTTCCTAATGCCTGCTGTAGCTGTGCCTCTTGCAGGGCTGCCTGCTGGATGGCGACATCCTCTGGGGACAACACCGCGGGCTGGCTTGCCATTAAGCCAGTGGACTGACTCACGGTCTGCACGACCGTGGACCCGGTGGTACTTGAACTACCGGCTTGGGAAGTCTGCTGCGCAGACGTGCTCATGGCTGTGGTAGCCATGGCTGCTATAGCACTGGCCTCGCTAGCAAATGCCCTGCTGGCCTCGGCTGCTCTAGCTCTCCTCTCCCTTTGTCGGCGGAACAGTTCCCTATCACCCTCCGGTCCTAAAGACACGTGGGATACTGGTCCTCTAGCCGATCGTAAGGTCCTGCGGTTGTCCTCTCCGGTGTCCTCCACGTCGCTCATAGGCTACAGCACTGTGCACTGTCCACACTAGATCATTCTAGATGCCTACCGCAGCATAGTACACAGACCAACTAATTAGTGGTGGCTATCAGAACAGATCTCATTTGGGGTCAACAGGTAAGTGAGGTTCCTATTGTCAATACTATTTTTAGTAAGATTAGTTCCCAAACAGAGAGAGCATCAGAAATAAATAATATTCTAAACTAATGCTGTCTGTCAGATGTCACATGGCTGTCCATCTAACTAATCAATAATAAAAGTAATGTTGACTGACCGGGTCTGTTCATGGCATGGAATTAAAACCCGAACTTATCACCTGGAACCTACCCCTCCCTTTGTTCTTCTCAAAGTCACGGTGTCACGTTTCTTCGCATCAGAAGCCAAGCGTGTCTCATAGGTGTGCAATCCGGTCCCACCCCTGTGCCCCGGGTTATCGTCGAGCAAGGCAGCCACAACACTCTTATTTACCCTCGTACGCCGACGAGCCTTCCACTCGGATGATCTGGCTGATCAAGAGGCAATTTAACGTCYGCCCCCAAGTGACATCAGGAATTATTTTACGTCGCAGCAGAACGACGATCATAGCCAGATCAGAGCCGAGTCCCCAGCCAGAAATGTTTATAGACGGTCTGGTAAGCGTCTGTGGAGGCTGCCACACTCGAGTTAACCCCTATCATGCTGCAAGCAGCAGAACCAAGACTTGCAGCGAAGCATGCGTGTACTACACCCAGTGGGTTGGCATGGTGACCGTGACCCAGTGCTTCGTCCAGGGCCCTTCAAGAAGCTCCGCCCGTCTTCCCCCAGATGCTCCACGTGAACAATCATGACTCTCAAGGTTGAGCGCACACGACACCTCACGATGAGAGGACTCTCAAGACAGAACTCACAACCTCACGGTAAGAAGTGATGAAGAGGGTAGATAAGGTTAAGAGCAACGTACCTCGTTCATGCTGCCCCCAACCACAGAGATAATCTCACCAGATGACCTGAAGATGATTGCGATGACCAGTCAAAGCATCGGCACAACCAGCATTTCGCCGTTCCACCTCAGCCTCAATCACCCAACAGTTAGTTCTCATCACACTGCGAACACCCAATATTCACACCTTAGCCTTCCAGGCGATGCCCCTCACCACCTTGGTCGCCTTCACACTCGTCTCCACCCTCCTCACTACACACCACTTACGACCAAACTCTCCCAGCAGACCGCATGTATGTACCGTATAAGGCAGAAGACAAGCGCCAGATGAGCGCATTCGTACCACAGCTCCGATACGAAATTGCAAGGAAGATGAGCATTAGCGAACTTCAGCAATCAAAACAGCATCATACATATGAGCCCAGATAGTCTTGACCTCGAACCACAGCAGACTTGCATTACGAGATACACCAAATAAGAAACACACCAAGAGTTCAAAGTTGACAATGCTGAAGTAGTCCCATCATCATCAACTACAAACCAGAGTTGATATCCTATTGGCGCTCGGCGCCCAGACTACATGTGGCAGATCCTATCTAGCCTATACTACGAAGCAGAATGATGACATCAACAGTGTTCCCGAAGTACGAGCATATGGCGACCAATGTCGCACGCTTCAGCACCAGGTATGTCTCTCGTAACACTCAGAACCCCGTTCCACACCGCACAGATGGCACTAGCACCCCAAGGACAACCCTGCGCTTCACCTAGCATACAGCAGCGCAGCTTGGCTATGGCTGCGTGCTCCCTCCTACTCGCCCGTGAGAGCGTGAGTGCCAGCCAGCCAGCGGATTGCRCAGCAGCRCTCACGCAGCATGCAGCCAGCACCCGAATGCCGAATGAGGAGGCAGGCCCTTCCCTATATYGAAGTGGCCTGCCTGCGTCCAGTCCAGGAAGCTTCCGGTAGGCCCCGGTAGGCACAGGCCCAGTCACGAAGAGAGCAGGCCTTGGGCCTGAAGTGGTTGCATGCGCCCAACTGCTTTCGGCCTGTGTTTGGCCCGGTACCCGTATCCAGCCCAGGGCCTGCTTCACATTCATTTACACAGGCGGCCCAGGGCCTGGATTCATTCAACCAACTGGCGCAACGCAACTGTCTGAATTTCCCCGATGCGGGGTACCCTGAAGAATGAGGCCCGAAGGGCCTGTCGTGCCTGCCTTCACTTAGGGCGGCCGACCTTGTTGCAGATAGGGCCCCGTAGGGGCTAAGCGGGCGTAGCCTCGCATATATTATTTTTGAATTAAAATTTAAAAGGAAAAAAAAAAAAAAGAATGCTGGAACATTAGTGGCTCTATCTAGACTGCAAATGTAGCTATAAGGACTGCCTTTCTAGTGCTGGGAAGAAGGTGCCTGGTAGCCCCGCCGTTGTGCAGTAGCTGGTAACTCTTCTCTAACTGTATGTAGTACCTGCACAGGGAATTGGAGTTACCGCACCTTGTCCCTCTCGATCCTCGCCCTTAAGGAGAGAGGGAGGAGGTTGGGTGTGGTAGTCCGTCTTTGTGCAGTAGCTGGTAGCGCTTTTGTTGTGGCGGCTGCGGTGACTTTTTTGGGTTAGGTGAGTTGCATTCTTAGCGCAGCTGGATAGAGCAACAACCGTCTAAGTTGAAGGTCACATGTTCAAATCCTGTAGGACGCTGAATTTTTGAGATTGCTGAGTGGTTAAAAGCGACAGACTGTAAATCTGTTGAAGGGTATATTTCAAACGCAGGTTCATATCCTGCCTCTCCCACTTGGTGGCCTTCATATATTCATTAATTACATGTAATGTGCTTGTGGGGGCGAAAGTCTTTGTGCAGTAGCTGATAGCTCTTCTCTACGAGCACACGGAGTTGAAGTTACCGTACCTACCTCTTCCCACTCCATCTTCTTCCTTAAAGGAAGAGGGAGGTCTGGTATGCTCGTGGTGGTGGATCCGGAGAGGCCCACCTACCTTAGATTTGCCTGCCTGTCTGTCTGTCTGTCTGTCTGTCTCTTTGCATGCCATTCTCATTACCCTCGACTAGGCAGCGGACTGATCTTCGACATTGTATGGCATGTAGGCACTGCAGGACCAAGCCGATTTCGCTCGCTTCCACAAAGGGGTTGCCGCTGTCTCTTTGCATGCCATTCTCATTACCCTGGTCTAGGCAGCGGACTGATCTTCGACCGTCTATCACATGCAGGCACTGCAAGATCTGTACTGTCAGTTTACCGGCCATTCTTGTTACCCTCACCGAGGCTGCGGACTCATTTTTAACGGTGTTATGCATGGTGTTTAGATATTGAGGGAATGTCTCTTCAAGATCCCACGGGGCGTTCTCGTTACCCTCACCGAGGCTGCGGACTCATCTTCAACGGTGTTCTGCATGGCGTTTAGATATTGAGGGAATGTCTCTTCAAGATACCACGGGTTGGGAACCCTCTCGGTTAGTTTACTGGCCATTCTGGTTACTTTCATCAGGGCTGCGGACGCATCGTCGACGGTGGTATTATCGGCCATTCTCCTTACCCTCGTCTGGGCTGCGGACTCATCTTCGGTGGTGTTATTACCGTCCATTCGCGTTGCCCTCATGTAGGCTGCGTACGAATCTTCGATGGTGTTATTACGGGCCATTCTCGGTACCCTCGTCTAGGCTGTGGACTCGTCGCTGATGGTGTTATGCATGGCGTTTAGTTATTGAGGGAATGTCCCTTCAAAATCCCACGGGCGGTCTTGAGCGGGTACATGAATGGTTGGTACTTGCACCCTTAGGGTCTCGTTAGACACTCCTGAAAGTGCCTGTTTTTAGGATTGCGTCTTGGTTGCACGCAATCCTAAATCCAATTTTGAGATCGAAAATGTGAAAACAGCGTTAGGACTAGTCCTAAAGGATTTAGGATTCCACAGGCAAGATCGTCCTAAATTTTCCAGTAGCCCCCGCCCTACTGAAAAATTTAGGATTCCCGCATTTCACGGACTCGTTGCGTCGCGCGCATGGCACCGTCGACACGGAGTTGCTGGTGCAGAAGCAGTCCGTCGGGTCAGTGGTCGGACATCGGCCACGAACGGTCCCCGTTGGCGGGGATTGGACGGACGTTGGCAGGAATGGATGGACATTGGCGATGCAGCTGCGTATACGCATATGAAAACCGGCCGCGGGAGACCTTTTAGGACGAATCCTAAAAGATGATTTTTAGGATTGCGTGTAACGACGCCGCACGAAATCCTAAAAATCTTTCAGGACTCGTCCTAAAAATTTTAGGACTCTTTTAGGAGTGTCTAACGAGACCCTTAGCCCCTAAGAATAACCCCTTTTTGCTTAGGTAGGGGTAGCCCCTTTTTTGCTGAGGTAGGGGTAGCCCCTAAGGATAGCCCCTTTTTTTGGGGTAGACAAAAGACAACCCCATACAAGTACCGTCTAGACATGTATCTGTGGGCGGTGCTTGGCATGTTCAAGACAAGGTATGCTGTTTCATTACATCTGTGTCTTTGCCAGCCATTCTTGTTACCCTGGCAAGGGCTGCACACTGATCTTCAACATCCTATGGCATGTAGCTACTGAGGGGTTGTCTTTGTCTGTTTGTGGGCGATTTGCGTTAGCACCCTCGTCTAGGCCGCAGACTAAATTTCGACATTGAGCCTCGCCACACTACTGTCGAAACGAAAAATGTTCAAGTGGGTGTTCCCGCATAAAGTGGCAAGATGAATAGCAACGGATGCATCTCGCCACTTTGTGAGGAAGATGCACTCGTGCTTTTTCCGTTTCGACAGTGGTGTGACGAGGCTCATATTGTATTGCATTTATGACGTGGAAATGCAGTTCTCTCCATTGTGCGTTTCTACCCTGGACCGATCTTTGTATAGCATGGAGATGACTTCGTCACATGGCGCCTTCTACATCTCCGGTTGTACTCTCCAGCCCCTTTTCCCCAACTTACTTACGTTGTTCCAGCGAGCCTATCCGTCTTGGTGGAGTCATGGAGGTGAGCAGGAGCCACCTCTCCTCTATATTTCTATTATATTGTTACATCTGATGGATGCCTTCCTTCCTCAGCTGGTCCTCTTGGCCCCGCTGACCCCTTGGCCCCTGTTCACCGCTTGACCCTGGAGGTGAATAGGGCCACTGGGGTATAGAGGGTGGTGAACAGGGGCACTGTGGTACCAGGGCCCTGTTTACCCCTTCCTCAGTTGACCCTATGACCCCCAGTTGACCCTATGACCCCTGTTGACCCCTTGGCCCCTATTCACCCCTTCCTCAGTTGACCCCATGGAGGTGAACAGTGGCGCTGGGTTACCAGGGCCATTTGGCCCGTTGTCCCCTTGGCCCTGTTGACCCCTTGGGCCCTTGATCTCTTTCCCATATCTTCCCCTTTATCCTGAGGGCTCTCCCTGACCGAATGGCTGTTGATTACCCATCTATTGATTGGGGGACAAGCGACTAAACAACAACGTACAATGGGTTAAAGCCTATAGGTAGGTGATACCTGCGAGATCCAACTGGTTTGATGTACCAATTGGAAGTCAGAGGGCCCGTAGTACCTGACCTAGTCATAGGAAAGCAGTGACAATCTCATCAGCAATAGGGAAGGGGTCTATCCATCTGCACAATGCAGAGCCTTGGCCTCCTGATCACATATGTCCCTGATCGGGGGGGATGAGGTGGGCAAGGGGGCAGAGTCGACAGAGGGGAAGGGATTCAACCGTTGCCGTCAACAACAATCAATTGGTTACAGAAGCGTGGTTGTCTCGTGGCTTTCACCCACTTCTTCGGCCGCCTTTTCAGATGAAGGGTGGGTGGGTGGGTGGTTGGTTGGATGTGGGGGGGGGGGGGCTCTAGGGTTGGAGATGGGCCAGAATGGGGTATGTTCCCAATATCCTTTCTGATTGCGTGTTATGTTGATTTTTCTGACTACTCTCGATATCAGCCAGAATCTGTTCTGCAGCCACAGAAGGGTGTCAGTAATCAATCTCTTTAAATTCTTAATAATACAAAAAAGAGGGAAAAAAAAAGGTGTCAGTAGCCGAAGTTGTCAGTTAAAGTTTAAGGCGCACGGCCACTCTGTTTTTTTTCAAGTTTTCTTCGGAAGTGAATAGCTCCTAACCTGGTCGTTTTATGAACTTGTATCCATCTGATCCCATTAGGATTTCAAAGGTTGGGAAAAAAAAAAGAAAAAAAAAAGAAAAGAAAGAAAGAAAAATAAGGATTCCAAAGGGTTGAACTCATGACCTGTTTATTTTGAACAGCTACATGACATTGTGTGTATCATTACCATTCAGCCACATGGGTCCTTTTTTGTTTTTCTTCTGAAAAGGAAAAATGGAAATCTGTATCTTTGTATTTCACATGGGTATTTGGCCCAGCACTGTCTTCCCCCCGAATGGAAAGTGCAGTCATTATAGCTGTATTTGGGACAACTTTCAGGCTGGATGCAAGCGATAATGACCATACGTTCTATTTGGGAGAAGACGGTAGTTTCCTCCTATCTGACATTTGATCTGAAAGTTATTAACAAATTTGAAAGAAGTCGCTCGAGTCCAAAGGCCTTGGGATGGGCTTCTGGGTCTGTGTGTAATTATCAGGCAGTGTCTGCACTGGGAGCGGGTCGGTCTGTTGTAGTGTGTCCCAGCTGTCTGGCAAGTACAATTATCAGGGCATACTCACACTAGGAATTTCCTGAATGTATCTAACTGCAGTTACAGCCTGACCTGGATGAATCTGACTGCAATCACGTCCAGATCTTTGGTAGAAAAAAAAAAGTACAAGTGTAGTGTGAGACTGAGTTTGCCCTCAGCAACCGGAAACCCAGGGTACTCTTCTAATCACGTGTGTCTCAATGGCTGCGGGCCTTGCTCCACTGCCCATTATTATTATTGTTATCCTAAAATGTACCTGGATCTCATGGTGGTCCCTATGCACAAAAGTGTCTGGTCAGTGCAAATGTATGTGGTCCACAAAAAATCCAAATTTGTGTGGAAGGTGTCGTAGTGGAGCAAAAATGGCTGGCGGTGCCTGCCAGAAGGACGCGTTTAGTTATTGAGGGAATGTCTCTTCAAAACTTTTGGGGCTCGGCCTCCAGAGCCTCCAGAGCGAAAATGGCTGGCGGTGCCTGCCAAAAGGAGGCCCGTGCCGGTTCGTTTTGTTATCGCGTGCAGGGTGTTTCCAGCCGGCGAAACATGCCTTGGGAAGTGCTGGTGGTTTAATGTTCTTATTTTCTCCGGTTTCTTATTGGCCCCTAATCAGAAGCTGATATTGCAAGATTGCCCTTGTCCTAAAAATGGTACAACACCCATGAGCTGTTGATGAGCAGACGCGATTTTGAACCTCAGGCTCCCCACCAATAGGTCTGTCTCTTATACACATCTAGATGTGTATAAGAGACAGGGGCAATGCAGCCATAGCCGAAAACTTGTAAATTGGTAAGACAAAGTACGACGGCTACCGTCTTCACCCGAATAGAACGTCCGGTCATTATAGCTGCTGTATTTAGACTGAAAGATGCCCCAAATTCATTCAGCTATAATGACCGTACGTTATATTCGGGGGAAGAAGGCAGTAGATGTGAGTTCGAACAGCAGGCGAAATGATGGAATGAAACAAAATAGCACGAGGAAGGCAGGGGCAATAAGGAAAATGTAATTGATTGCCCGTGCACTTGTCAGAGTGAGCAGACGTCAGTTCGATCACAGAAAGAAAGAAACAAGATACGACGCGGAAAAAGCAGGCGAACCAAGGAAAACGTACTAGATTGCCGGTGGACTCACTTTTCGGAGTGAAGCTTGGCCTCTGCTGAATTCGCAGCCGTAAGGGCTGTGGTGTGGTGGGCTCAGGCCTCTCCGTGTGTGCGGTGTCTCGTCACCTTGGATCTCATTTGAGAGGAGCTGTGTGGGGAGGTGTGCTCACCGGGTGTGTCTGTGTGTCGTCATCTTGATCGCATGGGTCTGTGCCGCCGGCTGTAGAGGGTGAGAAGCATATGGGCATGACGTGGTAGCTCTACATTGCCAGACGAACGTAGCGTTCACTGCCTTCCTCATTCGTACCTCTTTCTTCAGCCTTTGTTCAGCCACGACGAATACTGCTATGGAATTGAGAGGCGAATTTTGTCGCTAATTAAAGGTTTATTTTTGTGGCGCATGTCGCCTTTGTTGGCTTATCTCTTTTTTACTTGTTTTCAGCTTGATTTTGCCACAAGCATGGCCCCATGAAATGCTACAACCCCCATATTGGTCACACTAATGAGAGGGGTAGGAGAGTGTTACTCTACGGGGGGGAGGGGGCCCACTACCGTGGCGGAGCTGCTTGCTGACTCACGTGCTGACCTGGCATCATCTGGTTAAGATTAGGCTCACAGCCTCGGACTGAGTTTTTTTTTTCGTATTATTATTTTTTTCTAAGATTAGGCTCATACTTTGATATAGATTATATCACCCACCAATTCTCTTGGGAGTGGGGCCTGATCTTTTTGGTGACCATAGTTTTTTCAACTTTTTTGTGTTTG
>BFEA01000003.1:1239471-1270442 GCA_003427395.1 Chara braunii
GCAGATGCAGATCCCAGGGCTTGATCCCTAGACCTTACCACTCCCGTGTACAGGATCGAGGTCGAGTTGACCTCTGTGTGTTTGAACCCGTGACCTGTGTTTTAGTAGTTTGTTGCTTGTCGTAGGTCTGTGTAGCTGTAGGGGTTCGATCTGTAGATCTGTTGACTAGGGGTCATAGTTGTGTAGAGGCCGTAGCTGTAGCAATCCTGAAAGGTAAAGGTCGTAGCTGCTACAGTCCTGAAAGGTCAGGGTCGTAGCTGCTACAGTCTCAAAAGGCCAAGTCCACAGACTTCCGGAAGGTCCGGAAGTGGCCTTTCAAGTGTTTTCTCACGTCATTCACAGCAGACCAGATGCAAATGGGCAAGTGGTGAGTCCAACTTCGCTTAGTCAGCAGTACCCAGCCCCAGTCTCACTTTGTACAGTCAGCAAGTACCATTAGGGAATATGTCCACCATGGGCCCGGTGGAAAAGAGCAGACCAGTGACTTACAGAAGTATAAATCAAGAGGGAGCGTCCAGCCATTCATTCATTCCTGCCATTCATTCCTGCGTGAGCCATGCGGAAGCGCTGCCCTAGCGTCTTGTGCGAGGTGGTCTGCAGATGCCCTAGGACGAAGTGGGCCGAAGGAAGATAGAGTATCCATAGTTACCGTCTTCCCCCGAACACAACGCACCCTCATTTTGGCTGAATCTGGCCGGAAATATATCTTGTATACATTCATTTTTAGGGTGCGTTATGTTCGGGGGAAGACGGTAGTAGGGGTTAGGCGGCCATAGCCGCTGTAGCTTAGAGGCAGAGTTCAGTGTGTGTGTGTTAGTGGTAGAAGGTATGTGCATGGGATATTCAGGGTGATCCAGAGACGAGTACTTGTGAACAGTGTGTGGACACAGTGACGAACGAAGGATGTGTGTGAGCGCTCAGGCGCCATAGCCAGATGGAAGCAAGTTTGTAACGGTTCTGTGTTCTCGGCTTGATTATCTCTGAGTTTTTGTGTGGGCACACAGCGCAAAAGTGAGTTGTCATCTCCAAGTGAAGAAGAACGCGATTCTGATTGCAGGTCAGAAAAAGATGGCAAAATTTTTAAGTCTTCGATAGGAAATCTGAAAGATCACACTGAGACGGTAAGGGGGGGGAAGAGAATGAACTTGCAATTGCGGCTTTTTTTTTTTTTTTACGATTGCTAAACCACTATAGAGTCTAGATGCTATGTTTCCACAAATGGATTGAAAAGTAGGTCCCAATACAGATGCACTGCCATAGAAACAGCTCCGAGTCAGTGGGCCCTACAGGGTAACAGTCGCTCTCACTTGATAGGGACAGTAGAGGGCAGAGTCCGCACTATCATCGTAATCTCTGTGTTGGATTGAACAGTGGTGGTGGTTTGGGTTGGGGCCGGAGGAAGGATGACAGGAGGGTATTGAAAAAAAAAAAAAAAAAAGGAAAGGATGACAGGAGGGTAATGGTCGGGCTGTCGGTCGGTCTCTCTCACTGGTTCAGATTCTGAGCCATAGGAAATCACTGAGACAGCCAGTATGCCCCGGCGGTCCGTCTCTGGACGGCAGTAGTGACCGGGAACTGACAAAATGCACCTCGCGGCCTGAGTCATGCAGATATGGAATGAGTGGGTGTATCTTTGCGGAAAGGGGGGGGAGTAATAAAAGCCTCCGCCTGTATCTTTTTTTTTTTTTTTTTTTTTTTTTTTTTTTTGGGGGGGGTTTGGGTGTTTTTTTTTGTTTTTTTTATAATTTTTTTTTTTTTATGGTGCGTTTTTTTTTTTTTTTTTTTTTTTTTATAATTTCGACCGTTTCTCGTCTTATGAGAGTCATCCTTGTGCAGGGGCCATTCTAATCTTCTCTGTATCGTTCCAATTTTAACGGATCTTCCAAAGGACTGACAGTGTACTTCGGTTTTTCTTGTTTGGGGAAGTTCCTCTGTAGTTTCATATTAGTGTTTCCCAAAATGGCTCTGTAGTCTCACTGGTGTGCTCAAGTGGCTCTGTAATCTCACTTCTCTGCTCAAGTGGCAACGAGGAGTTTTAGGGTTACCTGTACCCAACCTAACTGCACCCTCTTTGGAAACCAACCACCCATACCCACTGTATACCTGGCCCATCTCTACCTGCTCCAAAAGAAAAAGGCGTGTACCCATACCTGCCTTACCTGAAGCTCTTCAAAGTTGTGACTACCCATACCTGCCCATGGACTTTCTTTTTTCAAAACCACTCATGGCCACCTGAACCCAAACTGTTTGTTAACGACCCGAACCCTACAGAGCCCAGGTTTTCTTTACCCATACCCACCCACAATTGTATGCACCAGCCGCGCCCGTCTCCTGAGTCCTGACGCCTTCTTCGGCTGCCGATCACACCTGCAACGCCCTCCTGCTGGGTCACACCTGCCATGCCGGTCATGGAAGCTATGGAGGATGGACGATTACGGGCGGCGAGGAGGACAACGGGTGGGGACGTGAACGGAAGGCGGAGACTCCGGAGAGTAGTGGCAACAGGGAATGGTAAGGGGCGGGGGGCAATGGTCCTTGCTTCCACTACTCACAAAATGTTGAAAATGAGAAAGAATCTTCTGCTGGAACATTGGAAGATATACTGTCTTTTTGTTTTCTTCTTCGCGTTTTGTGAATAGTGGACCGAGGCCCACTCGAAAGGCCCAACTCGAAGTCGGGAAACTTTTGGACTTTCAACAATGCAGCGGCCCGGTGGCAGGGGGGAATTTTATTTTTTGGCTGTTTGGGACTTTCGATGTGGCAGCGGGAGAAAACAATTTGGGCCTAGAACTTGTGGTGGTGGGAGAAGGGGGCAGAGGGAGGGGGGTTGCTGGGTTGGGGGGTTGGAATGGGTAGGTACCAGGTATTCCACGGTTACCGATAGGAACCTCTACCTGCCCGTACCCATACCAGTATTTTTTGTTGCCACCCGTACCTGCCATACCTGCTCTATTTATCTTTGGCCGCCCATACCAGGGTCACCCCCCTCCTCCTGCGCCTACCTGCCCCTACCTGCCCATGATCTCCATAAGGGCAACTGTGCCCGTCCTAACAACGGCCACTATTTTTTTTTGCCTTCCCATACCCAACTCCCCCTTAGGAAGGGGTACCCAGCCCCACCCGTAACCTGGCGGTTACAGTTGGGTACGGTCGGGTACGGGCAACAGTTACCTGTTTGCCCTCTCTGCTCTTTAGTTTCACCTTTTCACTTTTTGCTCAAATGCCTCTGCCAGAATGCACATGGCAGACAACGTCTTGCTACAGATTGGGGTTGGCCATCTGCAGGTCTAGATGCACATCGAGAAAGGCAATTTGGGAATGAAGGCCAAGTACCAAGGTGTTCTTTGAAGAACCTCTTAAGAAGTCCTAAGAGAGGGGAAAGGGGGGGTGTTAATTGCTCTGATGTGCTTGTGGTTTTGCTTAGTGGATGTGTAATATGCTTCGTGCCCCCACGTGCAAGCCGGTACGCTCCTAATGGTTGGTCTTATGGTACATGGGACCCTGGGACTTGGAACTGGGACTGGGACTCTGAGATGTGTGAAATCCTCTCATGTGTATTGTTCAGCCACAGGGGGCGGTATATCATTCAGGTATTCATCTCTCTCCATTCAGACTCCTGGCACTGGCTCGACTTTCCAAGACGATTCCCTGTTCCAGCGGTTTTACCCCATGGGCCCATGGAAGGGAGTTCCCCCCCCCCCTTGATATACTCAGTCCCTGATGCTGCGTGTTTCACCTATGAAGTGTAGTCGGCCGAGGCTGCCAATCAGTGGTGCCTCCTCTCCTATGCACACGTTTGAATTGGGCTTGTGGTTCGGGAACCTTCTTCTCACTCTGTATCAGCATTAGGATTACTGTCTTCTCCGTAATAGAATGTACGGTCGTTATCGCTGTATCTAGACTGAAAGTTGCCCAAAATACAGGCATAATGACCGTACGTTCTATTTGGGGGAGGATGGTAGTACTATGTTTCTGATTGCCCATGATCACTTCTTCTTCTTCAGTGCATTCCCCTCGCTCCACTACTCGCCAGATGTATGGCGGTGTATCTTTCAATGTTCCAGCGGAAGATTCATTCTCATTTTGCGCCAGATGTATGGTGGTGTATCTTTCCATGTTCCAGTGGAAGATTCATTCTCATTTTGCGCATTTGGCGAGTAGTAGAGCGAGGCCCCTGCTTCACTGCAAGGAAGATATAGGGTGTCGCTCCGCTACTCTCAGCATGCGCAATAGACGAAAAATATTATGATGAATCCCTCAGTGTCCTCGCAGAAGATAGCATTCTTATTTTCCTCATCCTCTGCGTGAGTGGTGCAGCGACGCCCATACTACCTTCTTCCCCCGAATACAATGTACGCATTGTACGGTCATTATAGCTGTATTTGGGGTATCTTTCAGTCTAAATACCAGCTATAATGACCGTACGTTGTATTCGGGGGAAGAAGGTAGCAGGTCACGGACTGGAATGCCGGTTCCTAGCCCCCCGGGCCAAGTCTGGTGTTGAGTTTCCTCAACACCTGAATCTTGACGTGTTTGTGGAGATGTACAGACTGAATCTTGACGTGTTTGTGGAGATGTACAGACTGAATCTTGACGTGTTTGTGGAGATGTANTTTTTTTTTTTTTTTTTTCGGTTGGTAACTCGGTGCTTTTGCCTCGGCGTACTCACGGATGATGTCTGTCACAGCCAGGCTCTGTGAGCAGTGCATGTCATTGATCTTGTCAGCAAAATGGGCTGGTCGTCAGAGCTTGTCAGATGTCAGACCTGCAAAATCAGAGTCACAGGTGCTTGGTGTTGAGCCCTTGCATGCGCATTCTGCCCCCCCCCCCCCTCCCTCTCTCTCTCTCTCTCCCCCGGGCTGTCCATCAGGTTGTAATCAATCTGCCCTTGCCTTTTGGCGTGAGAGGAATCCTTTGCAGGACTGTCACAGCTTGTCAGCTGTGACACCCGCAAAACTCAAAGTGCAGAGGAGCAAACCTACACAAGTATGGAAGGGAAGAGGAAAAGGAAACCAACTCGTCTAGCTCAGTTGGTACACCGATGAACTGTTTAAATACAGTCCTGAGTTTGAATCCGGATGGAATCAGAGGAGTAAGGCCTGGACCCCACAAGAACAAAATTGTGGAAAAGACATGGAAAAGGCGGTCTGGAAATACTTTTCGGAGACTCCATTGGACAAAAGAGGCCGTTTGAAAAACCGATTTTTGGAAGTGCGAGCGGTTCTCCAGGGCCCCACCGCCTGGAAAACACACTCTGGAAAACTGCACTTTTGCGTTTTCACATGACTTTCCGGTTGGAAAACTGACACGGGAGGACTTTCCGCCGGAATTTTGTGCCATTTCCAGAGGTTAGGGTGGGTGGGGGGAGGCATGTACTTGGTTGGAAACTCCTCGCCAAACTGCTGCTCCATCGATGGTCCGAGTTGGACGTCCCGTGGCTCAATGGCGACGGACACAGACATGGTCTTGTCACCCGCCACCCAGGACCGGACATGCGAAACAGGTGCGCTGCCCTTCAAACGGACATCCGCGACCGTGTACTGGTCCCTTGAGTTCCGGCCGTTCCGAGCTCGGAGAAACTGCCTTTTCCATCCTCTGCGGTGGGGTCCCGTCTTTCCGCACGCGAACTCTTACAACCCCCCTTCTATGGAAATTCCCAAAATCAATACCCTTTGGCCTTTTCCAACACTTTTCCTGTGGGGTCCAGGCCTAAGAGGTGGACCCCACCGCCCAAAGTCTGGAAAAGGCAGTTTCCGTGGTAAAGCGACGCGGAAGTCCTGGAAGGTTTCAGAAAAGAAAAGATGGGACCCCACCGACTTGCCTCTTTTCCAGACTTTTGGAAGAGTTCTTCCAGACTTTCGGACCAGTTTGGCTGTTTTGTCCACCGTCGAAGCCCGGGTAGGCCGTGGTGGACCTGCGGGGTGGCCGCTGACGGGTCGTGGGTGGCATTGCGTGGCCGTCCGACCTTCGGCTGGGTAGCACCGTGCGGACACAAAATGGACCTGCGCGATCTTCCAAGTCTGGAAGACGTAGGGGGATGCCCCCCCCTACCCCTCGTGTTTGCCACAAAATTTCGGCGAGGCTGATGTGGATCGGCCGTTTTCCGCGCGGAAAAGGACTTGGAAACTCGCTCCTCTCTTTTCCAGGCGCCACTTTTCCGGGCAGTGGGGTCTGGGAAATACAAAAAAAAGGACTTCCAGACACTTTTCCAGAGGCTGTTGGGTCCGAGAGAACACCCCGGCGGAAGAGTTCTTCCGAGATTTTCCCCTGTGGGGTCCACCTCTATGAGTATCTCTGAATAGTCAATCTGCCCTTCCCTTGAGACAATCCTTTGCAGTAATGTCAGAACTTGTCAGCTGTCAGACCTGTAGAATTCAGGATGCAGATGAGCAAATCTTCAGAAGGATGGGAAGAGGAAAATGAAACCAACTGGCCTAGTAGCTCAGTTGGCACACCCATGAACTGTTGAAATACAGACCGGAGTTCGAACCCAGATGGAATCAGAGGAGTAAAAGTAATCAGAGTAAAAGTAACTTTGAGATTCACCTGCGGTCAATCAGTTCAGTTGAAAGATGACATCGCATGGCTGTCATCATCCTTTGAAAAAAAAAGAATAAAAGAAAGAGGAGGAAAAGGAAGCCCTACAGGTTGGATTGGGCAAGTTGTTTTTTGGTCCTGGGGCCTTCCACGAGTATTCTTCTCGTCTATCATGGTTATCTGTCATGTCGGAGCACCCCCGCCACGTGGTAGTCATTTTTTTTTCTTTTTTGACATTTTTTTGTTTGTTTTGAATGGTGGTCGATTTGCGCTTGTCTGCTCTCTCGAGAGTATCTTTCTTAAGAATGTGAGAGGCTGTTAGCTGTCAGGCTCTGTAGATTGATAGTCCAGAGGTGCCCGGTCTTGAGGCCTTGCATGAGCATTCTGCCCGAGTATCAGTCATCTTGTGTGTGCGCCACGTGGTAGCCAATCTACCCTGGTCCGTTTTTTTTCTCAACCCTCCAAAGGAAACAGGTCCGGCGAGAGTAGCCTAATTTGAAGCTTACCCAGTGACACCGTGCACCTGCAGAAGCGGAGGCCCCACCGGCGTAGGGGAGGGTTTTGATTCCTGGATTTGTTTTTGGCTAGTGTTTTTTCCTTTCGTTGATTCTTTTTGGGGTACTTATATATCAGGTTATCGAGGAATCTTGAACGCATGTCCCAGATCTTTAAAAAAGAAAAAAGAAAAAAGAGAGGAGTATGTCCCGGATCTTTAAAAAAGAAAAAGAAAAAAAAGAGAGGAGTCCGATCTCGCCGGCCATTCTTTAACGTATAGGTTCGAGGGATACACACACACACACACACACACACACACACACACACACACACACACACACACACACACACACACACACACACATCGAGACGTGTACACACACACAACGAACAGAACGAAATATAAGGTGCAGTTGTGCTGTAAGGCAAATGAGCAAGCACGGCGCATCTCATGCTCAAGCACATAGACAGACGTGGCGGGTCCTAGCACCATTCAGAAGACAGCGGTGAAACTGCCGTTTTGTCAAAGCACATAGACAGACGTGGTGGGCCTAGCACCTTTCAGAAGACAGCGGTGAAACTGCCGTTTTGTCAAAGTGATACATTTATCCGAAAAACAAAACATCATAATGCACAGGACAACAAAAAAAAAAAGAAAAAGAAAAGGGCACAAAGGTACAAACACAAAACGATCATATAAAATGTGAGGCTGTACTAGTGAGGAGGGCACACTGTGCCAAAACATAAAGAATTGAAATGCCACAAGTGCACTCCAGCATCAACCTTCTGCCTCGTCCGCTCAGGCATTCAAAATATATCACCTATAACTTGATAGAAGATTACGAGGTAAGAAATTTTCATTTTTGGATCTATGCATCAAGGGCGAAAACGGGTTGTTCTGGTGACAATTTGCAACACACACACACAAGAGTGCCGCTCTGCGGCAGATGGGTGTGTGGGCACTTGGTGCATAGCCACACAAACGCGGCCAACCTTGCATCTTCTACTATACTGTCTATCTATCTATGTTTTATGGATGTTTTGTAATTATTCATGGAGGGAATGAGAGAGCGAGTTTGGGGCTTTTAAAACACACACACACGCACACACGCACACACACAACCTCCTGACGAGTCGGTGAAAGTAGAGCAAAATAGTCTGGCACGGTCATGCTTTTCTTTGTGGAGCTGTGTATAGCGAATATGACGACACGTGGACCTTCTCCCTCCCCTTCCCCTCCCCCTTCTCCCTCCTCCTTCTCCCCCCCCCCCTTCTCTCCCTTCTCTCCCTCTCCCACTCATCTCCGACGAAATAGTCGGACAAAAAGTCTCACACATGCACTCATCTCCTTCCCCTCCCCCTTCTCCCTCCTCCCTCCTCTCTACCATTAAATGCATAGGATTGAGCATCATCAAGAGAACAGACAAAGTATCACTCATCTCCGACAAAATAGTCGGACAAAAAGTCCCACACATGCACTCATCTCCCTCCCCTTCCCCTCCCCCTTCTCYCTCCTCCCTCCTCTCTACCATTAAATGCATAGGATTTTGCATCATCAAGAGAACAGACGAAGTATAAGTTCGAGATGTGCTCAAAAGCAAATGGGCGTGTTGCATTCCACGCTTAAGTGGTGGATGTGGCTTAGTTTTTAAAAAATGGGTGTGTCGCGTTCCACCCGTAGTGGCCAGATACAGTCCTCAAAGCACTGGTGTGACTTCCACACACCTCTGTGAGGGCCTTTACCAATGTCGCTGGATTCGAAGTTCTTAGGGGGGAGGGGGTCCCCTCACTGTGGGCCTGAGTAGCTGGAAGTTAATTCAACGCGGCCTCCACGTTGAAATTTTCAACCCACAGTGAAACAGCATTAAATCGGCGGTTCAACACCGATTTGACAGGATTCACCGTGGCCCGGGAAAGGGCAAAACAGGCTGTTGGGGTCAGGTACGCGGTATCTGGTGTGGTGGGAGTGCCTGGGCAAAACCCCATGCATAAGAAAAAGAAAAAGAATCGGAAAAAAAATAAAAAGATAGAAAACTGTCTGGGTCACAAAAAAAATGTCGTTTTTGGCAGGCAGCATTCGTTCGCACCCGCGCCGTCGGGAGTTTGGTGGCCAAGGGATAAGAGGTGGCCGTTGTCACCACATCCGTTATTTAGTGTTTGGACGCCCGGTGGAGTGAGAGGGAGGGAGAGAAAAACAGAGAGAGAGAGAGAGAGAGAGGAGGGGGGGAGAGAGCGGTTCGACATGGAACCGCATGTGGTCGGCGCTTTTTGCCATATGGCAGGCGCGTACAACCTGTCAACATCCTTGCCATGTGCAAACACACGGACCAGCAGCGTGCATGGAGCGTAGACTGCGGAGCGGGAAGCAGCAGCGCTAGTGTCGATCAGATCACCAGCGGAAATCGAGTGCAGCAGCGGTGGCAGGGCAGCATCGACCGGAGCAGCGGTATCCAACAACGTCAAAGCGGCAGGCGGCGCTGACGCATCTGCCCACGTGGTGTTGAAACGCATTGAAGTCTATTTTCAACGTATTTCAATGCGGTTCAATGTGCGCTGACAGCGCGTGGATTGGGCAGATTCAGCCAGGGGGACCCCCACTTTCAGCTCCTGACTAACGGGTCACAACCTAAAATTAGGGTTTGGGGGTCAAATTTTATGTTTTTGAGGTTTTTTTTCTTGCTTGTTTTTGTTTTGGTTCAAGGTTGCTGTGCCAAATTGGGTTTTGTTATAAATGACATCAGAAGTTGTTTGAAATTGGAGGCCTCCGTTAACCGCCTCTCCACAGTTAGGGATGTCGATAGAAAGGGGGTGAAGATGATGTCATGCAACCACTGTGGCCAGGTGTTCCGAGGGACAATGTATAACGCCGCACGACACTTTATGCAGTTGAACTACTGCGGATCTGTTGCAGACTACACGTTGTACGAGATAGCGTGACACAGCACATTTTTGACAGCAAGTACACGCGGGATTGGGGAGTGGATGTGTCGAGGGGATTTACAGGGGGGGGGGGGGGGGGGGGGGGGGGGGGGGGGGGGGGAGTTCGGGGGGGGGGACTGACGAGCGTGTGCTAGACACCGGGCAGGGCGATGGCGGAGAGGACATTATAGACCTGGAGGGGGGGCCAGAAGTCGGAGGCGGGGAGGGCAGGGGCAAGGAGAAGGGTCACGAGGGTAACACCGACTTCCAGAGGCGCGAGGCAAGTAGAAGGGTCACGAGGGTAACACTGACTTCCAGAGGCGTGAGGGTAACTTGCCTCTTGGGCGGTGACGTCGAGGCTGCACGGCCTCCACACGACCGGTACCTCCCTCCCTTTCGGAGGGAAACATCATTGCAGGCTCTGATATGGTCCGCAAAGGCCCTAGACTCAGGCTACTTGGACTGCCGCCTACCTCTAGCCTACCGCTACTGGGCCTCTACAAATGCCAACTTTCGTCTTCTTCTGGTCAGCCCCCAGTTCCCGACCCGCTGCCCAAGTGTTGCGGGCCTATTCCCTGCAACTTGAGTGTTTTCGCCGTTGCAACCCTCAAAGTCATGGCCACAGGTAAGTACCGGCCCTGCGGGCCTCACCACATACAGGCCACAGACACACTCAGGCGTACGTGCACTCAGACAGGAACACGGACCAGCAAGCACACACGCTTACAGAGAATTAGAAAACTCAGCAGAACGCAGGAATCTCTGCAAGGCATACATTCCAGTGGCAAAACCCAGAAATCAGCAGTGTTCTGAGTCTGTGTTTTGGCAGGTCATGACAATTATTGAAAAAAAAAAAAAAAAAAAAAAACACCAGTACTCTTTTCCCTGCTATCACTACAGTGCTGTGACAATCGGGCAAGATTGAATATGTCCTCCCGTTGCAGACCCATATATCCCGCCCGTAAACACACCGCACTTCGGGGAAACACTGGTCGTTTAACTAGGAGTGTGCAGGGTACCTGGCCAGGGTACTGGTGGTTTAGCTAAGGAGGAAAACGTCAAGGGGTCAAAATGCCACTAACCTCCCGGGAGGGCCTCGTTTCTCCCCTCCGTAGGGTTGGATTTCACCTCCCCTTTACTGGCAAAAGCAGCCTTGGGAATCTGCTTCATTGACTTAGCAAGTCTGGTTCGGGGCCCAAGTACCACTTACCCGAGTTCTCGACGTCTGACCGTAAGTCATGGAATTCAACCGCCGGCAATGCAGACTCTGGCCAAGCGGGACTTGCCCCCAGGGGGTGCCAGGTGGGATTTGATCCCAGTTGGTGCCAAGTGGAGCTGGGCCCAGCAAATAATGGAAATTAACTGCCAGCAATGCACAATCCGGCGGATTCCGGCCAAGTTGCACTTGGCACCCCAGGGGGTGCCTAGTGGGATTTGGTTCCAGGGGGTGCCAACTGGGATTTGGCCCCCAGGGGTTACAAAGTGGGGCTGGGGTTCGGGGCCAAAGTCCCACTTACCAGAGTTCTCGACGTCTGACCATAAGTTATGGAAATCAACCGCCGACAATGCAGACTCTGGCCAAGTGGGACTTGCCCCCGGGGGTGCCAGGTGGGATTTGATCCCAGTTGGTGCCAAGTGGGGCTGGGCCCAGCAAATAATGGAAATCAACTGCCAGCAATTCACAATCCGGCGGATTCCGGCCAAGTCGCACTTGACCCCAGGGAGTGCCTAGTGGGATTTGGCTCCAGGGGGTGCCAAATGGGATTTGGCCCCAGGGGTTACAAAGTGGGGCTGGGGCCCACAGGTAGTGGTCGCTGACAGTTACTGAACTTGGAGGAATGTCACAGAAGTGGACAGTGTCATCATCATCCTCGTTGTTCAGATCGGGAGTTCAAATCCTGTTCAGTACACAAAGTGAACTGATGAAGCTCGTTGAAAAAAGAAATGCCAGTGTAGTGCGGCGGAGGTAGTCTTTGTTTTGTCATTTTTTTTCAAGTGGAGGTAGTCTCTATAGACTCTGTACCGGTCGTCCCGGAATAGAAAAGTATAGTCATTGTAGCTGTATTTGTTTGGGGAAACTTTCATTCTAGATACGGGGAGAATGACCGTACACGGCGTCCAGTCATTTTTGGGGGGAAGACGGTTATGGTTGGATTGTGAACCTTTGGGCATCAGAGCTGTATTTGGAGCAACTTTCAGTCTAGGTACAGGGATAATGACCGTGCAGTCTTTTGGGGGGAAGACGACCCTTGGGGGAAGAGGGTAATGGCTGGATTGTGAACCTTTGGGCATAAGAGCTGTATTTGGGGCAACTTTCAGTCTAGGTACAGAGATAATGACCGTGCAGTCTTTTTGGGGGAAGACGACCCGTTGTTTGTGGTGTTGCTATGAATCCTGTAGACCATCCTTGCGGAGGTGGAGAAGGACGTACAAGAGGAGGCCGGAAGGTCCATTTCTTCTTGGGGAAACCCAACCGAAGGTGGATTTTGGGATTGAATCATTGAATTCATTGAATTCATTGAATTCATTGATTGCTCTATAGCTTACCGAAATCGTGAGGAGCGTAAGTTTTCTTTCCTTCTTTGTTCAGTGGGCAATAGAACAAAATCATCTGCTGACGTAAAACAGACGTCTGCTGAACGAAGGTCTTGCCTTTGCATTTGTTTGTTTCTTGGAATGAGATAGGTCGGTAGTGGTTGGGTTTTGAACCTTTGGGAGAAGATACACATCCTCTTGGAGTCGTTTCATCTTACCTGAAGTCCCCTTACCCCCCCCCCCTCTCTTGCTGCATGAACCCCAGGCGTTTTCCTAAAATGGTAAACTAATGGAGATGGGAGGAGGGAACTTTCCTCTCAGCAGTGAGTGCTTTCCCTTTTGCCCAGCTTTTCTTTCCTTTGTTGGGTTTCTGTTTTGTGGGACGTGCAGTTTGTCTCCTCGGCCTGTTGTTTGTCATTTTGTGTAACTTTGCTCATGAATACAATGATTACAATCATAATTGAATCATTTCATCGGAAATTCATACGTAATATATTTTTCTTTCATTCGCAATTCCATGTGTTGGTTGACTGGATCCGCAACCCCCTTTTTTTTTTGTTTTCCCTTTTCCTTTCGCTAGACTGGATGTGCAACTCTCCAGCATGCTTGTAATGGGAGGGGACCAAAAATCAAAAAAAAAAAAGAAAAGAGGGAAGTACGCTCATGCCATATCAGAGTTTCATAGGGGGGCAAAAAAGAACATGTGCCGGCGAAGAAACCAGGCGCGAGTTCAAAACGGGCAAATGAAAGTACTGCGGCCATGGTGTCAGGCCGGGTGTCATATTTTACAGGGGTCGGTCGTGGTGTCAGGCCGGGTGTCATATTTTACAGGGGCCGGCCGTGGTGTCAGATGGGGAAAGGGAAAAAAGAAGGGGAAAAAAAGCGCAACGGATGCTTTTCGACCGAAATTGCCACTTCGGTGGCGCGTTTTTCTTTTATCGTTTGCTGCTACGAACTCAAAACCTGTCGGCGGCGGACATCCGCAGGGTTGGTAGGACCTTTGGGGCAAGGTCCTACTACCAAAGAGGATCGGATGTGATGCCTGAATTTGGACGGGTTTGTGGAGAGATGCAGAAATCGCGATTGAAATGCGTTTCTGCATCTCTTTGTAAAAGACATCCAGATTCAGACTCTCAAATTCTCGATCCAATCCTCTTTGCTACCTTCTTTTTCATCCCCGGAACTCCACGTACGGTCATTATAACTGTATTTGAGGCAACTGTAAGTCTAAATACAGCTATAATGGCTGTACGTTGTATTCGGGGGAAGAAGGTAGTTGCACCTCACTCCTGTGCTGAGTCGGCTGACTACTCCATTACAAAAGTCCATGCTTAAATGATGACAATTCTTTTTGTTTCTTTTTCTTTTTCTTTGTTTTTCTTTTTTCCTTTTACTTTTTTTGGTTTTATACAAGCTATAATGATGACACTGTTGCCCTGTTTCCTTTTTTTTTGTTTTTTTTTTCCTTTTCTTTTTCCCTGTTTCTGTTGTGTTTGCCCCCTGGGGTGAAGTCCCACCGCCGAAGTTGAGTTTTCTCAACGCTGAGCTTTCTATCACGTGTGGCATGGTGGGACGGAGCTCTGCCATTGATGTATTGAGAATCTAAGGGTACCGAAATACAGGAGAATATCCTATTAGATTTGGTCATTTTGTAGAATTTTTCTTTGACGTGGAATCCGTTTTGTAGTATGCGTTGGCGCTTTTGGTTTGGGCGGGAAGCCATTTTCCATTGAGAAAACTACCCTACCGAGGGTAGGGTACATTTCTCAACGTATGTGCCTTTTTTTTTTTTTTTTTTTTAAGATATCATTACACCCTGAAACGGAGGAACTCTGACAGCTGTGTTTGGGTCTCTCGCATCTAACTCTCTTCCTTCTTTGGGCAATGAACGCATCTGGCCATCCATGTTGTCCCTGTCCATTTTACGAATGGTGACCTCCTGTCCCCTCACCACGGGAAGTATCCTTTTTCCACGGAGACATTCACTTCCGACTGTGCCAGACATGTTTCATTTCTCCGAGTTACTTAATCAAAAATAAGGAGAAAAGCTGTTTCTAGCGTTTTTTTTCAGTTTTTTAATTTTTTGTTTCGAATTTGTTAATGCCAAAATGGTGTCACACGGTTGCGTTTTCTAAGCTAAACTTGGGCGGTGGGACTTCACCCCTGCTGTTTGTCTTAATTGGTGGATTTAACAGATATTGACTGTCATTTCTTTTTTTTCTTTTTTTTTAAAGGCTAATTCTTTGAGCCCAACCAATTCAATTACCTGTCAAATCTGGACAGGACGGCCTTTCAGGCCTTTTTTATTGTCATTATAGTATTACAGGGAACCCCGTAGCAGCCACATCCGTGCTCAAGCCTCCAACGAGGGAACATGYGGGAGCTGCACCCACCAGCAGGTGCGATACCTGCTACAGCAGGTGGGCGATACCGGCCAGGGGTCAGCCGGTAGCATCAGGACCGAGCTTCTTCGATGGGCCAGTCACTGTACCTCCCCTCCGGTCCCCTCCCTCTATGAACATCAGCAGTCTCTGCTCAATGCCACTCGGGGGGACCAACGGCATATCTCTAGGTGGCGGGCGCCAAGCTTGCCCAGGAAGGTACATGAGGCCAATGGGGATTGAACCCAAGACCTCCTGAATGCCACTTCCGTGCCTTACCAACTGCGCTAGGCCGCTGGATATTGACTGTCATTTCAATAATGAAGGGTTTGAATTTTGAAGTCAATGCCCTCTGAGCTGGACCCCTACACTGTGGTCAGACAAACAGGTACTACATGCAGATGTGAGGCTGTACTCACGCTAGCACTATCGTAAATGTATCTGACCTCATTTACAGTCAGAGCGGGATGCGCCTGACCACAATTACACCCATAAAAAAATGGAGTAGAAAGGTCCTAGTGTGAGTATGCCCTGAGTGTATCAAAGGCAATCTGAGTGCCCCAGGGCATACTCAGGCCTGGTCCCCACAGGAATTCCGCTGGAAAAGACGTCTGCACAAAAAAGGACGGGGGAAGAATTTTGGAAACTCTGGAAAGAGTTCCCCGGGGACCCCACCGCGGAATGAGATTTGCGGCAAAATGACATCAAAAGTTTCCCTAACAGGAAACGCCCCTACCCACCGTCCCGAAAAGGAAAGTGGTGGTTTGTCCTGGTGGCAAAACTGCATCACACGCATTGTACAATGCTGCTAATGGGTCCTGATCCCTGGGTCCTCATTTCTAGCGTAGGAAGCAGCACACTAGAAATGAGGACCCCCTCATTTTCTTTTGTTTTCTTTTTTTGGGAAGGGTGGCAGCTGTGAGATATCATCATTGAATTGACCGGCCCCACGCATTTCAGAATGATTTCATTCTGTTCATCTGATAGTATCTGGATTCTAGCTTGAGTCTGTAGACCTCGCCACACTCCTCACCAAATGCGAGTCAAAATTCGTGAGGAATTCAATTGGTGACCGCCCACCAAACGCGCTCGTGCTTGTGCTCGTGCTCGTGCTCGTGCTCGTGCTCGCGCTTGTGCTCGCAATCGATGACTAGAGGCATTTTTTGACAGAATAGCAAAACTTGCTGTATCTTTGCAGTCACACTTTACCCACCCCCCACCCACCCACCCACCCACCAAATTCGCAATTGGTGTGGCAACTGGCAGCGGCCTGCAGGCCCCCGCCGGGTTGACCAATTTTCTACCACCTCTAGAGGTGTTGGCAGTGTTTCTTTTTCTGAACCCACGAGCTTGAAGAAGCGAATTTTTTTTATTTTTTTTTTTGAAGAAGAAGAGAATTGCAGCCATTCCTCGACCACTTTTGCTGTGTGACCGCAAAGGGTACAGTCGAGTCACCAGATTTGATCACCAATGACTGGTTTCCCTGTTTGTCTGTTCAATTCAGAATCCTTTTCCTTCATATACAGAAAAGGGGCAGTACCTCTCCCCCCCAAAAAAAGGGTGTACCTCTCATCAATGACTGGTTTCCCCGTTTGTCTGGGCAATTTCGCGAACGGTGAGGAGTCGGGGGAATTGTCTTTTCCAATTTGCTACCCCTGTGTGACTGCGCACTGCTGCAGAGTGGCGAACAGGGAGTAGCAGGCGCGACAAATTATGATGTTTTGCTACCGGTGTGTGAGTATGCTCTCACCAGACACGAGTCGAATTTCGCTGTTTCGCTACCGGTCTGTGAGTATGTCCTCGCCAACCGCGAGTCAAATTTTGCTTTGCTACCCGTGTGTGGGACTAGGGCCTCACCGAACGCGAGTCAAGTTTTGTTTTTTGCTACCCGTGTGCGAGTCTCACGGAACGCGAGTCGGCTCGCGAGCTATTCGGTCTATGGTGAAGTTCAAGTTTTGCTTTTTTGCTACCCGTGTGCAAGTATGCCCTCACCGAACGTGAGTCAGAATTCGTTAGGAATTCAGTTGGTGAGGAGCACTCACCAAACATGCTTGAACTCCCACCCAGATACTCCTCTTTTTGGTAGGAGCTTTTCGGGTGCTGGATCTGTCCAGACTGCAGGTCTGGACATAATTTTTGTTTTTTACTTTTTGTCTTCAGTGCTCTGCTGGTTGGGATATAATTCCATGCAACGAGAGCTTTGGTGCGGTGGTACGGCGAGGCATGGTATTGGTGAGTTTTCCAGGCATCGCCGCTTCGGTGAAAACTGACCAATGACGTCGACCAACCATTTTCGAGCTCGAGCGCATCAACTATTTTCAAGTTTGGTGAGCAGTGCGGGAGGCCCTGTATTTCAACAGCTGATGGGTGTACCAACTGAAGGCATACTCACACTACCGTCTTCTTCACGTGAATAGAACGCCGGGTCATTACAGCGGTATTTGGTTACAACTGTCAGTAGAGATACGGCTGTAATAACAGGGCGGTTTATTCGGGTGAAGATGGGTAGCACGCTTTTACTTGTTTCTGGACGGAACTGTGGGCAGATGCATACACGTTTGGACGGAGATGCGGGGAGATACATTTTAGATGGTGCTAGTGTGAGTACGCCCTGAGCTGGGCTGGTTGGTTCGTTTTCTTCCTTTTGTTAACAACAGGCCTGGCTCCACTAACCCACCAAATTATCGAGCATAGAATGGATCTTCTGCTAGAACATGGGAAGACACACAGCCATGTTTTCTGTCTTTTGTCCATGTAGAGAGTAGTGGAGCGACGCCCAATGTCTCTGAAGAAACCCATGGTTGGTCTGCCTTTGGGCCTCGCTCCACTACTCTAGAAATGCACATAAGCCAAAAATCATGGCGGTGTATCTTTCTATGTTCTAGAGGAAGATTCACTCTCGTTTTGCGCATTTTGAGAGTAGTGCAGAGACGCCCTTTCTCCGGGCCTCGCTCCACTACTGTCCGCTATACGATTTTTTGGAAAGTGTGTGGACAGTAGTCAGAGCTAGCAAAAGCCGTGTTCCAGCGGCGTTGTCCGCCCATCCGTGGGTTGGGTTGGAGCAAGGACCATCCGTGTAGCGACTTTTGCAGGCTCGAAATTGTACATGGCTGGACAGCATGCGATTTCTGAGCACTGTCCGACCGATTTTCCACTTGTAGTCCTGGGAGAGATCTACAGTGAAACAATTTGAGGCATTTTGGCAAAGTTCCCGACCCGTATCCCTACCCTAAAAAGAAGGCGGATTTCTATGACTTTTTTTTTTTTTTTTATTTGGTCTGTTGGTGGACCTTCCTCGACTTCCTTTTTTTTTTTTTTTTCAAACAGAAGGCGTAGTGCCCACGGCAATACATCCTATAGTTCTCAGGGGCAGAGGTGGTCCTGCTCCACCAGGAGCTCAGAGGCCCTCCCCTCATATCTCCTGTTTTATACCTGGTATCCATCCGCCTAGCCACACCAGGCGCACCCAAATCTGCAGAGAATGCACCCCAACTGCGGACTTTCACGCAACAGGCAAGCAAACCACAGACTCTACCTAAATGCAAAAGGCTCCAAACAAGAAAGAGGAAGACGCTATAGGCTATTACTGGCTATCACCAAAGATGGATGAGCGGCCCAACGTTTTTGAAACCAAACCATACCTGCGGGCGATGGGGAAAGAGAAATCTTATTCGCCAATCTATTTGTATCACCGATCTAAGCACTTGTCGAACGGAGCTGCAGTCAGTAAGCGTGATTGTATCTCCGAGCGCCAGACCACTTCATTCCGAGCTTTCCAAAAGGTCCATAATAATGAGGTCGCACACTTTGCATGTGCGTCCATCACGTATCGGACAGGCGAGGGAAAGTCTGCAACAAGAGAGCCCAAAAGAATACCATCAGCTGGCCATGCACCTTCCTCGTCTTCCGGAGGTCTCAATTCTCTTTGACGCCCCTCAATTCTCGCGTCCTTTCTTTTCATTTCTTTTGCACTTTTACTGTGTCGAATCAGTCCCTAACCCCCTGCTAATGCGAATTGGCGCCCCAATGTGGAAAACTGCGTTAGGTAGTGGGACAAGGCCCCTTGGGGGCAGTTGTCTATCACGATAATATACATAAGGCCATACTCACACGAGGCCCGAGAAATCGCAAAAATCGCAGAATGAGGCCTGGACTCCACAGGAGAAGTGTTGGAAAAGTGACAATTTTCGGTTTTCTGTGGAAGGGTGTCTGGAAGAGTTTGCCTGCGGAACGACGGGACCCCACCGGAGAGGCTGAAAGAGCCAGTTTCCACGAGCCTGGAAAGGTTGGAAACTGGAGATGAACCGGATGGCGGTCGCCGATGTCCGTTTGAAGGGGTTTTGTTCCTGTTTCAGTGACAACAGCATGTACGTCGCCCTGGCCGTTGAACCAGGGACCGGCTCGGCTCTGACTATGGATGGACCAGCGGGTCGGCAACAAATTTCCAATGAAGGACATGCCCCCCCTCCCCCCCCCCTTTACTCTTTGGGAAGGGCACAAATTTCCGGCAGAAACTCTTCCTGTGGCACTTCTCCGACGGGACACCAATGTGGAAACACGAAATCTCGGACTTCCAGCTACCGATGTGGAAACACAAAATCTCGGATTTCCAGCTACCATTTTCCAGGCGGTGGGTTCCTGGAAAACTTCCCCTGACTCCTAAAACCAGCTTTCTGGAGGGCCTGATTTGGCCAGTGGAGTCCGAGAAAAGTTTTTCCACACTGGTTTTTCCACGATTTTTCTGAGTGGGGTCCAGGCCTGAGTGGCCAGATTGACCCCTTGTAATAGAAGGACTGGATCTGGCCGCTCTTTTCCAAATTTTTTGCTATTTTGAGGGCCTAGTGTGAGAGCATACTCACACTAGCCCCTCAAACTCGCAAAATCACAAAATGAGCGGCCAGATCGAGTCCTTGTAAAGGAAGGACTAGATCTGGCCGCTCATTTTGGGATTTCGCAATTTTGAGGGCCTAGTGTGAGTATGGGCCTCACCACACCACAGTCGAAAGGCTAAAAAAATCGATGGCTGTCAGAACAATTTCGACAGCCTCCCTTCGACAGTTTGCTATCCTTTCACGCACTTGTGAATGCGAGATGGAAAAAGCCGAACGCGCCTGAGCGCACGACAAGCATTAGTCCCGACCTTGGCCCCACTCACCAAATTTCGAAGCGAAGTCGACGGCGCAGCCGAGGACTGTCGAACACATGGGAGTAGGGCCTCGCTGCACTACTCTCGAAATGTGCAAAACGAGAGCGAATCTTCAGCTAAAACATGGAAAGATGCACGGCCATGATTTTTGTCTTTTGTGCATGTTGAGAGTAGTGCAGCGAGCCCCTAGCAGTAGCAGGCTGGGGATTCAACAACTTTCGACAGGAGGTGTAGAGAGAACCATTCTCTGACAACTTGCGAATTTTCTCCTGTCTCCAATTTCAAATTTTCTCCCATCTCCAATTTCAACAGCCTGTGTGGCCAAGAGAAACTATCGAAGGTTCACTCCACTACTGACCACGTGCACAATGTATCTTTCCATGTTCTAAGGGAAGATTCATCAGTCTCATTTTGCACATGGCCCTGTGTTTCTCTCCATCCATTGTTCTAGCGGAAGATTCCAGTGGTCAGTAGCGGAGCAAGCGCCGAAAGGTAACCCTTGTCCTTCTGTGCTTTTTTCTTCGACAATGGTCTTTTTTGAAGTTTTTTCCCCTTTTTCTTGTTCTTCTTTTTTTAATGATATGTTTCGGTTTTTCTTTCGTCTCTTCTTCCTTTTTCTCTTTCTGTTTTTTAAACTACACTATGTTGATGTAACTCAGTGGTTAGAGAACCCGTTGGAAATGCGCATTGTGGTATGAGGTTGCCATTGTGGTATGAGGTTGCCAGTTCAAATCTGCAGCCTCCCGCATGGACGCCGGCAGGGCGTTAGAATGACGCACAGCTGGACACACACCCCTTGGGCTGACGCATGGTAAGCTATTACATACACTGCCTGCGCACCACCCAGGGGACTGCCCATGGTGTTGTTGTATGTGGCGGCCTGGCCTAGGAGGGGTTTGCCTGATACAGTTAGCAGCCTAATGAGGATGCAGGTACGGGTTTGTGGTTAGACTGCTCATGTGTGTTGGTTACCTTAGGCTCTGCTTTGGGGGGGGGGCAAGGACCTGAGGTCGGATGGGGTCCCATTTGGGGGTAGGGTTGGCTTGGGACAAGCTCTGCTGGAGGATATCGGTGGGGAACCTACAGTAGGGGATTGAGGGATCCCGGCCGTAGGGGTGTTAGTAGACAGACTCTGGTGGAGGAAATCGTTGGGGAACCTGCAGTAGGGGGGGGAGGTTGCTGTCTGAGGGGGATCCTCCAAGATGGGATGGTCTGGGTCCCATAAATTAGTTGCTGACTGTAGATAGGTACCTGTCGTGGGACGTCCAGATTCCGGGATCCTCCAAAAAGGGTGTTGAACTGCTTTTCTGCATCTCTGGTTAAAACACGTCCAGATTCCGTGGATTTCTCCAATCCTCTTTGCTAGTGGAACCTCGCCTATCACAGTCCGTTGGCACTAAGTGTGCCGCAGGCGGGCATGGAGCTCGAACCCACAACCTCTTGAATGTCACTTGCGTGCCTAACCAACTGAGCTACAGTCTTTCCCCGAATACAACGTATGGTCATTGTAGCTGAATTTAGACTGAAAGATAGCCCAAATTCAGCTATAATAATGACCGTACGTTGTCTTCGGGGGGTTCGGGGGAGAGTTTAGGCGGCTGGATGTTCTTTGTTTTTTTTTCAGTTGCCTGTTTTTTTTTTATGTTTTTTTTTTTTAAAAGGGCAGCGGCCTTGACATATTATCATTGAGATGACCGACCCCAGGCAATTTATTAGTAGTTGGTTTTATTCATCAAGTTCCATCATCTGGATTTGAAAACAGGTCTGTATTTCAACAGTTCAGGGTTGTACCCACTGAGCTAGGCTCTTGGGTGTTTTTTTTTTTCCAGTTGTCCGTTTTTCGTGCATTGATCGTGTTTTTTTTTTTGTTTTCGTTTGTTTATTAACCATGGTTTTGTTTCACATTGCGTGTCTTGCAGCAGTCTCAGCTCTTGCGTCGTGGTGGGCGGAAATTGGCACAAAAGACAAAAATCACGGCGATGTATGTTGCCATCTTCTAGCGGAAGATTCACTCTCGTTTTGCACATTTCGAGAGTAGTGGGGCGAGGCCCGATTACCCAGAAGAAGATAACAAGACCTGTGCAAATATAATACCTACAAATCAAGAACAAGAAATACCCTCCTGCTCCTCCTCCTCCTCCTCGAGTCAAAGCCCCCACTCGGCGAAATTGTTCATTTCTTGACCGTCGATCTCTGCTAATCTAGGGTTGGAAGTAAAAGATACGGATAATCGGGACTTGGCCCCTCGTCTCCGGTTCCTGTCGTTTTGCGATCGGGATACCGTCAACTCGCTCGCCTCACATATCGGGATCCCCGTGCGGGCCCTCTCCGACTTCCAAGAAGGAGGCGCCGGCGGCTTGGCAACAGGCGGAGGATCGATTTCCCGCCAATTCGGGCGAAAGCAGCTGGTTGATCGACTTCCCGCCAATTCAGGCGAAAGCAGCTGGTGGATTGATTTCCCGCCAAAATTCAGGCGAAAGCAGCTGGTGGATCGGTTTCCCGCCAATTCAGGGCGAACTCAGCCGATGATGGAGTGCGACGGCGGATGTAAGAAGGCGGACGATATGGCTACCTTGCTTTCGGCCCCCCTAGCCAGCGCTCCTGCGCTATATGACTGTTTTTGGACCGGATAGGGTTTGTATACGTTCAGGATGATGGCGGGCTTAAGTTCAGGGGAAGGGGAGGGTAGGGGCAGTGTCGTATCGTTGTTCTTGGTGGATGATGTTGCAATGCTCGTGGGACTGTTCTTGGACGTAGCTGTGGGCCAGGTTCGGGACCTCGTGGGACAGTCCTGCTGATGATCCTTGATTAGCACAGTTGTGTTGTGGACCGGTAGTTGTGGGACCGTGTGGGACAGTTGTGGAACCTTGTGCGGCAGTTGTGGGACCTTGTGCGGCAGTTTTGGGACCTTGTGGGACAGTTGTGGAAGCTTGTGCGGCAGCTGTGGAAGGTTGAGCGACGGTTGGAAACCGCGCGGAACCTTGTGGAACAGTTGTGGGCTTTGGTAGTTGTGGGACCTCGTGGGACAGTCCTGGGACCTGGTTGTGGGCTATGGTAGTTGTGGGACCTCGTGGGACAGGCGTGGGGCCTACCAGTTGTGGGCTATGGTAGTTGTGGGACCTCGTTTGGGACAGTCCTGGGACCTTGTTGGACAGTCGTGAAACCTTGTGCGACCGATGTGGGACCTTGGAGGACAGTTGTGCGACCTTGGAGAGCTTTGTGAAACAGTTGTGTAACTTTGTGGGACAGGTGTGGGACCTTGTCGGACTGTTGTCGCCCAGTTGTGCGACCTTGTGTAACAGTTGTGGAACAGGTGTGGAACAGTTGTGGGACAGGTGTGGGACAGGCGTGGACCATCTTGAAGCTGGTGCGGAACTCTGTGCAACGGTCTAGAACACAGTTCGGTTACGGCGACTGGAAGGAGACGGAGTGGGAGGGAGGGATGCGTGCATGTGGAAGGGCTGTCAGAACAGATACAGAGGAGAATATTGCTGCTCACGGACAGTCTGTGGGTGATGATCAGGGTAGCGAAAGAAGCCTGATAAGGCGGTGGTGATGATTATGCGATCGTCCGTTGAACAAGGAGGATATGGATGAAGAGCTGTGTGGAGCGAGGGGGAGATCGATCAAAAGCTGGCTTGTGGAAAGTTCCGTTATATGATTCTTCTTTCTGATTGGCCTGCACGCTCGTTGTTAACCACTATCGATTATCGGTCTGTTTTTCTTGATTGACTAATCAATCAATCGATCAATCAATCAATCAATCGACCGATCGATTGATCGATCGTACGGTTGATCGGTCGATGATCTACTACTCGTCGATCGTGGCTCTGTCAATTTAAGACGAACGGGGCAAAGCCAAGACATCGATCGATATCCCGGCGCTTAGTGAGTCTCTGACGAAGGCCGGGATCTCGATCAGAGTCTTAAGTGTATCTTTATTACAGTATTATGATTATTAGTGTTATTGAAGTGATCCTCTTCGGCGAACACCGATTCTATATTGGGAATTGATCGATCGACGGGTCCATCATCCGCCGTGGATGGATTGATGGGCTTTGATCGAGCGATCGTGTTCCGGAGCCTTTGATGGGTTAATCGAGCGATCGTGAGCCGTTGATGGATCATCGGTTGAGCGATCGTGATCGTAGTCCTGTGATTGATCGATCAATCAATGGAAGGTGTCGTTGATTGGTCGGTGGATTGATGATCGATCGGTTGGGGTGCTGTTGCAGGGGTGCCCTTGATTGGTCGGCGGATTGATTGATCGGTTGTGCTGTGGAAGGTGCCGTTGATTGGTCGGTGGATTGATCGATCGATCGGTTGCGTTTTCTGTTGATCAATCGGTAAGTCGAGTAGTTTCTTTTTTCTCCAATCGACTTCTGTTTTTTTATAGTGATCGCAAAAATTCATCCAGAATTCGGTATCGGGACTCAGCGGGTGTCCCGATCCCGTAGCGAGATTCATCATTCATACTGATTGCTGATTGCACAGCTTGTCATCCGTTTCCGTGTACCAAGATTTGTAATCACGATCACGGGTCTGTATGCCGTCTAGTGTAATAATCGCGATCGGGATTCGAAATCGAGGTCCATCTAGCATCTCATCGGGATCGCCGGTTGGGATAATTCTTGTCACCTGTCCCGACTCGACTCGACTCGACTCGACTCGACTCGACTCGACTCGACTCGACTCGACTGCAGCAGAGGAAGATTCTTGAGTGTCAGCGATATACAGTAATACCCAATCGAGATTATCGGATCGTGATCGGCATAGTACAGTGCGCATCCAATCGAGATCAAGATTGGTGTGTGAGAAATTACGTCATCGTATCTGTGGAGTCGAGATTTTGCGGGAAAGGTTAAGAAGCATGGCTGATACAGCGTGTCAGCGAGGAGGAGGCCATTTCACTCTCCCCTCCTCAAGTCATGGAGGGATCCCGACTATGCTGAATTCGGGGAGGTTGAGAGGAGAGGGAGAGGTGGTTGGTTGTCCATCTTCATCTTCTGCGTGGGGATCGACCACGTCAGCCCATCATAATTCTCCTCCTCCTCCTCCTCCTCCTCCTCCTTTCGCGACGTCGACAGGAGGAGGAGAGGAAGAGGTGGTTGGTCATTCATCCCCTTGGGCATCGGACTCTTCAGCCTTTCGTATTCCTTCTCCTCCTCCTCCTCCTCCTCCTCTATGTCGTCGTCCTCATCGTACTCCAGGTACCGACTCTGCTGTCCTCGATAGCATCTCTCTTCTTCAGACAGAGACAAGTCTCCTGTTTCATTACTACCGCTGGAATCGGACGGTAGCTGTGTGGAACCTGCCTACGGTTTTGGAAGATTTCTTGGGCATCAAGCAGTGCCACGATCATATGATTGATTGGGCACTAACTACAATTCATCGTGTCATCATTCTGGGTCTGTCTGACGACGGGTCGGAGTCGGTAATCTGTACGGCATCGGGTGTGCGACATCGCCAGCAGGAAAGTGACGACGAATCCCCATCATCATCATCGTCGTCGAATGATCTGATGCCTTTACATGTGGTCACAAAGCATGACAGTGGACTTCTTCTCCCCAGACACGATCTGCCCAGCTATCTCTACTTGAGCTTGGAAACGTTCCTCTACTGCTGTGGCGCCAAGAAAGCCTTGTTGCACTTTTGTCGTATTCACGGCATCCACGGAGTCCCAGGCATTCCCGACAATCTTCTATCATCTTCCTCCTCCTTCTCCTCCTCCCCCTCCCCTTCTTCTTCTACTTCTGCTGCTGCTGCTGCTTGTGTGATTGCTGCTGCTGCTTCTGGTGCCGATGCTGACGTGGCAGGATGGGAAGGTGGGTCTGCTGGAAGAGAAGGTGGAGATGGTGGGGAGACGTCGATGATGACACCGAGATGGTCTTCTTGTGCTGATTGGGTTATGGAGAGGTGTAGCAGCGATTATGCTGCTGCGCCTTTCTGGCGCAGCTGGACGGCATCGTCGATCTTGCCGCCGCCCTACATTTCCCGCCAAAGCGGATTGTGGATAAACTTCTACGGTGCTGAGCTGTCAATCGAAGATATTCAAGATCAGTTCGATGCCCTGGGCGTCACCGGATACACGTACATCAAGCTTCACTACCCAGGTGGCTATGGAAGAGACGGGAGGGAGATGGATGCCGCAAGGCCGCCTTACGTGGACGTACAGTTCTTGGATATGGCGACGACCATGGAGGCGTATGACACCTTGAGGATTGGTTTGTGTGCGGAGGTGGTTTTGCGGCAGCAATCAGTCGATGAGGACAGGGATGGAGGGGGGGAGGACTTCAACCCCCTTGTGCAAGTTTGGCCAAACGTGCCTAGAGAAGCAGCGAGGAGCCAAATTCTGCCAGCTTTGAATGCCCACGCGGGTGGCACCCGTTACAACCCCTCGGTCAAGATGGAGGACTGGCCACGACAGAGCCCCTCCTCTACTCAAAGCAGAAGTGTGGGAGAAAGATGGACTAGAGGAGGACAAGCAGGAGGAGGAGGTGGGAGTGGGAGTGGTGGTGGTGGTAGTGATGAGAAGGGTGTGGAAGTTGTATTTCTATCCTTTGATGCTCTCCGACGATGCCGAGGCAAGGAATACGTGTACGAAATCGAGAGTGGCGGGAAGGAGGAGGAGGAGAAGAAGAAGGGATTCACAACAAAAGCGCGGGAACATGTGGCATGTCCAGGACGAGGAGGAGGAGGAGGAGGCGGCGGGAAGGAGGAGGAGAAGAAGAAGACAGGTTGCACAACAAAAGCCCGAGAACACGTGGCATGTCCAGGACGAGGAGTAGGAGGAGGAGGTGAGCAGTATTGCGCGCGAATACTCGGGGGAGGAGGAGGAGGAGGAGGAGGAGGAGGTGAGCAGTATTGCGCGCGAATCCTCGGGGGACCTATCTTCGAAGATTTGGTACACTGTACTCTGGACTCATTGGATGCTGGAATAGAAAGGCGGGAGCTCGTGAAGGCGATCAAGAGAACCTGCCCCGGAGCTCGGCCACGTGGCTTGTCCATCTTGACCGACTATCAACAGCGTGGCGACACGTGGCAGTTCTGTATCGATCCTATGTCGGCTCTGGAAATCAATTCCCAAGGCGGACTTCAACTCCCTAATAACCAGCAGGCGCCCATCCACCTCACGTTTTGGGATAACACGTACGAGTGGCGGCAAACATACCACAAAGACTACAGCAACCATCGGCGCGCAGGTGGTGACAAGACGAAGGTCGGGGTCTCCCCGATCCCGATCCCGACTGGAGCGTGTGTGCACGAGGAGTCGTCTAAGGGGGGGAGGAAGGTGATGCCAGCAACTGAGGCGAACGCCGCCGCGATGAAATACAAGTGCCTTGTTCAGATCGGCAAGGATATGGAGGAGGAGGAGGACAAGATGAAGACGAAGATGAAGATGGAGATGGCAGCCATAGCTGCTGTTGATGAATCTGAGCGTGTGGGTGGAATGGGAGTGCCAGAGACGGCGGCGACAACGAGGGGGGGAGAGGTACTGAAAGAGGAGGAGATCGTGCCATGGCAGCCGTGCGAAGGGGTGACAGAAGAGAGAAGGGAGAGGGAGGGAGAGATGAAGTCTCCTCCTGCTCGTCCTTGTCCACCTTCTTCTCCTGGAGTCGTTGAGCAATCATTTTCGAAAACTGCAGCCTTTGGCGGTTGGGAGGACGCAGCAGAAGAGAGAGGGAACGCCGGTGGGGAAGGCAGGATTACGCCTACACTGACGAACAACGGTACGATCGATCACAATCAATCAACGCGTTCTCGGCTTCCGGAAAAGGACATGCTGGATATTATGCAGAGATGGCCGGCGCTGTTCGGACCGGAGTTGCAGAAGGGCAGAGCAGGGTATGCTTCGACTGGGAAAACGTCGTTGACTCCTTCACAGAATGGGCGACCGGATGCGATGATGCCACCTGGCTTCCAGCGGGATGTGTGGCAGGACTGGAGATATCCCAGCACGCCGATCGCCGAACGGAATAGTACTGTCTCGGTCGGTACCGGGTGGGAGGACCCTTTTGCTACCCCGGAAGCCATCCAATCAGATCGCTTGACCACGGACTTCACCAGTAGCTGTACGAGCGCACGCGGCAGTCCACGTGACAGTCCACGTGGCAGTCCACATGGCGGTGTTGAGGAGGGGGGGAATTTGTCGTATTCCAGAGGGGTCTCGCTGTTGCCAAGCAAAATGGTGGCATGCGCTGACGACAGGTGGATGGAGCAAGATAACCACGCCCGTCCCGAGATCATCAGGATGGATGCTGTCGATGGTGGTGTGCACGACTGCATTGTTGAAGACGATGAGGACACGATGGCGCAGGATGATTATCACTGTGTGCCGAGCGAAGGCCATCAGGATGGGAGTGGCTGGGGGGCAGCTGCTGCACACTTCGAACGAGATGACACATGGCAGCTGCGTAGCTGCTCTGCGCCAACGGCAGATAGTGAAACTGTCGACGGTGGGAAAACTGCGGACGAAAGCGTGCCATCGGATGGCCTGAAGGAGGCGGTCTGGGCAGAAGGCGAAGCATTTGGCGGAGGTGATCGATGTGATGCCACCTCATCTGATGATGACAAGGCTGGGTGTCGAGGCTATGACGACAGCAGCGACAGCAGCGAGGTCGTTGCCATGTCGTCCCCATCATTATCATCATCATGGTCGACGCCAGCATCTGCCTCAGCAGCATCGTCACCACGGCAGTCGTCTTCGGAGAGTGAACCTGCTGCCTTAGGGAGGACAGACAGATGGCAACGTGTACAGTGTCTAGCGCAGTCGGCATCTGATCGTCTTCGTCGGCATGACGTGCAGTTGAGGACGGAGCTCTCGCGGCGAACCGATCGCAGGATCGAGCCCAACGCTCGCCAAGAGACAATGAAGAAGCCATCGCCATCCCTAGGTCTCATCGAAGAAGCAAAGATCGCATTGGTCAGTGCAGCAGATGTGCAGCAGGCAGACGAGAATCACTGGTCAACTGATCAGTTTTGCGGCTCTGAGAAGGGAGGAGTCACCACTGAATCTCCTCCTCCTCCTCGTGTGGGAGTTCTCTCTGCCGACTCTGCGGCGGCAGTGGCAGTGCTCCTGCGCTGTGTGGGCCGAGAGGTGTCGAGCTCGGAGTCATTCTTTTCTGCCTTTTCGTGCCAAGGTTGGGAAATCCAATCCCCGATTGATTACAGAATCACTTCCGATCCCGATCCCAATCCCGTCTGCTTGCCACCTGGCAGCCCTTCGTCTGGCACACAGGCATACGATCCCGATGCTGACATGTTCAAGCAATCATGCTCAGACTTCGCTGCAGGAGGCACACTTCACCAGACTCTTCGTTCCACGGAAACATCTGGTTCTGGATCTGCATCTGGATCTGCATCTGGATCTGGATCTGCATCTGGATCTGCATCTGGATCTGCATCTGCATCTGGATCTGGATCCTCGTGTTTGCACTTGCGAAGGCAAGCTCCCACTGCACCGACACGTGTAAGTGCTGCCGTTCAATCTGATTCGTTGGATCGCGCCACCTCGGCATCGTTGGCTAGCCTGCCTCGTAAACCCGCGTTCTCTCCATTAGCTCCGCTGGCCAGCTCCTGGGGGGGGGGGATGGGAAGCACAGAGCGTGCGCCCGGACCGGGACTCGACTTGCCTCTCGTCGGCAAGGAGTCTGCTGTGGTGGTACTGCCTTTGCTGCACGGAGATCCTGATCCCGACCCTGACTCGGAGTCTGCGCAATCGCCTGTGACAAGGGGGTGGGAAACAGTTGCTGCTCCCAGCCCGCCAGAGGGAATTCTAAGTAACGACGGAGGTCTGAGGGACAGGAGGTCGTCATCGACTCTTCGGCGGCGTGAAGCTCTGCGGTTGTTTCTGAGCCTCGACGATGACGATTCTGACGATGATGGACCAGCAGTAGCAGCGGCAGGAGCAAACGTCGATGGCAGTGGTGACGACACATTGACAATGCGGATTGGTGAGTGCTACAGTGGTTTGACTACAATGGACTCGTTCTCCACGTCGTTGTCGCCATGTGGTTCGGATTACAGCCGCCGCCTTTCGGATTATAGCCGCCGCCGCCGCGATTGCCACGTGGATGATCCTCGTGACTCAGAGTTCTATGGGAATTGGACCATGATCGATGGATATGGAGAAGCTGATTCAGACATGTGCGTCTCTCCGGTGTTGCCTTCTGGAGATGGCGGCGAAGGGGATTGTGTGTGTCGACCAGCAGTTTCCTGTGAAAGTGAGGAGGAGGAGAATAAGGTTGAAAGACCAAGAGAGAGAGAGGGGGAGGGAGAGGGAGAGGGAGAAGGAGAGCGGCGAAGCGAGCATGAGAGCTTGCAGAGCAGTTGGTTTCTGACAGATGCTGAAGATGTGATGATTAACGAGGATGGGCTGTCGCAAAAGCCTTCAAAATCTGCTCTGCAGTCTGGATACCTTTGCCCGGAAACAGTAGCTGAAGGCTCTGTCGGCGAAGACTCTGAGTCTGCGTGGGAGATGGTGTATGACGTCAGCGACTTCCGCCCCAACCTGTTGAAGCAATCTGCGAGTGGGAAAAATGACAGCAATTGCGAACCATCTGATGCCAGTTTCTTCGAAGAAGACGAGTGCCGCCCCCAGGAGCGGGCGATCGAGGAGCAGAACCTTTTTCGTTGGGGTTGATGCATGTAGCTGGACGTGATTGTTGGTTTCATTCTTACCTCTCTCGCAACGGGAGAGGGCGGGGTGGTGAAAGGTGAGTGTTTTTTTCTCTTTTTTTTTTTTTTTTTTTTTTTTTTAATTTTATTTCCTTTTTTTTTTTCTTCTGTGGCCGAAACGACACGGGCGTTTCGGGCAACGAGCTTCACGGCGACCCATCCCAGACCTGCCGCCCCCAGAAGCGAGCGATCGAGGAGCAGAACCTTTTTCGTTGGGGTTGATGCATGTAGCTGGACGTGATTGTTGGTTTCATTCTTACCTCTCTCGCAACGGGAGAGGG
>BFEA01000003.1:1282844-1296030 GCA_003427395.1 Chara braunii
TGTGTGTGTGTCTCATGTTTGCTATACACAACCCCAAAGAGAGATGCCAGACTGTGCCAGACTGTGCCAGACTGTGCCAGACTGTGCCAGACTGTTTGGTCGGACTTTCACCAACTCGTCAGGATGTTGAACCTGGACAGACAGTCTGTCCAGGATGCATTTGACTGATCGATAAGTACTCTAACCACCACTGTGACGTCGCTCTGAGAGAGAAAAGTGGTCGACAGTACTCACACCAACCCTGCGATTCTAGCGGGCTGCGGCAGTCCAAATCCCCCTGACAAGAATGGCAGTACGTCGGAGAAACCAATCTTGGTGTGTGTGTGTGTGTGTGTTGTGTGTGTGTTGTGTGTGTGTGTGGTATGTATGTGTGTGTGTGTGTGTGTGTGGTCGTTTAATAGCTGTCCGTATTATGCATACTGCGCTTGTGTGTGTGTGTGTGGTCGTTTAATAGCTGTCCATATTATGCATACTGCTCTTGTGTCAGGGTGGGCAGGTCCAATGGCTTGTGTGTGCGTGTGTGTTTGTGTGTGTGTGTGTGTGTGTGTGTGTGGTAGGTGTGTTGCCGTCTGCCCTCAATCCTTTTATGGGCTATGTATGTATATATTTTCGTTCATAGTTATGTGACAATATGTATAGCTCTGATAACTTTGTGACAGTATATATATAGTTACATGAACTTACATCTCTATGGGCTAGAAGAGCGCACTTTGTGAAACACAAAAAGTGAAAATAACGAAACAAGACAAACATGAAGGGCACAGTGAAACAATTCATTCATTTTTTCCTCATTATTCTTTTAACGCCCCCTTCACCGTGGCTCTCACGTACAAGGCGCGGCGCCACGTTGATTAAGTTGAGCATGAGCTGCCGGCATCCCCGCGTGGCATAACGGCCCACCTGTACGCTGTGAGAAAGAGGCAGAGAGAGTAAAGGGGAAAAGCAGATAAACACAGGGAAGAGAGATGGAGAGAAGACAAACAAAGAACGGCAAAGGGAAAGTAAGAGCGGTATGGAACGAAGATGAAGGCGAAGGAGAGGATAAGCAAAGGGTCAAGAATGAGTCCTCCCTTGACGACAGACTCTCTCTCTCTCTCTCTCTCTCTCTCTCTCTCTCTCTCTCTCTCTCTCTCTCTCTCTCTCTCTCTCTCTCTCTCTCTCTCTCATTGTTGTAAGGATGAGGTGAGGTGGAAGACCTAGCTGAGAGCTGAGAGCATTCTCAGTACAACAATTGCCACACTGGCTGGCATTGAGCGTGGCCCACCATACACCCCCCCCACCCCAACAACAAATGGCTTGTCGATTGCAGGCCAAAATGACTGAAGAACGCTCACCCGAAAAGACCATGCATGCAGTACAGTGCCCATGGCCGCAAAATGGACACACCATGTTATTTTAGTGATTGCGACAGACACGTTGGCGGCGACAGCCGAGTGCAAAGCAGTAGGTCGCAGAGTGTCGATACATGCATTGTCCTGGTGCAGCATGGGATGGGGCCAGAGCAATGATCCTGGTGGATGCATTGTCCTGGCGCAGCATGGGTGTTGTAGGCGGGGAAGATCCGCATGCAGCTGAAGGGGGATTGAAGGGAAGTCCGACGACGGTGCATAAAACGGGCGGTGGAGAATGTGAAGACGTATACGAGTTCCGGTCAGACCATGTAGTAGCATGGCCGCTGCGCAAGCATGACACGCATAAATCGAGAAATGGTCCAATGTTTTCCAAAAAGAAAAAAGAAAAAACAAAGAAAGTATGTGTCTGGTGGGACATGCGTTAAAATAGGAACGATACAGAGAAAGAGAAGATAAGCATGGCCCCTGCACAAGGATGAAACGCATAAATCGACAAATGGTCCCCCCCCCCCAAAAAAAAAGAAGAAAGTATGTGTCAGTACTGCGCGAGGACTATCCGCGACGCCATCACTTGCCGTATCCTCTCCTGGCATGTCCCACATGCGGTGTTGGGCATACCCCTGCTGCAACTGCAGTCGGATCGCTGTCATCGTTGCCGGACGAACAGCAGACACAGCAGCCTGAGGAAAATGGTCTCTCATGTGAACCAGTGTGCTGAAAGGTTATCACTACCAGGACGAGCTGCTGCAGACCAAATATTGCAACAGCGAAACACGCGTACTTTGGAGCAGCCCTCGGCGTCTCCTGTCTCGCCTCTGCTGCTCAGCTGTGTCTCTGCGCTGCGTCGTCGCTCCGCCTCCTCTGCAAGTTGCGCTGCCACATGGCATCTCTCTCTCTCTCTCTCTCTCTCTCTCTCTCTCTCTCTCTCTCTCTCTCTCTCTCTCTCTCCCCACGATAGTGCACAGCACAACACTGCCACTCAGCAGCATCTCTCTCTCTCTCTCTCTCTCTCTCTCACACACACACACACACACACACACACACACACACACACACACACACACACATACAACGACAGATGGGTGCGTGCTCACTTGGTGCTTAACGACACAAACATGGCCAACCTTGCATCTTCTTCTATATGGCCTATCTATTCCTTACCTTGCATCTTCTTCTATATTGCCTATCTATTCCTGTTTGTGTTATACGCATGGCTTTTGATGGTTTGTGGATGGAATGAAAAAATAGATTATAAAAATCTAGATTTACTTCGTCGATTTTTAAGTGAACAAGGAAAAATTCTTTCAAAGAGAGAGAGAGACTGAGTTTTTTTTTTTTTTTTAGCACACACACACACACACACACACACACACACACACACACACACACACACACAAGCACACATGGTCACTGCGGCTTGCTTGGTTGGTTTTGCACCGTTTGGATCTGTTGTTTTCCTTGGCCAGAATGTTCCTACCGTCTTCCCCCAAACAGAACAGATGGTCCTTAGCGCTGTATCTGCCCTGAAAGTCGCAGACAATACAGCTCTTATGATCATATTCATTATATGTTGGCGAAGACGGTAGGATTCTCCATGGTCGCAGGACTTTGAAACAGAGCCATCTCAAAAACAAGCAGGGTCAATCAATACCCTCCGCTTGTGGCTGAGTGGTACCGAATACACTACACACATGAAAGTTGATGAAACCATCAGTCAGCCAACCGATCACGGGTTCAAAATCTGATTGATGGATTAAGGTTAGGTTAGGATAGGAGCTACCCTCAGATCTGGTTCCTGGCACCAAAAAAAAAAAAAAAAAAAAAAAAAAAAAAAAAAGCCACAAAGGTTAGGGGCTACCGCCGTCGGGGAAAAAGGAAATGAGGGACAAAGAGAATTTTGCTTCATAGAAAGAATGATAGGGGCAGCTGGTGCAGTTGGTGTAATCTGCCCAAGGCCGTAAGGGTAAGTACTAAATACTGGTACCCCCCTGGTACTAGATGCATGTACCTGGACTTCATCTTTGCACCCGATACATCCCGGCTGATCATGCATTTTTTATTATTTTTTATTTGAACTTGGTGGTTGTGAACAGGTCAGAGTCGTGGAGGAAAGTCTTGAGTGGGGGGAGTTGGGGCGCCTCGCCCGAGTGAAAAAAATTGGTAGTGCATCTGCATCTGGAGCTGGTCATGGTACTGATACATTCAAAACCCAGGATTAGCCGGAATGTATCGGGTGCAAAGACGCAGTCCAGGTACATGTGGAATCTTGCGGACTGGAGCGGGCCGTAAGCTGCAGCAAGATTCGATGTGCAGCAGCACCACCTTGTAAGAGAGAGAGCCATTCGGAAAATTGACCAGGTACAAAGGATGTGTCGAAAAATTGACCAGGTACAAAGAATGTGTGTTGCCCAACCCGGGACAAAGAACCGGTTGGCAGGGTTGCTCACAAAGTGAGATGTGTGAAGGCTGTGACTTCATTTTGTACGAACGAGGCAATATACTCTTAGATGCGTAAGATACTCAAGATACTTAAGATGCTCAAGATGCTCAAGATGGGTCATGTCTCCGGCGCAAGATGGCTCATGGGGGGTCCAGCTGAAAATGGCTCATGGCTATAGCGCAGGATGGCTTAAGATGTGTAAGATTCAGTATACTCAAAAGGATGCTCAAGATCGCTCGAATCGGTCAAGAAGATGATGGTGCAAGATGAGTCAAATAGGGCTCAAGATGACTCGAGTTGGGCTGAAGAGGGCTCAAGAGGACTCAAGATTCAATGTCCTCTAGATGCTTAAGTTGTGCAAGAGATACTCTAGATACTCACTCACTCAGGATGTGGCCCAAATGATCAATAGGGCTGGCTTAAACCACCAGTAGTACTTGCCCCAGCTGTCGGCCGTGGAAAAAAAAATAGAGTTGAAATGTTTCTAGTCCGATGAATCTGGGTGATCCCATAGTGGTCTGTACATTCTCTAAAATCACGGCCTGTTAACGGGCACAACTTTAGGAAGTACTGGTGGTTCTAGATGGCTTAAGATGGCTCAAGTAAGACGGCGCAAGATGGTGGCCAAGCTGCTCAAGATGCGCACAGGTACTCCAGACAGATGGTATCGAAGATGCTCAAACGGTCAAAAGACGGTCAAAAGACGGCTCAAGATGGCTCAAGATGGGTAAACCACCAGAGCACCCAGGCCTGGAGGCGCTGCGCTGCACGCCAAGCTTTTCCAAACCGCTGGCGGTGCACTTTCTTTCTCTTACCATTTTTGCTGGAACCGCCGGCCGTTGCGGTCTGTTACCCTGGCCGCCGGTCGTTGAGGCCTGAAAAGTTTGGAGTTGGCTACTCGCGATGATTTGCATTGCCGAAGTCGCCCGATATTATACGGCTACGACTCTGGCGAGTCTCTTCGAGTGTCTCTACACGCTCGCCAGACCTACCAACAGCCGTTGTGGTCTGTGTACCCCTGAGGCCCTAAAAGTTCGGAGTTGGCTACTCGCGATGATCTGCATTGCTGAAGTCGCCCGATATCTCATACGGCTACGACTCTGGCGAGTCTCTTCGAGTGTCTCCAACCACACGCTGACCAGACCTACCGCCAGTCGTTGTGGTCTGTTTACCCCTGAGGCCCGAAAAGTTCGGAGTTGGCTACTCGCGATGTTCTGCAAGGCCCATGGGGCTGTTTTACCGGCGGTTAAAAATTTAACCTCCACTATCTTTCCCAGGCAATGTCGAGGGACGAAAACATAACAACCATGGTTCTTCCGATGAATAGTGCCTCGGGACCGAAACACGGGACCAAAGTGCAGTACCGAAATGGTTGGCGGCTCCTCGGCCTAACGTTGAAGAAAACGCCGTCATGGCCGTTCTCTCTTTTTTTTTTGCCGCGCAGCTGCTGGAATTGGCCTGTCCGCCTTTGCTCAGACTCGGTGGTTCGGTTTAAACGCGCCAGTGCCTTTCCCAGCAATTGGAAATTGGCCGCGGGCCCTGCACGCCAAGGATTCGGGATGTGTATCTCGCCGGGGCGCTCTTTAACCGGCGAGCTTTTTTTTTTTTTTCGTGCCTGGGAAAGGTGCTGGCGGATTAAGATTCTCAAGGTTCTCAAGGTGATGTGTTGTTGACATGAAAGAGAGATCGATGTGAAAGTGCATGGGTGTTGAAATGACACAGACCCGAAGGGCTGCCGAGGCCTGAAGGTGAGGGGAACAGACAGGACAGTGGAACCGTGGGGCTCAACTGGACCTCTGCGGACTGTGAGCAGCGCCGTGGATGAGTGTGCGGAGTAGAGAAGGTTTTTGTGCTAATGCGAGCAGCGGATGAGCGGCGGAAGAGCATGTGCGTCGAGCGCTCTTTGACATGTCAGTTGGAGTTGAAGGCAAGGGGAAGCACACACGTGTGCTGGGTGCAAGTGAACGTTTGTAGACAGTGAGCGGAGGAGTGGACGAGTGTGCAGGTGAGAGCCGTGGTTTGGTGCACATGTGTGAGCAGCAGAGGAGCGATGGGTACGGTAGAGAATTAGATAAGCAATATAGCTCTGTTCGGAATTTTTTTTTCCGTTTTTTTGTTTTTTGTTTTTTTGTTTGTTTGGCTGAGAAACGGCTCAAGAATTGAGAGGCGATCGCAGAATGGTGGGCAAAAAAAAATAAAGTCTTAAGTTGTAGGGGGAAAAAAAAAGAAAAAAAAAAAGGCGATTTGGGACAAAATATGGAGTAGGGATGGGTTAGGGTAGCCCCCCCCCCTCTTTCGTCGGGTTTACCGCCCTCTCTTTTGTCTGGCTTTTCTTTTGTATGTCTTCGGCGATTAATTAACCGCATAATAGTTGTCACTACCTGTTAGTCTTCGCCGACTCTTGGGCTATTCTTTTGTTGTTTTCTTTGGCTTTTCGTTTCTTCTGTTCGGCTATTCTTTTGTTGTTTTCTTCGGCTTTTCTTTTCTTCTGTTTGGCTATTCTTTTGTTGTTTTCTTTGGCTTTTCTTTTCTTCTGTTTGGCTATTTTTTTGTAGCTGTCTTCGGCCTTTCTTTTCTTCTGTTCGGCGATTCTTTCGTTGTTTTCTTCGGCTTTTCTTTTCTTCTGTTTGGCGATTCTTTCGTTGTTTTCTTCGGCTTTTCTTTTCTTCTGTTCGGCTTTGAATGGTATAGATACTAACTATAGAACCATCAAAAAGAGCTGTCACTGATTTGCTATAAGATGGATGGGTTAACCTCTCTGCGGTTTCCAGAGGAAAACAATGGCAAAATGGTTGCTGGCGCCGCAGCCAAAAAGAAAGGAAAACGGGCGCGACTTGCAGGGTTCATTTTTCTTCGGCGCGCTTCCAGATGAAAACAGTGGGCTGGGGTATAGGATCGAAATGGCCGGCGACGCCACAGCCAAAAAGGATTTAAATATAAGCAAAAAAAAAAGAAAAAAAAAAAGAAAGGAAAACGGGTGTGACTTGCAGGGTTCATTTTTCTTCGGCGCGCAGCTGAAATCTGTGTTGGGGGCAAAAAGAGGCGCAGAGGTGACTGGTGGATTAAGTAAAGCAGTAGCCAGCAAACGGGAGCACCTCCTATACAGGGGGGGGGGGGGCTTGAGGATGGTGGAGAAGGAAAAGAGTCAAAAGACTAAAATGCAAGGGGAGCTATTTTCTTGTTTGTCTTTCTTTTGGGTAGTATTTAAAAAAAAAAAAATTGTGGTATTGGCTCGGTGTGTTCGTCATCCGCCATTCTTTTTTCCGTCTTTGTGTTATAGCAATTGTCTTTTGTGTTCGTCTTTACAAATTCTTTCGTTCGTCTGTCTTCGGCTATTCTTAGTCTTCTTTGGCTATTCTTTTGCTCATCGTTGGCTCTTCTGGTGTTGGTGCGGCTTCGGCTATTCTTAGTCTTCGGCTATTCTTTTGCTCATCTCTGGCTCTTCTGGTGTTTGTGCTGCTATTCGTAGTCTTTGGCTATTCTGTTGTTTGTCCTTGTCTTTGTTGATTGCCACACAAAACAACACAGCACGAGGAGTCCGCATTGCGATGGAAGAGAGAAGGCAGTTGCGATGGAAGAGAGAAAGGCAAGGGGAGTGATCACACTGGTCAAGTGTTCGAGGCCTGGCCCTTCCGGGTTCGTTGGATTAACCGTAGAGATAAAAATTCATAAAAGTATGTGACGAGTTTGTCGGAGCGCAATGATTTAGTGGAAGGGACACCGGGCGGCGGGCCATGAAGCGAACAGAGGATGGGTGAACCTTTTGCCAGTGCGTACTCAGGGAAACAATTTTTTTTTTTTTTTTTGCATCTGATGGACTTTTATGTGGATGTTGATGTGAATAATGTGGAGAGTTTTACTATTAAACTATTTATAATCTTTTTTTTCCTTTTTTTTTCGTTTTTTTTTTTGTTTTTTTTTTTTTAATTGATTTATCTTTTTGGTGTGGGGGGTGTGAAATATGGCAAAAAAAAAAAAAAAAAAAAAAAAAAAAAAAAAAAAAAAAAAAAAAAAAAAAAAAAAAAGGAAAGGCAGCCTGTGGAAAAGAAAGTACACACTCAACCAATGGCCTAGTTGCACCATTCACCATCTGGCAAGATGTTGAATGCTTGTGGACATTATTTTGTCCAGATGCATTCAAAATCGTGGCGGATACAAGTGGTGCAACTGTGGGATTGAAACACACACACACACACCTAGAACAGCAAGTGTCATTATTTCCCATCTCAAATGGTACGGCACGAGGAGCCCAAAGCACGAGGGAATGACAAAGAAAACCAAATCCTGCAGTTTTGCTAGCATCGTTCCAAAACTGCTCTCTCTCTCTCTCTCTCTCTCTCTCTCTCTCTCTCTCTCTCTCTCTCTCTCTCTCTCTCAACTGACCTGTGTTGAAACATTGGAAGGGGGCAGGTACCACCCAAGGCAGTGGGTGCCACACAGCAAATTCAGGGCGTCTGATCCGAGCAATTCGTACAGAATCTCTCTCTCTCTCTCTCTCTCTCTCTCTCTCTCTCTCTCTCTCTCTCTCTCTCTCTCTCTCAACTAATGAATCGGAGAAAAAAGAAAAAAATAAGATTCTGTGAATCTGTAATCACCAACTGCTCATTGCAGTTTTTTGCTCCCTTGGCAACATTGCCCACACTCAGCGGCACCAGAATTCAACACTCTTTTGGTTTTATGATTCATGCTCTCTCTCTCTCTCTCTCTCTCTCTCTCTCTCTCTCTCTCTCTCTCTCTCTCAACTGATCTGTGTTGAAACATTGGAAGGGGGCAGGTACCACCTAAGACAGTGGGTGCCACGCAGCAAATTGGGGGTGTCTGATCCCAGCAATCCGTACAGAATCACAAACGTCACAAAACGGTACTAGTTGTTGGAAAATGGGTCTCACGTACGGGTTTGCAGCTATCTGATTGGGTAGAATTCACCACAGGCTATCATCTCACGTACTGGGTTGCATCTATCTGATTGGGTAGAATCCACCACAGGCTATCAAATATGTTCAAATAACTTAAGACCACCCTTCCATCAGCGGGTGGCAGACGGGTACCAGTCCCAAGCGGTCGACAAAATCAGTACGGCCCTGTACGGGCCTGGACTTGGGAAAATTACAGAAAAGTCCCCAAAGCATCCTCACAGTTACCAGTTAGGGCCTGAACGCAGAAGAATTGCAAAACTGACCCTGTTATGTTACAGCTCGCTGCGAATCTGCAAGTTCATTGCAGCTGCTTTCCCTTCTCTTCTGGGGTATATATATGTAGTTGTATTCTTTTTTTTCTTTTTTGTTTTTTCGTTCGAAAACGTCAGACTTGCAAAACTGCCAAAACAGAGCTGCAGCATGCGGCGTCCCTTGACCAGTTGCGCCCGCGCAGCATGGGCATCATCAGGAGGGTGACTCTATGCTGGAACAGTGCTCTGTTACTTCAGAGCCAGGGGGTCAGTATTGCATTGGACCACCCAGCTCGGTCACTGCTATATCCCACCAACCAGGTGCGTCGTCTTCCCCAGAAAAGGAATAGACTCTCTTGGCTAAAGAGCATGGAAACCACACTGCACCACACCTCGTTCAGCCATTACCCCAGGCAGTGTCCGTTGTCCGAGGCCATTTTTCCGACGTGCTGCACTGCCCAGACCTTCCACAAACAAGGTGTCTGCTTCCTTTTGGAGCAACAGACAATGCTGGGGATTCTTGGCCACCCCCCCAACCCCAACTACCCCCAAGAACACATCCACCACTCTGTCCAGGCCCTCTTTTTCTGATGCGCTGCCCAGCCAAGCCCTAAGAAAACGAACCGTCGTACCTGTGATTTTCCCAGGCGCCACCAACTCTCTCCCTCTTATACACCCGAGCTGTGACCTGAGCTGTGTGAGTTTTGCCTGAAGTTTCTGATGCACTACACTGCGCATCCCTTTTGAAAACGAATGGTAGCAAGCACAAGCTGTAGTTTTCCTCCGATTTGTGACGCCCAACCTCACGCCCAGTGCGACTTCCTGATCGGAGTGAGAGTAGGTCCAAAAGTGCAAAGTAGGGGGTTGCCAACAATTTTTTGAAAGTGGGGGTTGTGAGTCCCAGGTCGGAACCGGGATCGCTGGTGCCAAGGCTCCCAGGACGACACGAAATTATCTAAAGTGCCAGGGGCAAGGAAAGGTCTTTTTTTCCTTTTTTTGGGGGGGGGAGGGCGAGGGGGGAAATGATTTCTCGATTCATGCGTGGCATCCTTGCGCAGGGGCCATGCTAATCTTCTCTGTATCGTTGCAATTTTAACGGATGTCTCAAAGGACGGCAAGGAAATGACTTAATTAGAAGACGGGCGAAAAGGTTCGGCGCACGTATCGGCATCGTCGTTGACGACTGCCCTTTTCCCAGGATGGTGGACGTCCGGAAGAAAATGGGGATCCTGCTGTTCCGCCACGTGGTGCGTGCGGGGCGAAGCTAGTCTTCACTGAAGTCCCACATCGAGGGCCTCCGTTGAAGGCTCCTGGCTTGAAGCTAGTCCTCCTCGGTTTGCGTATCTACCATTATCACCGTAATAAGTTACTAATAACACTAGTAATTATAAGGCACCCATTACTCCTAGCCAAATATGCAAAGAGTTCCTCCTCTGGGGCCACCCCATGTTTTTTTTTTTTTTTTTTTTCAAAACAGCCACCCCACGTTCATTGTGTAAATAGTCATTCTCGATGCGCACACGATCACACTCCTAGTACTATGTGTTTGCAACTTTGCATCCAAAACGACGAGATCTTGTACGATCCCAGTACTATGTGTTTGCAACTTTGCATCCAAAACGACGAGATCTTGTACGATCCCTGAAGAGTCATTGTTGTGCAATGAAGTCTGGTTTCCATGCATGCCAACGTCTATTATATATGCTCACGTATATTAAGAGACATTGGTGATCGTTGCCCCCAAGTTGGGGGCAATGCAATTTAAGTAAGAAAAACGGACTTTAATTAACAGCAAAATAACAACAATTATGTTTGAATTTCAATGTTGTTATTGGTATCACTGCCCAAGCAACTAAACATAAATGTAATGACTGGAGCCATTATAAAGATGAATAAATTAGCACTACTTGGTAGAATAGGCTCTTTTATAATTAATTTCAATCTGCTAAAGGTTTTAATAACCCAAACAATCTGACCAGATTCGGATGAGATGACGACAAAGCACGAGGAAGCATGTTAGCAATGATGCGCACAGAGTGTACTAGAGCGAAAAGTGTACGGGACGTTGCGATAACATGTAATATTTGCCCCTGTCAGCCGCGAGCACACCCAGAGACCCTCGAGCTCCTACCAGTCTGCACCACAGTAACTGAATTTTACTGTGCACCACAGTAACTGAATTTTACTGTGAAATAGTTACCCCGTGTGTGACGACATGCTCTTGCCACCTCAGGGGAGTGATTTTTTTTTCTGAAATAGTTATGTGGTCCCCACCTAGAGCCTCTCTGTCTACTCTGCTGGGGTATATATACCACAAATGCAGCTTCTTTGGCTGCTCTGCCAGGCTGTATATACCACCCTGCAGCCTCCTTTTTTTTTTTTTTTTTCCCTGCAGCCTCTTCCGCTACACTACCAGTCTGTGCCAGAAAAAGATGGGTCTGGGTAGCATCACACACACTTTCCCCTTGCATTGCCGCGGATCCTTTTTTTTTTTTTTTTTTCCCTAACTGGCCTCCATGCAACTGTCGGAGTGATGGGCGTAGATGGACAAAGGGCCAGATCCCACTGGCAAAGAGGATTGGAATAAGTGGCTGAATCTGGACGTGTTCCACACAGAGATGCAGAAAAGCAGTTCAATCACAATTGTTTGCACCTCTCCACAAACACGTCCAGATTCAGAGGCTTTTTTTTTTTTTTTTAAGACTATATTCTTCTCTCATCTATCTCATTTTTCTTTTTTTTTTCCCTTTACTCCGACGAAACAGTTTGTCACAGCCCCTCGTTTGTTGTCCTCTTCTCCTTCTCCCTCTCTGCCTACGGTTTACCGTCGGCAGTTCTATTTCACGATATATATAGATATATATGGGCCCAGTGCCCAAGGCTCCAATTATGAATTTGATTACACCGCCTCTTCCCAATAGGGCTGGAAGAGCCTCAGCCACTGCTACCCTGGAGACAGCTTCCCTGCATAACAGGAATATTTTGCTCTTAGCACTGGAGGGATCTGTTTCTTCAAAAAAAAAAAAAAAAAGAATAATCTCAGGGCATTGATTGCTTCCTCAGTGAGGAAGGATTAACCCGGCTTTGTGCTGAATCAAGCTCTTCCCCCCCCTCATCTAACTGTCCTACCTTCTTCCCCCGAATACAACGTACGGTCATTATAGCTGTATTTGACGCATCTTTCTGTCTAGATACAGCCATAATGACCGTACGTTGTATTCGGGGGAAGAAGGTAGTAGTGGATATGAAGTGGTATGGAATGGACCCTACATGACACCAGGGGCGGGACTAGTTGGTGGGACTAGGTGTCGGGCCTCTTCTGCTGAAACCTCTTGGGTGTCATCTGTATAAGGGACGCTGGACCCGCTTTCCAGCAGGTAACAGAGGGGGAGGGACTAGTTTGTTCGAGTAGATATCAGGCGCCTGTTGCAGGGTGAAGAGGTCTATCCCCCCTCCCAACAGCTTGCTCAGTCAATCCCCTGGATCCCAGGGTAATCAATGCTGGCGAGACTCTTCTAGAATCCTCATACTCAGAACTTCTCAGATTGTATTTGTACAGGGGACGCTGGACCCGTTCTCCAGCAGGTGATGCTCCCCACCAAGAGATGGAGCTGCTCCCCAGGTGCTAGCGGTGTCTGCTCTTACCAGCACCGCTATCACTTGCGGGGGTAATTCAAAAAAAAAAAAAAAAAAAAAAAAAAGCTCTGCCCTACTCGGATCCTCAACTGTCCACTACACTTCTGTACAGTGAGGAGTAGGGAGATTTAAATAATTCAAAGAGACTAATAACAGGGCAAGCTAGTTTGGTAGTTTAGCAGTTTTATCGATAGTTCCGATGAGCTTCCCCCCACGATCCTATTTAGCCACTAACCACACAAGTGGAGAAGGCTCGTACTTATCTATCTCATCCTCTCACTAGTGTATGTGTAGTACGGGGGAACACCAACCAACCCGGATCTCTAGCCCACGGGTTAGTTTGGCACCACAGCAGTGGTGCGAGAGCAAGGCTGTACCAGTCCCTCATCACGGTGACGAGGGGTGGGCAGGCATTGCCGATGGGGGAAATCGGCGGTGCTAATGGCCAGTCACTGCACCTCCCCCTAACCCGCCCCGCTCCTCTTTGCCAGAGGGATCTGGCCCTAAGCCTTTTGTGGCACATGTTGTGCGGAGTCTGAAGACCACGTGTGGGGTCCAGAGTCTTTTTTTTTTTTTTTTTTTTTTTTTTTT
>BFEA01000003.1:1365902-1391891 GCA_003427395.1 Chara braunii
GAGAGAGAGAGAGAGAGAGAGGGAAAGAGAGACCTGAAAGAAAAATGAGACGCCATCACCGGGTGTTACTGTGTTAATTAAAGTTTAAACACCATTATCTCCTAGCCTCTTTTTGCTGAGGCTGAAAAGCACTGTGGGCCAAGCTTTGGCGAAGCACCAGCACGACGTTTTTTGTGTTTTGGCGGACACTGCCAGCCATTTGGTCCGGCGGCGTCCAATCTCTGAAGAATGCTGTATAGGTATGCACCGCATTCTTAGGAGGTTTGTTTTTATTTTATTTTATTTTTTTTTGTAGGAGGTTTCAAGTTCGCCTGCCAAAGGTAGTGGTGGTTAAGAAGTCGCAGAAATGGGTTATAGTTGCACTATGGGCCAAGATACAGGTTCAAATTGCAATTCGGGCAATGTATACAACCCAACTTTCTGGCCACATAGGGTGCCTGAACTGCAATTGCAAATTGTATTTTGCCCCATAGTGCAATTATAACTTGTTTTTGTGACTCTACTGAACTTATCCCTTCCCCCCCCCCCCCCCCCCAAAAAAAAAAAAAAAAAAAATCACCTTCTGTGACTCTGCAATGTGCATAAGACTGTCAAACACTACCAACAACATTGACGCGGTGTTATGCTTCATGTGAGAGACTGATCCATCCCAAATAATTGGGCTTGCTTCACCACTCGCCAGGTCTGACTCAGAACAACAAATTCCCAACCTTAAACGGCAAGTACATGGCCCCAGCCTTACAGAAAGTTTTTGCCGCCGCAAGCAAGACTCGGAGGGGCCACGCGGCGTGCGGTGCAGTTAAAAAAAAAAATCGGCGTGCGGCACCGTTGAAAAAAAAAAATCGGCGGCCTCCAAGGTGGTGCGGGTTTCGTGCTGACACCCGCGGGCAGATGTGTGGTGTACTGGTGCTTCAATCCTTCCCAAACCCCGCCGCAAGTCAACACACACACGGAAAGACCGCGACGAGAATTTTATACCCCAGCCAATGTAGCCACCTGATCAAGTTGGTTGCCATGGTATGACGTCTCAAGCTACTTAGCTGTCTTTATTTAGGCCCCTGTTAATTAGTTAGGCTGGCGGAATGTGCGTGGATTGTCGAGTCTGTGGTGTTGTTTGTGTGTGTGGTGTGACTTCAAGGACGCTACAGCCCTGGAGGTGGGCTGGATATCATGATGGGTATGGATCCAGTTTTTATAACACCTCCAAGGGTTGTAGTGGTTACGATATTTGGCTCCTGTGTAGGAGGGTGCCGGGAGGCCATCCGTGTACAGCAGGGCATGATGCCCTAAACACACGTTGTTCAGCGAATCACTGAACTTGGGAGCTACAGTCCAAAATGTAGAAGAAAAGATGAAAAGGGAAATGACATCAAATATGATATTTTTTTTGTCTTGCATCCACTGGTCAACCTGACAGTGTTCAGAACTCTTTTTTTTTTTTTTTAACCGAAACATCAGAGCTTGAAAGAATGGATCCAGCCTAAATGGTTGAGGCCTCCTGGCAATTGGCAGAACAACATTGTGTTCATGGACGACACAACACCGTTTCCGTCTGGTGAATCCAGTTTGCTTCTCTACATGGCATGGTTGCCTGCAACCGATGATTACCCCCCTCGAATGGGTGACCAATTCCTCGAGTAAGTGGTTCCAATTCTTCTAGGCAAGTCTTTGGGGTTACTATATAGAATTCCAATCTGACGGTTGCCTGGGAGTGCCTTTTCCACTCACTGATTTTCCCCCCCAATCTTTTACAGTTTGGTCAGTGATTCCGAGTCCAGGCGGGCTTTTGTCTGGTTTCGCACTCAAATGTTTACCCACATCCCTTCCGGCGATCTTGGTGCCGCTCCCCACCAATAGATGGCGCCACCCCGAGAGTGTCAGTGGTACCTGCTCTTCTCAGCATAACAAGCACTACCTCGGGCTGTTTCTTAAACAACAACAACAACAACTTGAGCTCTGATTCCAAGTTCCCCGTTCCATCTAGTTTTACTTGACACTTGCCTGGCTGCATTGCACCTTAGTGTTTGCGGCACAACCTTGCTCCTGGATGTCTCTTATGAGATGCACCAGCAGTCAGCATGCCAAACTCTGACCGACTGGCGAGGGGTCATCTTGAGAGCCTGCACGGCGGCTCCGCGCTGTCGAGCGCATCGGTCCCGCACGAGGACCCTCCCGGCCGCGTCACGCAGGATTTGGCAGGAATTGTCGCAGAGAGCGTTTGCCGCTCCGGCCGAGTGCGCCAGCCGTACCTCTCGCAAGCCCCTACGACAGGACAGGGTCACGCGAGGCACCGCTTACCTCCACTTGCGGGAGCTGTCACCATCCCTTAGGTGGGTGTATCCCCGCCGAGCTACTGAACCACATGCGAAGGCTTTTCGTATGCAATTGCAGAGGTGGCCCAGCCGAGGGTGTTTCTCGTTCGCTGTAGCATAGGGGTTACGCGTGGTCGAACGCCCAAACATCGAACCCGCACGCGAATCGACGCTCTGGGGGGTTGAGGTCCCAAGCGCGACTCGGCGCCGGTCGACTAGGACGCATCACACACACCACACGTTACAACACTCACATCTACCCTCACACAACACATAGAAACACGCAAAACAAACACCACAAACAACACCACAACACAACAACACTCCTAGTCCCTTCAGTATCCGACCCATAATTTTATGTTGCGAGAATCAGGTAGGTATCGCTCGCTGGACTTTCGTATAAGAGTCGTGCGAGCGCATGGCTTCCTCATATCAACCAGCCATGCGGGCATACGCAAGCCTTCGCGTTAATGGGGTACTACGTAGTACTCGTAACCGTGCGGCCCTTGACAATCTCGAGGGTCGTTTTCGACACTTAAGTGTCGGCTGACAAGCGCGTTGAGGGGTTATCTTCTCGGCGCTAGACAACCGCCATGCGCGATTGGAGACCACACCCTATTCTGCACCCTGTGCAGAGGGGTTGAGTAGACAACTTCAGGGTTGTCGTGGTAGCCAAACTCAAGGGGTTTGACTTTGACGGCTACCACAGACTACAACGTCCAACCATGGAAACTCAAAGGAGGAAGCAACCGCAGATAGGGATAGGGGGTCACCCCCTTTCCTCTCCCTGCCTAGCCCATAGTCTGATAGTCTTCTCAAGGGGAAGAGGTGGGCCAACACGAAAGATGCGTGCGGACAATGCCCAAAATCAGGCCCATAGGCCGTCCGACGTTCGAAACGTTGGAGGCTCGTACGCGGGTTTCCATAGGCCGAATAGGGTTGATTCCCAGCCCACGCGTCGTTTCGTGCCGAACTCGGGTTTACTGGCCCTAACGCGCTTTTGCCCTCGCGTCGTTTCGCCCTGCCCACGCGTCGTTTCGCACTGCCGCTTTTGCCGAAACTCAAAGTGTGCTTGACCCATAACTTTCGAGCACGGAAACCGGCAGGTGCTGCGTGCGTGGGTTAATATAAGACCGCGCGGACGCAGGACTTGCGCATACCGACCAACAATGCGGCCTCGCGTAAGCAGACGTGATGTCGGCGCGTTATGTGGCGCCCATACCCGAGTGGCCTCATTTGAGTCATGGGGTCGCTCTCGACGCTCAGGCGTCGACTGAAGTGTCTGCTAAGTGGAGCAACCCTTTAGCGAGCGCAAAAAAAACTGGCCTGAGGGCCTTACCATCTTCTGCAGCTTGAGGCGCCCCAAAGGTGCGGGGTAGGATGGTACCTAGGGCAGGAAGGGATTCGGAGCGGTGGTGAGTTGTTTGGCGCATCACCAGCGATACACTAATCCTTCCGCCCGAAACTTTATCGTTCCACCAAAATAAATTAAAACAAGAAAAAAAGAAAAAGGAGTACTTGACGTTGGCAGGGGAAAACATGAACGCCCCGCTGGACCGAGTTGCTGGGGGACAACCCCTCATCCTCGCGACGCTTTTGTTTCCCCGGAACCGGTTCGTGTGAGCCTGTAGACTCAGCCTCTGTACGCAGGGGTAACCCCTTCTGTGTTGGGCCTGGGACCTGGGACGTCTTGGACAAGGACCTTGAATTTCCGGCCCGGGACTAATGTCCAACCAAATAAAATCATTGAGTAACGAAGGACGTAGGCGTGCGGTCGCTTAGCCTGTGAGGGTTACCCGAGCGTACGCCTACTCTGACTATCACATTATCAGGATGGGAAAAAAAAACAATCTCGCTCAAACAAAAGGTTGTGGGGTAGTTCACTCTCACGACCGTTGTGTGGTTCGCCCATTTGAATCCAAACATAATCACTCAACAAGACTCAATCAAGATTCTCTCATACATACCTGCAGTCTAACGCACAACATTTAAACAACATCACACACACTGAAGGGGTCAACTTTTCAACCTTCTGCAGCTCACACCCTGCCTTATGCACACAAGCCCAACCATTTCCCCACCATTCCTCAACAAAAATACTATGCCTTTAAGAAATGACCATTTATAAAGAATCTGGGTGAAAACCCAAGAAAACATAAGACCCGGCAAGGGTCAAGGCCTTAGGTTAAGAAGCAGAAGAAACAGGAAAGTTGAGTCGTAGACCGACGAATCGGCAACCGACCTGTTATCAGTGATAACCGAAAAGTGATCCTTTCGTAGAATCAGGCCGAACAATTCGAGTCTCCAACCGGATGTGAAAACCTGCATCACAGTACAGGTTAAGGAGAGTCACTACTATGTTCAAGCCAAGTGGAGAACGTGCTCCAACTCATAGCCTAATTACTAACCTCCCTTCCAGCCTCCCTTATGGATACTAAGTCACGGAGAATTTCGGCAGCATCTCCCCTACTCAGGGTGGATTGCCAAGTTTCTCCTAGCCATAAATATTCTAATTCCTTAAATTCTACAAAATTTTGGCAGCGCTTCCCGTAGGAAAAGTGTCTTTTCATAATTTCCATGGGCCAAAAATTAACTAACTCTTTTAGACTTGTAGAAATTTCGGCAGCGCTTCCCGTAGGAACATGAGGCTGTCAAAATTTATACAAAGTTGAAAACAGATAGACCAAGCAAAACTATACTTCGGACTAACTTCTGACACTTGCTTGGTAAGTAGAATCAGCGATAGTCTGCACGACCTCTAGATGAGATTGTGAACTGACACTGATCCTAACTCCTAGCCGGGTCAGTCCTATCCTGTCCCAAGCTCCCCTCCCGTCATCCATCTTATCTACCTATAGTTCCAACTTTCAGCGAACATCTAAAACAACTAACCTATTCAAAAGATGCCCCAATGTGAGGGCCCAAAGCATGCACAACCAAACATCTCTCACAATCCCACATCATTTTGAGTCAAGTAGTTCGTTAAGTCACTTAGTTATTTTTCCTTTTTATGTCTCCCTTACTTATGGCATACGATCAGACAATACCCTAACCTAAGGTGATATGCCCGACCTGCCTAGGTAAAACAAGTAAAGTACGCACAACCGGGCAGCCCTAACCTAAGGGTGTGCCAAACATAAACTATATACATAAAGCATATGACCAAACTGCCCTAACCTAAGGGTACGCTTGACTTCTGCTTAACTGACGACATGAAGCATAAGACTAGACTGCCCCAATCTAGGGGTGTGCCAAGCCAGCTTTAACCAAAGTTACAAATGGCATAGGGTTAAACTGCCTCAACCTAAGGGTGTGCTTAACCTGCCTAGACAACCACAAACGACAAATGGTTAAACCGCCACAACCTAAGGGTGCGTCCAACCCACAGAACATCAACGACAAGGGCATATCACTAGGCCGCCCCAACCCTGGGGTACGCCTAGTTAGCCTATACAATTTAAGTTACATAAGGCAATGCGACCAGACCGCCCTAACCTAAGGGTACGTCCGGTCTGCCTGAACAAGTACAACGACGTATGGCTAAGCCGCCCTAACCTAAGGGTACGCTTAGCCTCCGTAACAATAATTTAAGCAACCATGAATACTTGCACAAACTCTATGATTTTCTCTCTTCTTAGGTGGATAGTCAGACCTACCCAACCTAGGGAGACATCCAACTCTGCCTTTTGTATAGAAGGGAAAATAAAAGAAGATTTATACTAAGTCTCTGCCCCTTTTGTTATCACGAGCATATGACTGAGCTGCTCTAACCTAAGGGTACGCTCAGCCTGCCCGAGTTACCTTCATTATACTCTTCATTCACTTCTTTTCTCTTTTTGTTCTACCTGACTTACTGACTGACTTTCCCAACCTAGGGTGCCCGGTCTGTCAGAAGGTATAAGTTCAATAATATATGTCAAATTTTATACTTTAGTTACTCATTTGGTTCATGGCTTATGACTAAGCAGCCCTAACCAAATTGTACGCTTAGTCTCATGCCTTTGTTTCCCTCAGAAGAAAACACACCTCAAGCCCATCAAAAGAAACACCAGGAATCTGAGCCTTCCTAACCTAGGACGCCCATCCTCCTGTTCAGAAACCCCAAAGAAAACAGCGATTGGTCTAGGATAGGCCCAACCCTCAAGGATCATATAGTCAGCCCAGCAAACATAAATAAACATAGCACTGAGCCCACACCAACCTAGGGGAGCTCAACCTTGGGTTAACCCGGTTAACACATGCAAAACACCTTCCTCCCTCATTCCCCCAATTTACCTTTGTCTGAATTCACTCAAAGAGTATCTGATCTCTCATATACACTTGTTAATTTAACATTTTCATAACCATATCCTGACATACATAACAAAAATAAAAAGCAATAACCTTTCATAATTATGTTATCAGATAGTCCAAAGGAATAATAGTTTAGGGGAAAGGATCACACGCGTAAGACGAAAGTTATACCTGAGTGTTCCCTGCCCCAGAACCCCGCCTGGGCTCCGGCAGAGCTCCCGCAATCGGTGGGGCGGCCCTCCCACAGAGGCCTTGGCACGGATTACAACAAAAAAATTATGGGAAATTTCCATCAAGTTTTCAACTTGGGCACAACACTGAACCAGCATTGGAACTACGTGAAATGATGTGGCCAACCGTTTAGGACGGTTGGGTCCATGTTTCCAACCGTTTACGAACATGCGGCCAACATGTTTCCAACATGCGTTCAACGTTGGTCCAACATGTTTCTAACACGTTTTCAACATAGTACGGGTTTCAATCCCGCCTGCCGCCTTCCTCTCTGAACCAAAGGACTAGACTGAGATCGAGGAAGGCAGAAAAATAAAGTTTAGACTCTCAGATACAAGAGGGGTGCACTCAGACTCGCGGGAGAGGACCTTGTTGCCTTCCACTCCTGAGGGTCCCGCAATGGTGGCCAATAACGCAGAGGAATCGTTCCAACCCAGCCAAACTCAGGATAACAGTTCCCTGACAACCTTCGATGTCGCAGAAGTAACCTCTTGCAAAAGTCCCAATCACTCCCCTCTCTCACAGCGTCCCTTCTTAGGCCAATGCCGCTGCTGCGCACAACGAGGAACGACGTCCTGCTCAGCAAATGTGCACAGCAAAAACAGTGCTCTGTTCTGCAATAGCCTCCCTGCAGGCAGCAGTGCTCACCGTCCCCCAATGAAATCGGCAACCCCAAATCCGACAAACTGAGCTCTCTGACACCTCTACGAACGAGCAATACTAAAACCCGACCGAGAACCTCATCAGCGTAGAAGGATAATGGCAATAAATCCTGCTAGAAAGACCACAGCGATGGCTCAAGCCAAATAGTGACTGCCTGCCCTCGAAAAGCTCAGTCACAGCAGCTATTCGAACCCAACAGAGTTGTATTGTCGCTAAGATGGTGACTGAGAAAAGTGATGCAGCCGTTACCAAGGAAGCAGCAGTCCTGCACAGTAATTAGCAGCAACCGAGAGCACTACAGTAGTAGAAACCAATACCTCAGCAGCAGCAGCTCCATGGGTCACCCATAACCTTTGCTAAAGTAATAGTAACGCGGTAAATTAGCGATCAGTAGCCCAGAGCAATTTGCTCAGCAATAGCAGATGGCTGACTTTCAAAGATCGATAACACTCAAAATGCAAGTGCAGTCACGGTCTTAGTTTCCTAATTAACAGTACCCTGAAAACCAACACTTGCCTTGACCCCCTTCCGTACCACCCACGATAACTAACGTAGCCTTGTGATTGCAGCAGCACGAGCCAGCGGCGGTATTGAGCTGAGGAATATCAGTGTTCTGGGGGGACTCAGCAGGAACAAATCTATTAATCAACAGGGGCATCTGTTTCCCGCTGCTAAAAATACTGGCAATTCCACTTTTGTCGCACAGTAATAACGTGGATGCCGAGTGCAGTGACTGTGAACTCGGAAATGACCATGTAATGTCTGAGTGAAAATCCCCTATTAGGTCGCCCGTCAATGCACTCGGCTTCAGACGTTCCTTGGTAAATTCGACAATAGGGTAGTCAAAACTACAACAAGGTAAGTACTTCCGAGCTGCCCATTTCCTGCCCTCGCTACTCGCCCTCTCCTCAATGTACCTGACCCGATCCTCGGTCAAGAAAATATGAAGGATTCCCGCATGCCACGACGACTCTACTACTATGGTGAGGTCGGCCGGAACTGCAGATACAATCGGCGGACGCAACAGCAAGGAGCAAACGAGCTTGGCTTTCAGGGAACACGGACTTAAGCTCCAACCCGAAACAGGGCGAACTCTGAATGCCAAAAGTATGACCACACGAACAGATCGCTAATCACACATTCCTCCTACCTAATCTCGCCCCTCTGCTACACCCCAATTATGCTGCGTGTACGCTGCCACTGGAAGAAAGGTGGGATATCAACTCTTCTGAATGACCCTGGCTGCAATAGCGCTCTAGTCCGTACAACAAGGGAAGCAAATTATGAAGAGGAGCGCAAGGTCATTCACTATACAAACTTGTTGACTATGATAGACGTGGCAGGCACGCAGGCGAATTCGAACCCGATAAATTGTGCAAATTTCTAAGAAACGTATGGCGAGGAAGGGCTGCGAAAGCCACGGTTTGTGAACTGCATCAATCTCATTCCTTTGCTCACTAAAATATGCAAAATTTGGTAGTGAATCTCCCACTAGAACACGGGGATATACATGCTCCTACTACTGAGCATCATAGCTCGTCGGTTCGTCCCACGTCGCCAGGTGTCCGAGGTAAGCTCTCCCCCACGCTCCTACCCCGATACACAGGTTCTGGTCTGGAAAACACAGGCTTTGGCCTGTATTTTAGAATGCGAAGGGCAAGGGAGTCCCGTCTGTACTTCGAACGTTCCGATATCAGTTACGTATCGCTCCGCTAATGTCTTCCCTCTTTAAATGCAGGTAAGCCAAAAAATCGCCGCTCGGTTCACTCAAATGCCACAGTCAGCATATCTGCCACCACAGCGAGGTAACCATATAGCAACCTCCGCAAGGCACTAAGCCTTGCATATGCCCGTATGGGCGGTACGACCTTGAATGCACGCGTCCCCGCTCCCGGAAACGTAACAATGAGTACATAGGCGGCAGGGGGCCGCACAATCACGATAGTCCTGATGACGAGCACGATGCGCAGCGTAAAGGCGGGCAGCGCACTATGGCGATCATGACGATGACGGCCACGAGTTTTGACAATGGTGAAGATCAGTACGACGTCATGATTCCAATGATGGCGAAGGTCAACGACGCATGACGATCCCGATGATGAATATGGACAGTAGCATCATCAGCGCGAGTGTAGACAACAGTCTGATGACAGATCACTACGGGGAATGGCTCGACGACGAAGGATACAACGATTTCCACGGTACGACGCGCACGGGCATTCCGAAGATGGCCTCATGCGCAACGGTCAGGTACATCCGACCGCTGGAGGTATCTTCAGGCTCGTCTTCACACCCGCTCGTGAACGTCGGTGAGATCGAGCTGGCCAGCGACGCACGGATCCCGGCTGCTACTCAAGGCAAGGGAGCCTCAAGCAACGCAGCGACCAATCGTCGATGACGCCCTACCCCTCCTCTGCCAGAATGCATACGTTGTCTCTCCGCCACGCGCGCCCGGAGAAGCCACTCCTACCGTCAAGACGCCAACGCCTCGGTCAACAGGTAAGCCCCCGTCCCCGCTGCTAGCCACACGCTATCCCCTTCGGTTCCTCTGCGGCAGACCCCATTATGCGAACGCACCTGCCGTCCAGTACAGCCAGGTTCATGCAGCCTGATGCAGGTACAGCCGATGTACTTCTGCGGAGCGAAAGACTTTGTGGCGACGGCAGCGGCGACGAGAGTCACTATGATCTCCTACGTGAACCGAGATCGCCACATCAATCACGATGGTGGGCGACACGGGCACAGTATGCAGTGTACCTCCAGCTAAGGACACGGGCAGATACACGTAACGAAGCTCTACCACTGCCCCGCAGGCTGCCCGTAGCTTCGCCCATGTGAGTTATCCCCCCCTCCACCTTCTTCTTCCCTCTCGTCAAGTCCCTGCCTTTTCTCCTTTGTCTCCGCTTTAACCTTCTCCTCTCCGAATAGCGCAGCATTTAGCGACCACTCCATCTGAAAAGAGACAAGCAACAACACAAGGTCGTATGCAGCAACGAAAAAAAATCGCCAGACCCTTCCTCGTTTTTATGCGTTCCGTCCGTGCGCAGAGTCTATGCTAAGCTCCTCTGTACCGTTCCAATTTTTACTGATGTCCCGAGGGACTGATTCCCAAGCAGCGACCCAAAATCGTTGGATCAGCTGCCTCGAGATACCATCATTAAGCTGACCGCCCCAAACAACTTCGAAATAGCGAATTTCATTGTTCGGATTCGAACACAGGTCAGCATTTCAACAATTCATGGGTATACCCTCTGAGTTAGGCTCATGGGACCCACATCCGGCCCTGGTACCGGCTCCGGACCAGGTTACACTATTGGGACAAAGGTAAAAATAAAAATAAAAATAAAAAATTTAAAATTTAAAAATTCGGGGAAACAGACGAGGGGGAGGAGGACCGTTGATACTTAGTCCTCGGCCCTTCCTAACGGGCCCGCAGTTGAAACCCCTCGTAAAACTACGGGGGATAGTCCCGCGGGACCCTCGACCCCTCAGCTTTCTCCTGCAATGCGCTCCTCTGCTCCTCCGCGCTGACTGCTGGCCTCAATCCCGGTATCTGCTGGTTGAAAGTCTAGTGATCTAACCAATAGGGCTAAGCCCAAGCCTGGTTGCAGCAGGCACAATCTCTCATATGAAGAGTAACTGCAACCTGCCTGGGCCTGCAAAGCGTGCGCCAAGGCCACTGTTTGGCTTCAAGTTATTGCCTGAGCCCATGGCCCCACACGCCTGTGTTTGTCATCCAAGGGGCAGTTTTTACTAGGCTCATCCTGCGTGTAGCCCCGCCATGCTGCAGCCAAAGGCCAAGGCTCTCTTGTTCCCTCATATCCGTCGAAAGGGTGTCCTTTTACCGTCTCCGGGTCGGAAAGACCCCGGTTTTTGCACACACCATACCCGCATCGTGCCAACTCGACTAACCTTTGCCAGGCGGCTTCTACTGTCGACAATCTTACAGTCCAACCTAGTACTTGCGCGCTCCACACGGTGCAGCCCCAAAGTGCCGCCTTTCAGTAAGCCAAACGAAAAATTATCTCTAGCCATCGCCTCAACGGTTAAATTTTACGCTGGTCGCGACTTCGCCACCGTGTCCGGGGTCACGGCTTGCGCAACGTTCTTTTAAGATTCCAACCTTCTCCTAGCTCGCACTTCCAAGCGAGATTATCAGTTTATATTGATTAACCATCAAGCTAGCCTAAGGCGTGCCCTCTAGACGCACACCCCCACACTCTCTGATCCAATAAAAAATGCGAGTGTCACTCCCAACCTCTAGGAGTTGGTTGTGGTCACTCAGAAATGGGACACTCTCTCGGATATTGTTGGAGACGCATCTTCTGTGAGATGCAAAAGTACGCCCAAATACCCTTGTAAGGGTGTTCGGGCCGACAACGCCTTCCATGCCTCTTTTCTACATGTTTGCATTCGCGTTCACATCTTTCCTTACCATCACAATTTGTCTGGCCACTTGGCTTGGCTCGGTGGTGAACATGGAAGGCCCTTGGGGAGGGGGAAAAAAAAAAAAAAAAAGGCATTTAAACAACCAGTAACGCACCTCTGTCAAAGGTCGAAACGTGACGCCGACCACCGATTTATTTTATCGATAGTGTGCCGGTGCCGTCCATTTTGGACCCAGCGACGAAACTTTTTTTTTTTTTTTTTTTTATGCGACGAAACATTTTCATCAAGGCTGGGGGCGTGTAGTACTGGCTGTTTAAGAGGCTTGCGAGCCTTGGAAGGTACCAGCTTTATCTTTTTTTTTTTTTTTTTTTTTTTTTTTTTTTTTAATTTTTGTCCTGTCCTGGATCATGCTAGCTTTGTCATCTTAGCCTCGGGTGTGGTCGTTCGGGACATCTGTTAAAATTGGAATTTGGAACGATACAGAGAATGAAGATTAGCATGGCCCATGCGCAAACCTCTTAAACCGCCACTGCTACACGCCTCTGTCGTCAACCCGAAGACAAAGGAGAATCGATTCATTTCTGCATCCATGCCTCTTTTTTTTCTTTTTTTTTTGGGTAGGGAAGTATCATCAAATACGCCTTTCGTCCTTCGGGACATCCATTAAAATTGGAACAATACAGAGAAGGGTAATTACCAAAATGGTCCCCATGCAAAGGATGACACACATACATCGAGAAATGGTCCAATTGTTTTTGAAAAACTAAGCCTTACGTGAACTCGTGGTTTAAACCACCAGTACTTGGCCCATACATCGGTCGCGGGCCGTTGCCGTTGCCGTTAACGCTGCGCAAAATTCGGGCGTTTTGGGGTACCGGACCTCAATGGCTGGAAGCGGCAGCCAAAAAAAATTGAAACGGTACCCTGGCGCTTGGGGAAAAATTGGCGCGCAGGGGGAGTCCAGGCTCGACAACGATAGCTGGGCCAAGTACTGGTGGTTTAAGAGTCCGTTGGACTGTGCGTTGGATTTTATGAATGAACTCGTGGTAGCCGGGTGGTGGTGGTGGTAGTAGTACGTGAAATTCATATAAATGTCTCTTGGCAGTCACATTCGTAAATGTCCGCACAGCCAGGGTTACCGGCGTTCACGACGGGCGGAACGCCCGAACCCGAACGCCCGAACTTACGGGACCCCTTCGGAAGGCGTTCGGCCGTTCGGGCCGAACGCGGACCCAAAAAAAAAAACAGTTTTCAAAAAATTCCGAAACAAAAAATATGTTATGTAGAAAAATAAACTAAACAACATTTGCCAGGGGACTACATCCAAATTCTTTACCAAATTTGAATTAAAAATCAAATACAGAAAATAAACACTATGATAAAAATAAGAAAAAATAAAAAGAGAATTAAAATGAGTGAGTGTGCCAGCACCTTTTCAACACCCCCATCTTTGCCGATTTTTAATTAGTTTTTGGCATTGACAAATGCCCTGAACATTTACAGATATGTAGTTTACATAATCAATAACTTATTAAAAATTTTTCAAAAAATAATGATTTTTTTTAGGCCCCGAAATGAAGTGAAAACAAAAAGTTAAAAGTGAAAAAAAACAAAATAGTGAGTGGGCGAGCACATTTTGACACCCCCATCTTTGACGATTTTTAATGTTTTTTTGGCTTAGCAGAATGGCTTCCAAATTTATAGGCATGTAGGTTACATCATAGACAACTCAAAAAAAAAAAGTCTGAAAAAACGTATTTTTAGGCCCCGCAATGTTTTTTGGCGGGGGCCGTACCTGGAGGTGTTCGGCCCCTGAACGGGACCTCGAACGCCCGAACATTCAGGGGCCAGCCCGGGGGCCCCCGAACGTTCGGTCAGGTAACCCTGCGCACAACAATTTTGCTCCTTTTTTTTTTTTTTTTTTTTTTAGTTCTTGTCATTCTTCCCTTTTCATGCTTTGTGTTTGTTGCTCGCTATTTTTTTATTTTTTTTTTCCTTTCATTCTTCCCTTCTCATGCTTTGTGTTTGTTGCTTGCTATGCACATGTTTGTTTGTTCAATCTTTTAAAAATTAATAAAAAGTTAAAAACTGTAAGAAAAAAGAAGATATGGAAAAAAAAAAAAAGCAAAAAAAAGACAAGAGAGAAAAAAAAAAAAGGAACAATAAAACCACTACTGAAAAAAAAAAAAAAAAAGTGTCCAGACTCCAGATACCAGAGTAGTAGAGTACATATTCAAAATGCAATACAGAATGCCTGCTTAAACCACCAGTACTTCCTAAAGTCCTACCCGTAAACAAGCCATGATTTCCGAAATGTAAGGACCACTACAGGAGCGCCCAAATTCATTCGACTAGGAATGTTTCTACTCTATTTTTTCAGATGCAAGGAGGCAAGCGAACACTGGGCTAGAGCTTCCGGCCTATGAGACCGCCTCTTTCCTTCTCCCATCCATCCCCGAACTCCCTGTCTAGCTCCTCGTATGAAGTTTACGTCCTTGTGTGAGTACCTTCTCCGGCAATCTACTGCCGCGCGGATTCTCAAGTCTCCGGCACCAACACTCCCTCGCACTTCTACTAACCTGCACGCGTGTGGTTCAGAATGACACGCAAGCCACCGCTTCAGACCATATGGCAGGAAATACGCAGTTGAACCCTTTGATAACGCCATCACACCACATGACAAAGTTTGGGCATCGACGAAGAGCCTAATCGAAGCAGAAATCTTATGCTAGTGGTGCAGAGTCGAGGTCTTTGGGCAGAAAAATCCAGACACGCAGCAGGCAGCTCAGGCCAAGTTCAGGAAAGCCTGGCTGCCAAGAGGCAAACTGGTTGAGTATAGCAGATGCAATCTCAGATGGACATTCGGCCTGGAAGCCTCGAGTGACTTCATAGAGGTACGCCATCTATCGTTCCCCCAGTGCCTTCGCCTTCGTGGGAGCCTGGATTAGGCGCTAGCTAGCTTCTTATAGGCAGCAATCTATAGATTTATGTCTTTCATGAGACTGCTGAAGAGGCCACTGGCCCGAAATTTTTCATAGCTACCGTCTTCCCCCGAACATAACGCACCCTCATAATGAATGTATACTGTAACGCCCAACCTCACGCCCGGCGCGACTTCCTGATCGGAGTGGGATGGGGACCCGGAAGTGCGAAGAGGGGTGTGCCAAGGATTTTTGGGGATTTGGGGTGGAGTCCCGGGTCGGAACTGAGATCTCTGGTGGCAAGTTTCAGGGTTAGGAGTGCAAGTGTCTTCTGCTCAGAGTTGAGGCGATGACCGACCGTGCTGCCTGAGTCGGGGTGGGCTGCTACGGGTGTCTCTGTGGGAGTGCTCGTACCGCTGCCAGCCGCCTCACGTCTCGGGGTCTGAGGGAGACGAGTTGGACTCTCATCGCTCAGACCTGGGATAGGCTCGTTGCGCGACCCTCGCTTGCTGACGCTCGTCGGACTGCCGACACTCTGAGCACAGCGGACGGGGCCAGAACCGGGTGATGGAATCCCAGGGGACCACGAGTAGCTGATGGTAGGGGAGGACGGTATAGTAGGGAGGGAAGTTAGTGGTAATAACAACGAAGCCTGGGGTTAGAAGGTACTGCTGGTTCCGGTTGTCAGGGTAATCGGGAATCCGCGAGTCTCGGTTGATTGCCATCTGGAAATCGCCCCTGCACAGTCGCTCGTTTTCAGTCCAACAGGGGTAATCGAGATGGCGTTGTTGTCGGGTTCGCTACCGTCGGATTTGTTCCCTTTCCCAATATGCTCGATATTCTGGGTTCCTCAGGCTTTCATGGTCGGTGATCCAGAAGGGAGAGTCTATCGTCATATCTTGTTCAACTGAATTCCTGCATACACATCTTCCTACGGGGCGGGATCGTGGCTAGCTTTTGCGGGCACACGTGTAGATGGCGCATCCGCGGAGGGCAGTTGTCTTCCACGTGCGCGCGCAAAGGCCAGCGAATCAGATCCTCAGCAGCGCCAACGACCCAGAGGTGATCCGTCAGCGCGCCAGCTCGATCATGCAGCTCATTCCCTCAGGCCATCAATCTTATTTGAAATTCGTTTTGGTCTCGTACAAGCATACACACTCAGCGATTCTCGTATTCATGTCAAGATATGTCGTGCCAAGTCCGTTCAGGGTGCGGGCCGGCCTCGCAGGTACGCGTGTAAGTCGCGTTCGTCAGATCGCACTTACACGAGGACTCGCGGGGTCGGTTCGTTGCGGATCGATCCAACAGCCAATCACCAATGTAGGAGAAGGCTCATGCAACAATCCGTCATACAATTTTGTTCGAGCAGACAGTGGTTATGTGGTCATCCGGGGGATATCTCATCACCCTCCAGGCAGACATCAAAGAACCGCAACAGCCTCAAACTCCTTTCTCCTACCATCCATCTGAGTGAGAATAGGCCGGCGCTGCGAGCGCGGAATGATTCAGACTTACATGCAAAACATCGGCTATCCCAGCATTACAAGATCATCAGACCCATCTCATCAAGCGAATGCAAAAAGTGAAAGAGAAAGAACACATCACACAAAGTCGAAAGAATTGTCAAAATGCAAAACAAGGGCGTCTCGCCCAGAGCCAAAATTCTATACTCAAGGACTGACAAAAGACAAGGAAGATTGCAATCCCACATCCGCCCGTTTCCTCTCTCTCTCTCCGATGCGGACAATCCGTTGTCGTACCAAATACCCTTACAAGGGTATTTGGCCATGCTTTTGCATTTAACACAACAACGGCGTCGGCTACCATGACGGGGCCGGTCTGGGATGGAAAGGGTGTGCACTTTGGCGTGACACTTGGAATGATTTCCTCGGGTATTGAGGCCGGGGTGAATCGGTGATAACATTTTGAGAATGTGCGGGAGAGTTGTTATGACGCGCGCTGTGATGGTTAGGATTAGTAGTAATACCCTCTGACCTAAAGGATCGAGGGGTTGGTTGAGTTAATGTTGTGTCGGGTAGATCTACGACACACACTAAAACTTGGCTTGATACCTGTCTACTTACCAGTACTAGGGCATCTAAAAATGTCAGTTTTTGTCTTCCTCTACTCGGCCTCCGAATCGGGTGCTCGGCACATCTACCCCTACTTGGCGAGGTACCGACTTACCTACCACTTGAGTGTTTTCCCCGCCGCGACCTTCAAATGTCGCGGCCATAGCTAGGTACCGGCCTACCCACCACTTGGGTGTTTTCCCCGCCGCTACCTTCAAATGTTGCGGTCATAGCTAGGTACCGGCCTACCCGCCACTCGAGTGTTTTCCCTACCACGACCCTCAATGTCGTGGTCACAACTAAGTACCGGCCCTTTGGGCCGTCCAATAACCCAAATACCCTTGCAGGTCATACATACACTCAAGCAGACAAGTACTCAGAGAGGCATGCAGACCAGCAAGCGTAAACAAACATAAACTTAGGAGCGGGTTCGGGTCACTAGATGGGTTAAACCCCAATACTCTACATATACTTGAGCGGCCCCATTCTTAACAAGAGTAGGAGCTAGCTCAGTAGGTTAAGGTTTGGGATTGTCAAGCGGTGGATGTAGGGAATGAATCCAACTTACACCTGAGCTAGCTCCTTTTGTCAAGGAACTCCACAACAGTTTCGCCCGGATTCAGTCCGGCCGGGGCTCGAACCCGTGACCTCTAGATTAAGGTTAGTTAGAGTTAGTAGTTACAGTTAGCCCCGTTCGAAAACAGGGGTATGACACTTGGCAGGTTAGGGAAGTTAGATAGTTAGATTCTGTTTTTTTTTTTTTTTTTTTCTTTCTTTTATGACTAATTTTGTTTTATTTCTTATTCTTATTTCTTACCTCTTATTTTTCGATGCTTGTTGTTCCTTGCAAAATTCCCGTAACTATGGCTGATAGTTTATGTTAGTGAATCTGCCGCAGAATCCGGGCAGATTCATTCCGACGAACTTCGGTCCGCTCCGAATGCGTTCACGAGCGATTCGGCCTGACACTCTTGGGCGTGGAAAGCCAAGGAGGGGCACAAGAGGAAACTGGGAGTGTGGAGCGCATGCGTACAGGGATCGGTGTCGATTGAGAGTGGGAGATGGCTGCATGGCGGATGCTCGCCCGATGGCGATGAACATGGGGTAAGAGCGCGATCAGGCGGGGGTAGAACACGCGAAGGAAAGGAGGTGATCACACGAGAGGAAGGAGGTAAGCGAAGGAGAAGAAGGTGGAGAAGGAGAAACGGAGAAGGGGTGAGGCCAACGTACCTGGCCATGGAATCGATGACGACAATGTCCCGCGCAAAACAGCGAGCGGAATGACCATAAGCCCGGGCGTGGCAAACAGAGGTAGCGCGCGGCAGCAAGGAGAAAGGGTGGATCGGCCACGCGAAAGAAGCAGGCGCACGAGAAGGAGAAGAAGAAGAAGAAGAAGAAGAAGAAGAAGAAGAAGAAGAAGAAGAAGAAGAAGAAGAAGAGAAGAAGAAGAAGAAAGGGAAGGGGGGAGGATACTACCGCACAGGAAAGAGTGAAGGGCGCGGCTGGTCAGAACGGGTGCGACTCGATCGAAAGAGATCGGCGCAGGGCTCATCGGAGATGAGGGGGAAATTAAGGAGGAAGTACGCAGGCGAGAGGACAAGCGCGAGGGGAAGGAGGAGAAGAGAAGAAAGAAGAAGTAGAAGGAAGGAGAAGGAAAGGGAGGAGAAGAATAAGAAGAGGAAGATGAGGAAGAAGAGAGGAGGGGAGAAGGATACGTACCTGGCCTACATCGGTTGTTGACCATATGTGAGGCTGGAGACTTGCGGGATGTGACGAGCATTCGTGCGGCATCAGGAGGATGGGTCGACATCGCCAACTTGTTCAACTGTGCGCTTGTGTCCTCCGTATCGTGGTCTTGGCACGCTACACAACGTGACGAATCGAGTTACGGGGAGAGGGGGCATTGAGCTAGTATGCCGGACAGCTACAACGACGACGTGAGAGAGAGACAGGTAAGTCTCTAATCACACGACGCACTCCCCTATACTCCCGCTAGTCGAATAGGCCAAATCGAATGAATCTACCGCTAGAACATGGAACTATACCTACCACTATCGTTTGTGAGTGTGTGGGTGTGTATATATGATTGTGTATGTGTTTGTGTGTGTGAGTGCGGGAGTGTATATCGCACGGCCGATCGCACACTGCTTTCACTAATAAGATGAGCTCCATTGAATGAAACTACGACAACAATGCAGAAATCTATACTACTACTACGTGAGTACGTGTGTGCGAATACGCACGTGTGTGTGTGTGTGTGCTGTCATGTTCACTACACACATCTCCACTAAGGAGAAGCATGACTATCCCAGACTCTTTCGTCGGACTTCAGCGACCCATGAGTAGGTTTCCCTGTCTTCAATCTATCCCTCTATGTGTGTGTATGTGAGAGTGTGAGAGAGAAAGAGGGAGGAGAGAGACGAGGGGGGCTTATTGAGAATACAAACCACATACCTGAACGGAGTGCATGGTTCAAATTGAAAGGCCAGGGGGGATCAGCCTCTTGATGATTTCGTGAAACTTCAATGAAACAACCAGTCAAGGTCGTTCGACGTTGTCTCATTCTCTCCCTGTTTCCACGAATGCACATAGCCTGAAAAATGGTTAGTATACATTAGCGTTTTATTACTTATTTTCTTTTATTTCCTTTGTTTGATTTTATTATTATTATTAATCATTATAATTCTCGTCAGAATATATATATATACAGGGTCACCAGCCCGTACGTATGGAGGTCCCCGGGCAGACCTCCGTACCTATGGGCGTTCGGGGTCCCGTACGGGGTCCGAACTTGACGGCGTTCGGCCCCCGCCAAAAATTATTTCGGGGCCTAAAAATAACTTTATTTTTCTGAATTGTTTTTTGTGAGTTCTCTGTGACATGAGGTACATGCCTATAAATTTTCAAGTCATTTGGCTTAGCCAAATAAGAATTATAAATCTTCAAAGATGGCGGTCTCAAAACGTGCTCGGCCAAGTTTTTTTTCACTTTTTACTTTTTGTTTTTACTTTAGTTCACGGTCTAAACAATTTATTATTTTTTGAAACGTTTTTAGTGGTTTTTGCATTATGTGAAGTACACATTCGTAAATTTTCAGGGCATTTATCTATGTCAAAAAAAAAAGCAAAATCTCCAGAGATGGCGGTGTCGAAAACGTGCTCGCGCACTCACTAAATTTTTATTTTATTTTATTTTTTTAGTATTTTTTTTTCATATTTTATTTTTATTTCAAAATTGGTAAGGAATTTGGATGTAATGCTCAGGCAAATCTTGCGTAATTTATGTTTCTTCACAACATATCATTTTTTCAGATTTTTTTGATGACTTGTTGTTTTTTTTTTGTTTTTTTTTTTGTCCGCGTTCGGGCCGAACGCATCCCCAAGGGGTCCCATACGTTCGGGCGTTCGGCTCGTCCCGAATGCCGGTTACCCTTTATATATATATATATATCCGCAGGCAGAGAGAGAAAAGAGGACAACAAACGCGGGGATATATATATATATAATGAGTCGGTAAAACTCCGACGAAACAGTTTGTCACAGCCCCTCGTTTGTTGTCCTCTTCTCTCTCTCTGCCAACGGTTTACCTGGCAGTTTTGTTTGTGACGATATATATATATAAATATATATAAGTGACGAGTGGGAATGAAGGTGGGGAAAGAGGTAAAGAAGAAAAAGAGGAAAAGGTGGAGGAGGAGAATGGCGGGAGGAAAAGGACAGCGTCGCGATAGGAAATGAATGTGAGCGTAAGTGCAGAGGTGGATTGCGTGGTGGAAAGTGGGCGGATGGTGGTTCTTGGGAGCATGTGGCATCTATGTGGGGGATCAAAGTTGTGAGTGATATGGGGGACATACCTGGTGCTTGTGGCGAACGATACTGGCCGAGATTTGCTCGTACTTTAGGGAGTTATTGACGTCATCATCGACATTTTAGTCTAGGCTAGATAGGATCTGCCATCTGTAGTCTGGGCGCCGAGCGCCAGATAGGATATCAACATTGGTTCTTCGTTGATGATGATGATGAGACTATTCCAGCATTGTCAATTATGAGCTTTTGGTGTGCTCTTATTTGGTGAAACTTGTGATGCAATTATGCTCTTGGTTCGAGGTCATGACTATCTGGTCTCATGTGTATGTTGCTGATTGGTTTTTGAAGTTTGCTATCGCTCATTTTCCTTGCATTATGATTATTATTATTATTATTATTATTATTATTATTATTATTATTATTATTATTATTATTATTATTTCATCCTAGTAAGAGAGCAACTATGTGTGTTTGAAGGAAAGACCAGGGTAGAACATGGTGGGGAGGAAGAAGAGTACTCACGGAAAGAGGGGGAGCGTGAGAGAAAGAGACGGAGGGGGGAGATCGACATTCTCCGTTTGAATGAAACCTGGCTGGCATTGTGGCCAGGTACGGTGCAGGAGGAGGAGGTGCACAGACGGGGAAAGGTGATTTGCTTGAAAGAAAGGAGGAGGAGAAGAAGAAGAAGACGAAGGAGAAGAAGAAGAAGAAGAAAAGGAGGAAGAGAGAATAGGAGGGAGATAGGCTTCAGTGTGTAAGTGTGTGGGGTATTCAGGGTGGTCCAGAATCGAGGTGTGTGCGAACACTGGTGTTGGACACATTGACGAGGGTTGGGTTGTACAGGCACTGATGTGCCATAGCCTGTTGAAGCGCGTTTGCGTCTGAACTGTATTCTCGGGTTCCATATCTCTGAGCTTTGAATGGGCGCTATGCACCAGTGTGAGTCGCTATCTGTTTGCATGTATGCAATATGGAGAAGAAAGCGAGTTTGATTGCATAAAAACCGCTCTGTGTAAGAGAGAGAGAGAGAGAGAGAGAGAGAGAGAGAGAGAGAGAGAGAGAGAGGAATGATGATGGTGATGATGTGAAGATACATACCTGGCATTGGCGATGGTCTGCACGGGTCGACATCCTCAAGTACTTCGATTGGGCCGTTGACGTCAACAGTTGCATTGTCAATAAGTAGACAGATGGTAGTTGTATAGGGAGTAGGCTGGGCGTCAAGCGCGTAGGGAGAAGGGTCCGATCACATATGTTGGCAGTGGCGAGAGCAAGCTCTCATTGACATTTGGTTTTCAGTTTTACGATTCTCCATTGGTATTATATTGGTGCAATGCTACTTTCTGGACACTGTGATACATTCTGGCTTTCAATGTGATTGTGCAATCTGGATATTGCCATCTCGCTACTTCCCTTTTTCCTTGCAGTTTTATTGTTATTATTTTTATTATTATTATTATTATTATTATTATTATTATTATCATTATTTTTTTTATTATTTTTATTTTTATTATTATTATTATTATTATTATTATTATTATTATTATTATTATTATTTTATCCTAGCAAGATAGCTACTATGTGAGTTTTGAAGGAAAGAACCAGAGGGACAGGGGCAAAGACTGCGTGAAGAAGGAGTACACCATTGGGAAGAAGATGAACACTGCAAATGGAGAGAATGGACACGGCAGGAAAGAAGAAGGATATAGGAGAAAAAAAAGAACAAGAGGTAGGAGGAAGACGAAGAGAAGGAGAGAGAGGGAGAAGAAGTGGAAGGAAGGCAGAGTGAGGGTAAGGAAGTTCTTACCTGCACAGGTTGTGCGCGAAGGTGGTGGATAAGCACATCAGGCAAGGGATAGGATGTGTGACAAGGGAAATGTGAAGGTGCGAGCAAGTATGAGGAGGAAGAAAAGGAAGGGGTGCACTGTGAGAAAGGGAATCACACGAGAAAGGAGAGAGAGACAAAGCAAACAGACAAACAAGACAAACATACAGACAAACAGACAGGTACACAGAGACACTCAAAGAGAGATGCATACACAGAGAGAGAGAGAGACAAAGGGAACGAGAAATAGAGAGAGAGAGGTGACTTGATACATACCTGATGTGGGAAAGAAGGTCGACTATGGTGTCCACGTCATGTACATTGGTCTCCAAAATCTAAGTAAGTTGTTGCGTGGATGCGGTTGTAGTAGGACAGATGGGTAGATTGGGCGTTGGGCGCCGAACTGAGAAAAGCGACTTTGGATGTTGTGTTGGTGTGGCCTATGGGCTTGAACATTGACTCACTACTTCATTGTATTGCTTGATGTGGATGGTTTCTTGGTGCATTTGTACTCTCTGCTTGGACACGACTACTTGGACATCTGTGTGATTTCACCACTTGGGTTTTTGTTTATCGTTCACACTTATATTCCTTGCGTTATTATTATTATTATTATTATTATTATTATTATTATTATTATTATTACTATTATTATTATTATTATTGTAATAAACCGAGAACTGAAAGATACTCGTCATACGTTGTAGTATAAGTAGATTCAGATTTGCACGATGTCTCCGATAATGGTGAAAGTGATGTCTGATACAACGTCTCTTTACCAATAGACGAAGAGAGTGGAGGGGGGAGTAGACAGATAACCTGTGCCACATCAGCATACAGACAGCATGGCCAATGCCGCGTCAGCAGTAGACAGGCGGCAGTGCCACAGCAGCAGAAACGAATGACCTATGCCACATCAACAATGCAGACAAGTGGCCTGCGCCACATCAGCAATGTCGACAGGTGGTCTGCGCCACATCAGCAATGTCGACAGCTGGCCTGTGCCACAATAGCAGTATAGACAAGTGGTTGCACCACATCAGCAATGTAGGCATGTGGTTGCGCCACATCAGCAGTACAGACAGATGGTCTGCACCACATCCGCGGTACAGACAGATGGTCTGCGTCACAGCAGCAGTGCAGGCAGATGGTCTGCGTCACAGCAACAGGGTAGACAGATGGTCTGCACTACATCAACAATGTAGATTAGTGGCATGCGCCACATCAGTAGGGAAGACATGTGGCATCGCCACGCCAGCAATGCTTGGCGCACATAACAGACATCGTCAGCATGTTGCCACAGTCCTGCGTCGTCCGCAGCACCAGCGCACAGCCAACGTCAAGGCAGCATAGCAAGACTGAATGTTGGCATCCTGGAAAGGCCAAGCCTTATGCAGTGTTTGACGAGGCTGTCTGGTCTCAGGTCCCTCTCACACCGTCATACAGATTGACTTGGAACCGAGGATCTGGACTGTGTACAGCTGCGGACTCCCGCTTGGTCCTGATGTTGTCTGCGTACCTGCACACAGACAGACTGACAGACACAGATAGACAAACAGAGAGAGAGAAACAGACAACCCAGACAAGTAGACTAAGACACAGACACTATGTGACCCACATACAGACAATGTGACACACGCCCGGACAATGTGGCTCGCACATGCAACAACATACACAGATACTGTGACACACACAGTCACAGGCACGCAATACGTAGATACACAGTGGAACACGCACAAACACTTTCACACAGACCATGACATATATTGTGACACAGGCTATGACATATATTGTGACACAGACTATGACATACACTGTGACACAAACAAAAAACATACACAGTCACACTGCACAGTGACACATACATGGACACTGTGACATACATAGTGATGCAGTATAGAAGTGACACATAGACTCACAGGCACACAGTGCGCAGCAACACACAGATATTGTGACACACACGGTCACAGTCACACAGATACATGGTGATACAGTCACACAGTGACACATACACAGTGACATAGATACACAGTGGCACAAAGAGAGAGATAGTGGCATACACAGTGAGAGAGAGACAGAGAAAGGGAGATAGAGAGAAAGAGTTGAGAGTACGTACCTGGTGTATGTGGGAGGTTGGTATTGGTATTGACTTCGTGTACATTGGTCTGTGAAGGCAAAGTCAACCTGTCGCAAGAGGATAGGTACTACGAATCCCCCTCGGTGGCGGCCATCCGCGGACACGTCCGCGGCCGCGTGGACGTGTCCGTGGTCCGCGGCCATGAAAAAAAAAAAAAAAAAAAAAAAAATTCAAAACATTATGAACAAAAAATATGTTATGCAGAAAAATATACTGAACAACTTTTGCCTTGTGGTCATATCCAAAAACGTTACTGAATTTAAAATAAAAAATCACATACGTTTCATGTTTTTTTTTTGAAAAAAAAAAAAAAACAGCTTTTGCCTCATGAAAATTAGTTTTTGAAGTTTTAAAATTCGAAGACGAAGTCAAAAAATAAAATAAAAAATTGCGCAATGTAGATCTCAAAAAGATCTACAACCCCTTTTTTTTTTTTTTTTTTGATAAAATTTTAAGGTCGCAAAAAATTCCTGAAAGTCGCGGCCGCACCCAACCGCGGCCGGAGCCGCGGCGGCCGTGATCACGTCCGCCCTCCAAGCTTGACCCCCCGGACGCGTCCGCGGGTGTTTCATAGGATAGGTCGGACAGGCGGGATGAGTACAGTAGACTGGACGCCAGACAGTAGGAGCGACATTGAATACTGCAGTGATGTGACCTGAAGGGTTAGAACACTGGCTCACGAGGTCACTATATCGCTCTTATTCGGATGAAATCTTGGTGCATTTTAGCTCCCTACTGGTTACATGACTGTTTGGACTTCTGCATAATTGATTGTAACTTAGATTTTTGTGTATCGCATTCATTCATTTTTCTTGTATTATTATTATTAGTATTATTATTATTAACATTATTATTATTATCAGGGTCACCAGCCCGTACGTACGGAGGTCCCCGGGCAGACCTCCGTACGTATGGGCGTTCGGGGTCCCGTACGAGGTCCGAACTTGACGGCGCTCGGCCCCCGCCAAACATTATTTCGGGGCCTAAAAATAACTTGTTTTTTCTGAATTGTTTTTTGTGAGTTCTCTCTGACATGAGATACATGCCTATAAATTTTTAAGTCATTTGGCTTAGCCAAATAAGAATTAAAAATCGCCAAAGATGGTGGTCTCAAAACGTGCTCGGCAAGTTTTTTTTTCACTTTTTACTTTTTGTTTTCACTTTAGTTCAGGGTCTAAACAATTTTATTATTTTTTGAAACTTTTTTAGTGGGTTTTGCATTATGTGAAGTACACATTTATAAATTTTCAGGGCATTTAGCTATGCCAAAAAAAATTAAAAAATCTCCAAAGATGGCGGTGTCGAAAATGTGCTCGCGCACTCGCTAAATTTAATTCTTT
>BFEA01000003.1:1397429-1413769 GCA_003427395.1 Chara braunii
TCCAGCTCTCTCTCTCTCTCTCTCTCTCTCTCTCCCCCCCCCGGGTTTTCATCTCCTCAACAATTGTTACTCACTTGCAATTACTCACTACTTTTCCGGCCAGTTCCGAGCACGCCAACGTGCCTACGACTAAGAGGACAACGACGATTACGCCAATCATCTGGCGGTGAGGTCAATCCTCACTTCTGTCCATTGTCCAGTACTTCCATCAGCTCTTTTAGTACAAGCCAACGACAGAAAGGGAGTTTCTGGCACATACACGCAAAACACGGCCATATCCATTCGTTTCACATGCGCCACGATGTATGTGGTAAACCACCAGAATGACAGAGACGGCACGCAAAGACGACACGTACAGATCAACAACACACATTGCACGTTCGATGTCACAAGAGGACAAGCAAAGGCAAAATACATCGACGACACCCACCGGTCCCATTGTAAACAAAAGCAACGTTTCTCTTGCTCTCACTCTGAATTTCCCTTTTTTTCCCTTTCAAAATTGAACAAGGCAATTTCCCGCACATGCTACCCACACCAAGGGCAGACTACAACCAATCACCGACAGACTCTTAAGACGCCAACAACCCGCTCAGGAAGGCTAAGAAAACGCCTCGAGTTCTCTCCCTTCTCCTTGCGCTCCTAATTACCTCTCCATGCTGCCCTCCGTCCGATCGTCCCCTCCTCCCCTACCTCACACCCCCTTCCTTGGCCCTATTCTCTTCCGCGCACGCCTTCTTCTTATCATTTCCCCCCTCTCTCCCACTTCACCCCCCCTCTCCCTCTTCCCCTCCCTTCGAACCTCCAACTCGCCTCCTTTCTCTGATCCTTCCCCTCCTCTCCCACTTCACCCTCGTCTTCCTCTTCCCCTACCAACCCCGCCTTTCCCCTCATTCCCCCCCGGTCTCGCGAGAAACAGATAGAGAGAGAGAAGGCCGGCGACTTGCCCTGCAAGATCACTAGCCTCACCAATTGCCTGACAAACCACACGTGACAGCAACGCTCCGCACTATCCATCATCATCACCTTCATCATCATCGTCATCATTATCATCATCATCATCATCATCATTCATAAGGACTTTCAAGCTGACACTATCCTTATTGCAGGAGACAACAGAGCAGTTCCGAGGAAGTGGAAGGACACCAGGTGAGGAGAAGATAAGCATCATAGGCGCTCGTCTCAGCAAAATCGAACAACGCAATCAACTGCGTTAAGCCGCCGAACACCAAACTGGGTCTACTCCTAAACTGATGCTGATGATTTCCCACTATCTATTCACTCCGCGTAAGACATGCTTATCACGCCTTTCTCTCCACAGATGAAAGAAAGACCAAAGAGGTTCTTCTGTCTCAACAAAGATAATAGCTGAGCATCCAACAACCAAAAGAAGAAATCTCTTGCCAGTAGAAAACGGGTCGATAGTAACGAGAGAAGGATTCAAACACGCACCATGCGAGTTCGCCTTCAAACAGCCAATCACAACCCGCCGCTTCTTCGCCGCATCGCTCCCTCTTGCCTCTTCGCCTCCAAGTCACCCACCCCCTGTCCTTTCAGACGCGCAAGGCGCGGAACGACTCATGTGCCAAGAACGCACACTTCTTCCTGGGGGCAAACGAGCGCCCGGCGGCCTCTTCTCTACGTGTCACCCCCTTCCTGCTCTCCGTCCGACATACGCGCGCGCATGGCTTTAGTGCTTTCCCCCCCCCCCCCCCCCCTCCYCCCCCCCCCCTTTCCCCCATTTTCCTCCCCGACTCTTCCCGCGCCGACAAGCGCCAGATAGGGGCAAGCAAAAAGGCATTAGGCAAAGGATGATTGAGCCACCGGGCACTGAACATACGCGAGTAACTGCGCGCCGATGACAGATGCTCCCGCTGACAGACTTGGTGACTGATACATCACCAAACGCAAACGACGACTGGTTCAGAAGCGCTTAGGGAGAGAGCGGGTGTGATAGAAGGCAGGGAGGAAGAGGAAGGAGGTGAGGCAGAAAAGGAGGAAGAGGAGGAGGAGGAGGAGGAGGAGGAGGAGGAGAAGAGGAGAGGAGCAGAAGACTCTTCCGGCGGTAGGTATAGGGAGAAGGGTAACCTGAATGGCGCGAGCTAGGGTTAGGGGAGAGAGAAGAACGCATATTAGAGTTTTGCGTTTGCCCCGTTCTCTCAGAACTCATAGTCAGGTTAGGGTTTTTTGTTTGCCCCGTTCCCGCAGGAGTTAGTCAAATTAGGGTTTTGCGACACCCCCCCTCCCCCCCACCCCCTCTTGTCTATGCCTCGTTCGTTGCTGCTGCTGCTGCCGGCCGCCGCTCTTGTTCTCTCGAATTTTTTTTGTCATTCCCACCAGCGACCTCACTCACTACGCCACCTTCTCTTTCCGTGCATCCGCGAGGAAGGACAAGGCGAAATGGCCGGTGAAGGCGGTGAAAGTTCCCAAGGGCAGAAGAAGCTTGATCGTGGTGAAGAGATTCCATTTCCACCAGAAGAGAGCGTAGACGAGGAGAATGCTGAAAATTCCGCCGACGAAGGCAACGGAGGCAAGCAAAGGAAGTCCAGACGTCGGGAATGACTTGAGATTGGCCTCGGCCTTGCTCAAACCGTACAAAAAGCCGAAGAAAGGCAGCAGCAGAAGGCCACAGAAAGCGTACGACACGTACGCTGGCGGCTGTTTCTCCGGCTTGCGGAACACGTGTTCGATCTCGGGCTGCGGACCGTACTGGGGTGTCGCCATCTTCGGTAGTCGGGATGATCCCTCCGTCGACGAAGACGTCGGCTTGGAAAGCGGCGGCTTCGGGAGATCCAGGTCCAACTCTCCCAATGCCCAGAGGAGGGGATTCTCCATACACGCGTCGCCGACGATAAGAGAGATGGAGTACGCGCCGGAGAGGAAGTTGGACTTCTCCATAGCCTCCAAGAAGTCGAGCTGCACGGCGAGGGCCTCTCCCTTGTCGTCTGGCTTCGCGACGTACAGGTGGGCGGTGCTGCTTGACACGTGGACGAACTTCACGAACGCTTGTTGAGGTAGGAAAGGTCTTCCGCTCGGGGACTTCAGCTTGAACGACAAGCGGAGTTTCTGCAGATGCGTCGCCGATATGGCGGCCGTGCCCGACGTGCCATACGCCAGAGACGTCTCCTTCGACGGCAAACCGGTGTCGCTATCCAGCACGGCGAGTTTGACATCTCCCACGTCCACCACTCCTGTCACTTTGATGACTGACGTCACATCCGCTGGAAGATAATGCGTCTCGTACGGCGATGGCGTAGCTGTCAGCCTGATCTCGTACTTGCCCAGGTCGAACGAGTCCATCGGAACCGCCAGCTCGTAGATGGACATGACCCCCTCTGGCAGAGGGACTTCCTTCAGCCGCTTGTTCTTCAACGCCACGGGTTGCTTCTTACTACTCCCTCCCACACGCGTGGCACTCTCCAGAACAACGGTCATCTCGTTCAGTCGGTCTCCAGAGGGATTAGTAACAGCGACCTTGAGCTTCTCATCTGCGCCGAAGGAGATTGCTGGCGACGAGATCAGCGATATCACGAGGGGCACGGCGATGGGATTGCGTGATAGCATATCGACGGATTCGAGAACGAAGAGTGCTTCCGACGGGTAGGTGGTGGTAGCCGCCTCCGTTAGGAGGAAGTTGGTTCCCGCCGCCAGCTTGTCCCCCGACCATTTCACCGCCGATTGCACGGCCGGTACTTCGAGGAGCGCCGATAATCCTGTCAAGACAGAGGCTGTTGCAATCAGCGCGCCATTCTCTTGATCTTCGAATCGTAGCCGTCCATCGTCGGAGGTCTCCGCCGTCGAGAACAGCTTAGGCACATAGCCGGCTATGGCCGCCACGGTTGCTGCTCCTGAAGGCGACGAAGCCGACAACGAGTCTTGGCCATCGGCACCACCACCAAGCAGATCGGCGATGGCGGCCACCGCCTGGAAAGCAAATCCGGTCGACGTGGCCGTCGTCTTCCCTCCCTTCTCTTTGCTCCACGTGCCGTCCGACGCTGACCCCAGAGCTTTCACTCTGTTCAGGGTGTCCTCGAGAGTGCGTTTCTTCTCCGCAGTGTCCCCTCCTCCCTCGATACTCTCCAGAGATCCCCCCTCTTCTTTCGCCGTTTGCAGCCCCTTGACCGCGTAAAACAACGGCATCAGCGCTCGGCTGCTCCTTAGCGTTGACCAGAAGATGGGAACCGCCTTCGTCAGAGCCAGCTTCTGCGTCACTTGCAGATTCAATATTCCAGCCGTCTGTAAGATGAAGTAATACTGCTCAGCTGTCTTCCCCTCCCCAATTTTCCTTAGGAGGTATTTATCTACTAGTCCTCCGTCCGACAATATGCCCTCCCCCATCGATGGGAGACTTTCCAAGATAGCCCCGGCCTTCGTCGCGGCATAGATCTCCTCCATCAACCCGTCGCCATCAACTCCCGCTTTCAAGTTCTGAATCCCAACGAACAAACTGCGCAAAACCGCTTTGTCTTCCACGGTCAAGCCAGCAGGGCCCAATGCCATAACTCCACCTCCCGCTTTTCCACCATAGCTGCAAGCAAGGACACAAGAAACAAGAAACAAGAGAGGCCATTTTGCAGCACTAAGGAAACAAATGCGTCTCCCGCAGGACGACGACAGCCTGCCGCGACCATCGCCGCCTCCGCCGCCTCCGCCCGCCATCGCCCGCAAGCGTCTTCCTGCTCCAGCAAGTCCTAAGCTGACGTATTCTCTTCCACTGAGACGACGAAAACACCTTCCACCTGTCTCAATTCTCCTCCTCTCCCTGTCCTCCTCTTCCTGCCCTCCTCCTTCCCTCTGTCTTCCCAACAACAACACGGTACGCACCCTTTGCCCCCCGCCTCCCGCACTTCCAACCGGTAGGTCTTCTGGGTTCTCCTTCACATCTCCGACTTGCCCCTCTCTCCCCCNCTTCCAACCGGTAGGTCTTCTGGGTTCTCCTTCACTTGTCCGACTTGCCCCCTTCCCCCCCCCCCCCCCCTCAACCCCTGGGTCCAATCTCGCAAGCGCCGATCCCGCCTGTTCCTCTCTACCCGCCAACGAGCCACTGGCGGAAAGGAACCCCGCGGACGACGGCAGCTCTATGTCCTCCGACCCCTCGCGCACTGAGGGCTTCTCTGACTTGACCTACAAAATTGATTATATTTTATTATATATTTTATAACTTTTACACGGCATAAGTTGCAAAATACCCCCATAGGGTTAAGATATTTGCCAAAATGCCCCACATCTTAGGGTTGAGATATTTGCCAAAATGCCCCACATCTTAGGGTTGAGATATTTGCCAAAATACCCCTGAAAGATGTGGGCAGAGCGGAGTCCCCTTTTGGGCCGAAATCCTTGTGTTGTGCCCCTGTCAGGTGGGTGTCCAAATTTGTAATCTGCACCTCCCCGTTTGGTGCTTGGCCTTTTGCAAAATAGCACTAGGAAAAATTTGCAAGTATTGTGGCGTTTTCCAAAGTTGGATGGTACCTGGTAGGGGTATATCGAAAATATGCGGGTCAAACCGACGCCAGGGGTATTTTTTCACAAACTATTTTCGTTGTCAGAAGGGCGTTCCGCTCTACCCACATCTTTTAGGTGCATTTGGCATATATCTCAACTTTTGGGGGTATTTTGCAAATTATTCCTTTTGACATTTCTTAGTTGTTGAAAACCAAAAAAAAAAAACTTTTTCAACCGAAAATGGCCGACAGCGACGAAAGCCTGCCAGCAAGGTACCATCCGCAAGAGAGAGACCAGCAATCCAGCCGCAGTTTGACGAATGAACGACTACCACCTTCTCTCCCAGGTCCCACGTACCCGGACTGAATTTTTTATGTCTGCCCGTTGATTTTAGGAATTTATATAGGAAGTGGCGGCCTGAATCGGCCCCAGGTTCATGCTTCCCAAGGAAGACATACAGTACGGCTCAGGGGCAAGGTCCCACTTGCGCAAATTAGGAGATCTCGGCCGTTGATCTTTGCTATCTACGGTCAGTATCTCTTAATTCGTGCAAGTGGGACCTAGCCCCAGGTGTGTCCTTGCCCTGAGATGAGAAAACAAACCTTAGGTGCGGAAACGAGCACGGCTTTCGCGACAGGACTGCAAAGCCCATCGTGGAGTAACCCTAACTGTCCTGCGCAGCTGCAGAAACAACGCCTCTCAGCCGAGGCTCCATCGGACGTTGGAGAGGAGAAGCTAAAATAAACTCGGAGTAACGACCCTCGGATCACAGAAACGCTGCACTCGATCTGAAGCACAGGGGGTGATGCCCCGCTTGCTTGGATTCCTCTTTCTGGACCCTTCATTTTACGAGAAATGGACGACCAGGCACACAGAATTCCGGAAAGTGGAGCTTGATTGATGAGAAGAAGGGATGGTGTAATGCCTTCATGTTCTGCCCTGCGCACTTCGGAGACTTCTTTCTCTTTCCTTTTTTTGTAGCAGGACCCAGTGCCCAAGGCAAAACACAACCACCAAAGGGGGTCAGTCGGGTAGTCCTACTGCACCCGGAGCCCGGAGCCCCAGCCCTCCCAAATGTTACGTACCCCACAAGCAAACATCAATCGGGCCCCACCGGGACCCTCCAGCAGTACACTATTCCCGCAAAACGGGACCAAAGGGAAAAAAATAGTAGTTGCTTATCCAGTTGCACCAGGCTCGGGCGCCCCGCCCAATGCTGCAGAACCCATTCCAGTCCGGCGCACTTTCCTAGACCAATCGACCTCCGCAACCAACCTAAGAGCTTGCTTGACCAGGCCTTGTAACTGCTGCAAGGATACAGCCTCCCCTGCCAGACCTAAGCATTCCTCACTTTCCACATTGTCCAGAATATAGCTCCCCTAATCGTCTCAAAACGATACCGATCAGAGGGAGTCAAATCGCAACTCAAGGAGCCCAACAAGATTCCTTCATCAGTCCACACACTGGCCAAACGGCCAGAGCAGGGGGTCATGTTGTGACGAACCACTTTCTGTGCCGCGCGACTTTCTGCGAGAGAAGGTTAACCGACCCCCCATTTTTCAGGTCATGACAATGAGGGGTCCTGAGGTGGGAAGATTTGGCAAATTGTGGGAGGTGGGATCGGCGGGTAAATTGCGTCAGTGACCTCGCTTCTTTCTTTTTCTTCGCTTTGCTCCTTCCCCTTCGGCGGTGGTGGGACAGGCCCGGGACAGACGGTTGAGTGTGCGCGCCCCGTTGGGCGTGATCAATAACAGTTGGCGATGGTTCGTTCTTGCTCTACTGGGAGTAAAAGGAGGGAACGGAGATTTTTGGCGCGATGATCGCGCGGGAGCTTTTCGGTGTTATTTTTAAACTTTCCTACGAACGAGCCCCCGAGGGCTCTCGGAATTCTGATTTCTTTTTGCTTTTCTTCTGTTTCGTCGGAATTTTTCTGCTGCAGTTTTGAGTTCAGATAGGAATTTAGGACTTTTTGAAATTCTTGCTGAGCGGTGCTCCTTTCTTGCGCGCGTTCTTCTGCGGAGGGAACGAAGTTCTGACTAAGAGGCGCCCTTAATATTGCATACAACTGTAATCGTTGGGCGGGCGCTATTGTAACTGTATCTTCTTTCTTGTTCCCTCGTCTTCTTCCCGCCCTTTGTCCCTTCCTTTTGCTGCATCTGATTGGCCTGAGCGCTGCATGCCTGGATTGATGAGTGGAGAGTGGCTACGTCCCCCACGCCGCGATCTAGCCATGCCAAGCGTATGCACTTCCTCTCTCTGCTCCTCTTTCCAATCCCTGCAATCTCGCATCTTCGCGCACGCATGCATGCTATAAATTTCGTCGGCGCGGTTAGATGTCCCTCTTAAAAATTTTTGGGAAGCTCGAGGTTAGCGCGATTAGTGAGGGTCGGCTAATGAGCGAAGTAAGAAGTGGGTTGATGTGGGAGTTGGGTGACTCGACGAGCTGGTGCCGAGTGCGCGGGGTTGACGTGTAGGCCACGACGGACTGTGGCGCAAGGGCGAACCTGACAGGCGCGCGCGGACTAAGCGAGGTAAAAACTTCGTTGGTAGGTGCGAGACGACGGACTGTCCGCATTAGAGAGAGAGAGAGAGAGAGAGAGAGAGAGAGAGAGAGAGAGAGAGAGAGAGAGAGAGAGGGAGAGAGAGAGAGAGAGAGAGAGAGAGGAAACAGACGAACATGGGATTGTAATCTTCCTTATCTTACCTCAGTCCTTGTGTATAGAATTTTGGCTCTGGGCGAGACACCCTTGTTTTGCATTTTCGACATTTCTTTCGGCTTTGTGTGATGTGTCCTCCCTCTTTCACTTTTTGCATCCGCTTGATGGAAGGGGGCTGATGATCTTGTACTGTTGGAATAACCGATGTTTTGCATGTATCTCTGAATCATCCTGCGCTCATCGCGCCGGCCTATTCTCGCCCAGATGATTGGTAGGAGAAAGGAATTGATATGGTTATGATGCTTCACTGTATGTCTGGGTGGTGATGAGATATTCCCCTGACGACCACACGACTGCTTTGAACGAACTTTACCCGAAGGGTTGTTGCATGAACCTCCTTCTACACAGGCGAGTAACTGACGGATCAATCCACAACGGACCAACCCCGTGGGTCTCCGTGTAAGTGCGATCTGACGAGCGCAGCTTACACGCGCATCCACGAGGATGGCCCGCCGCCCCGAACAGACTTAGCCCAACAGATCTCGACAAGACTGATGAAATTCCTACCTACGATGCGGGTCAGGACGAACAAGGACCGCTGAGTGTATATGCTTGGTGGAGTTGGCTGCAATAACGGAGCCAGTGCGGATGCTCCTTGGGTACTTGCGCAGGTCAGGGTCCGATCGGCTGGCCCTTGCTCACGCACGTGTAAGGCAACGGTCATCCGCGGACGTGCCATCTACACGTGCGCCTGCAAAAGCTAGCCACGATCTCGCCCCGTAGGAAGGTGTGTATGCAAGAATTCGGTTCAACATGGCGATAGATTCTCCCTTCTGGATCACCGATCGCGAAAGCCTGAGGGACCCCGAATACCGAGCGTACTGGGAAAGGGAACAAATCTACAAGCAGCGAACCCGACAACAGCGTCATCTACGGAACTCGGGGTATCTTGAGTACCCCTGCCGGACTGAAAACGAGCGACTGTACAGGGGCGACTTCCAGCTGGCAATCAACCGAGACTCGCGGATTCCTGATTATCCCGACAACCGAAACCAGCAATATCTTCTAACCTCAGGCTTCATTGCCATTACCACTGACTTCCCTCCCTACTATACTGTCCTCCCCTACCATCGGCTACTCGTGGTCCCCTGGGATTCCATAGCCCGGTTCTGGCCCCATCCGCCGTGCTAAGAGTGCCGGCAGCCCGACGAGCGTCGGCAAGCGAGGGTCACGCAACGAGCCCACCCCAGGACCGACCAACGAGAACCCAGCCCGTCTTCGTCGGACCCCGAGACGTGTGACGGTCAGCAGCGGTACGAGCGCTCACGTGGAGATACCTAAAGCACCCCACCCCGGCCTAGGTGGCACGATCGGTCGTCGCTCCCACTCTGAGCCAGAAGACATTTGCACTCTTACCCCTGAAACTTGCCACAGGAGATCTCAGTTCCGACCTGGGACTCCACCCCAAATTCCCCAAAAATCCTTGGTACACCCCTTTTCGCACTTCCGGACCCCCATCCCACTCCGAACAGGAAGTCGCGCTGGGCGTGAGGTTGGGGGCGTCACAATGTCACGCCACCACCACCAAAAAGACTGCAATTTAAGGCAACCAATCCATATATATGCACCAAATCCTCCATAACATACCCAGCAACACATCATCTACAAAACCGGTCACCATGGTGTACTCGATGATAAACCCATGCCGCAGTGGGCACTGCTGCATGCGTTGTCAACCATAGTATTCCTGTATGTTTAGGAACAGGCAAGGTAAGAAGGGTAACCCAAAACTTTTTCGACCTCATTTGGAAAACAAGATACTATATACCACGGAGCAGACCGAGTTGTTGCGAACACATAAAGACATGCCCCTCAGAAACATTCAAGACAACATCCGACTTGTAAATGAGACCATCAGATATGCTAGGCAACGTCAGGTAGATGCAACCATACTCTTCATTGATTTTGAAAAAGCATACGATCATGTCGACTGGGATTTTCTGCAGATGTGCCTAAATAAAATGAATTTTGGGCCCATATTCTAGAAATGGGTAAATATTTTCCATAGAACGGCCTCCACCAATGTGATGATGAATGGGCACCTTGCACCCCCGATACGCTTGCAGAGATCAGTGAGATAGGGAGACCCCATTGCGCTAATGCTTTTTGTTTTTATCATGGAAGAACTGGCGGCAATGATTAGAGCATTATCAGAGCAAACCCTGCGATTCAAAAGATCTTGGTACAGGAAATACCTTCCCACCTCATCCCCATCACATCCATCTTCGCAGATGACCTCACCGTTCTCTTCAGAGCTAACCCAGAAAGTACGAGGGCGCTTTGCAGATACGATTCACCTTTTTGAAGTGGCGGCGGACATGAAAGTCAACCGGGGAACAAAAATTGAAGGCCGGTGGCTAACTAAAAACAACAATAACCCACCACTAGATACTTTAAGAGTTGACTGGAAATCTAAGGAAACTGCCATCAGAGTGTTGGGGGTCAACCTAACAGCAACAGGCCCACCGCACGACCACGGCAACAGATTGGTAGACCTAGCAATTCAACGCATGAACGCGTGGAAATCAAACCGCACATCACTTGTGGGTCGTGCCCTTGCAATTAACAATGCCATCTTTGCGGCAATTTGGTACAAAGTGGCATTTTGGCAGCTCATCAGAACTCAGATAACAAGACGACGAAAGGTTTGCATCGGCTTACCTATGGCGAGGTAATCATGAGAATGTTAAGTGCATCCGAAGAGTAGCGTGGGAAGTCGTCACCCAACCGCGCATCAAAGGGGGTCTCAGAATTGTTGACCCAAAGAATGACATAAAAACATTGTTTTTTTTAATTCTGATAAGACTACTGATTGGCAATGACATCCCATGGGCACCATATGCCCTTATCCAAATTAAGGCCCTAGCCCCACAGTCCAATGGAGGCACGAAGGTACATCCACTACAGTGACTAACTAACAAATATTGGACAATCCCGACTCCAACCCGCACTCGTTCAAATGACACACTAGCATCCTCAGCCAAATGGGACCTTATGACGGACCCCCTATGGACCACGCTTTTACGACTCTAAAGGGAAAGGGGGCCAACACAAAAAATGGTTGTGGTACGATGGGAAGAGATATGGAGACAACCTCTCTTCGGTAACCCGAATCTCCTTGACCGAGCAGGCCACCCCTTCCCACTCTACACTCACTCAAAATGGATGTCGTGGGTGAAAAAGGGAGTGTATACAATCGATGACTTATGGAACGACCAAACGAACTCTTGGCATACCGAACAAGAACTTCGCCCGCGAATGACCCATATCATAAATCTTCATGAAGGTTTGCAAGAACTACAGGAAACTATCCCATTGGCCTGGATATCAGAATTGAGAAGAGGCCCGAGGATTAGACCAGGAGATTGGGTCGTCACGCCTGAGGATTGACCAATCTCTATGGTATTGTACATGGTCGACAAGGTACACGATCATACAGTGTCACTTCAGGCCTATGCTCCCCGATTCCCGGGACAAAGGTGGTCCAAATTGCTTTGAGAAGACAACCTGGACCGCCAGCGACCCACTATGGGGCTCACAAGAGTCCGGGTCCTCAATGACAGGGAAGAAGAACTGTATGTCTATGAGTCGGCGACCCCTCTCAGCCAACTGCTGTTTGACCCCCAGGAAGATCGGAGGCGAGCCAATGAGAGGGCACGGGATTACCGATGGAGCAACGGACGGTTAGAAAAACGAAAGACTGACAGGAATGGGATTTGGATGTCAGTACCTTATCCGTTCATGAGGTACGCCTGGCTTAAGTCAACTCACGAGGAAACCGCCGCTCATTTTGATGTTAGCATTATAGAGTCGACTATTGACAAGAACGAATGATACTGGTCCAATATCAGGGGTGATGTTAAATTCATTGTCAAAAATTGTTCAGTCTGCGCGGTGGATAAAGCGTCGATTCAGCCTTCCCGGTCCACTGTCCCGATGGTAGTCGAGCGACCATTCTAAAGAGTCAGTATGGACACGACATATATTATCGATCCCCCTGGCCCGAATAGCTGTGAGTATTCAGTCCTCCTTGTTTTTGTGGATCATTTTTCCAAATGGATAGAGGCGTATCCTTATAAGACGCGACAGACGGCGGAAATTGTGAGATATATCAACCGTTTCCTCGGAATGCATCAAGATACCGAGGAAATCATATTGGACAATGGGGCCGAATTCTGAGGGGAAGTCCTAAGGAGTCTGATCACGCATGGTGTCTCCATTCGGAACACCGCCCCTCATATGTCCCAATCAAATGGCCTCGTAGAAAACGCCAACCGAGTAATCAAGACCGCTCTCCGACGGAATATCGCAGTTAGAGATACGAGGCCTTGACCCGACATAGTGGATCATATCCTAGCCATTCATCGGGGGACACCCCATGAGTCCACCGACCTGTCCCCTTTTTAATTACGGACCAATAACTTGGCTTGTGTAGCTCTGCCGAGCCTGAACAACGAGACGACCCTTGAACGGTGGTCCATGAGGGCGACGGTTAAGGACAAGGCCCAACGCCACTTGGAATTGATGGAAAAGACCCTCCCTTGGTTAGCCCAAAAAAGACAGCGGATGGCCGAAATGGCCCACGGACGACAGGTCTGGAGCTATGAGGCCCGGAACGGGAATACTGGACCTCGGCCCCAGTATAGATTAGGGAACATAGTGCAAGTAAGGAAATGTGCGCGCCAGGGTAAGTTAGCGTCACGATTCTTTGGGCGATTCCGCGTAGTCGAGCTTGGTTCTAGCGGGGTGAACACGGTGCGGCTTGCACCAGAGGTCTCGAGAAGCCGATCGGCTCGACCGATCATCCGACACGTGTCCTATCTCCGTCCCTTAGCCCCTTCTCCGTCTCTCTCACCGTCTACGTCGTCCCCCACTTCTGAGGAGGAAAATGATGATCTCAAACTTGAATACACTTCTTCTCCCTCTCCCTAATCTTCGTTTCCGCCTTCTCCCCCATTGCCATGAGTTTTTCTACGGAACAACGAAAAAAAAATTCCCACGAGAAATGAAAGTTGAAAAAACATTCCATAAAAAAAAAATCCTTCATATTTATAAATTATCATTCCAATGTTCGTCCAATTCTAAAATTTTAAATTTTATCTGATAAGTTCCCATCTAAATATGAGCTTTCCCTTCCAACTACATCTATTTGTACAAGATGGAATGAAAGTCTGGACGAGTTTATGAAATGTTTTAATTAAATTTTTATTTTTCTACAATAAATATTTTCTAATTTGGATTGGATTAACCTATTTATAAATGTAAATCCTTACTTAGAATGACAGTCCAATTAAAATATTTCATGAACTCATCCAGACTTTCATTCCATCTCTTGCATGCAGTCCAAATAAGAAGGGATACCCTATTCTTGGAATGAAAGTTTGCAAGTAAGATGAAAAATTTTGAAATTGGAATGACATTTTTTAAGATGGAATGCAAATTTAAAATTTAGATGGTAATTTTACTATACAATGATTATTTAATTCTAGGAAATTTTTTCGTTGAAGTCATCAACAAGCGTCTGATGAGGCCTCGGGGACATATCTCGTCTATTCGGCAAGTTCGGCATTCATGATTGAGCCCCAATCTTCTCCGATTTGCGGCCTTCTTTAGCACGACGGCGGTACACGCGGCGGCGAAATTCGATTTGTACGTGTCAGCGATAGAGCGCGAGTGTTGGCCGAGGTGTCGACTTTTCTACAGTTGACTGCACCAGGCATCAACCACAACCACATGTCCGTGATAATAACCTTTATCGACGATCTTACGACACTGCACAAAGGAGCCCACACAGACGTCCTCCGACAACTGTGGAACTGGGCTCGGGATCTCACAGTTGTGTGGATCCAGCTTCTGGCTCAGCCTGGGGACCAGATCGTCTCCACTAACGACACCGACCTCAGCCAGCTCCGGCTTTCCCCTGCCGTGTCCGGGGCCTTCATCCGCGATCTCCTTCCCTTTGCGCCGCCCCAATGAACCAGCACCGTCTCTCGACCTTCGGGCTCCCGTCCAACCTCCCCACCTTCTGACAGTCAGCTATCGACGCCCCTCTGTCCTTTCGGATTGAGCAGCTGGATGTGCCGATCCTCGAAGCCGCCAAGTGGAGGGAGTGGTGGAACGCATATGTGGCACTGACTTGGAGCTTATGTCTTCTTTGAGTGGTGTTCCACCGGGCCGAGCCAGCAAACAAGGACGAGGAAACGAAGTCCCAAACGACGAGGTGGAACTGCTGATAGTCCAGGCGTGGAAGACGAATACGGAGGGAGAGTTGTTGGGGATCTTATTTGGGAAAGTCAGGGACGACCACCTGGAGCCTATTACGAGCGAAGTGTTGATATTCCTGGCGCAACTCCTCGACGACCTACCTCTGGATATCATCTCTCGCTGCGATCAACGTCCTACGCCGGCCACGCTTACATCGCCGCATCTGCTGTGGTCTCCGTGCATGGGGATCGACGGGGATATCTGCTATTACCCCTCCTCGGGCCACTACCTGGTCATCAATGTCACCAACCTCACCTTTTGGGATCCGATCATTCGGAGAGGGGAAGGAAGGGAAGAGGCGGGAGAAGAGGGAGAAGAGGTGAGCGAAGAAGAAGAAGAAGAGGAAGAGGAGAATTTGAGGGCGGAATCTGACGACCCCGATTACAACGATTCAGAGGAAAGTGAGTCAGGAGGAAGTGGGTCAGACGAATCAGACAACCCCAGCGAACGGAGCAAGGAAGAAGACGAAGCCGCAACGTAGAAGAGGCAAGAGAGGGCAGGAAGAAAGCGGTCAGTGGAGCAATCACATGGACCAGTGGCGCAACTGTTTAAAGGCGATCTGGCTCGCAATCCAAAGCCGCTGCAGGAGGAACTTGGGGGAGATGGCGTCACCGCCGCAGAGGGATCAAGTAGCGGGCGCCGAAGAAGAAGTCCTTCGCCGACTCAATCCCCTTCGCCAAGGACCACCGTTCGCATACGTGGAGATGCGGGCGCTCGGGCTTCGTGCCCGGTCTTTATCCCGTTGCCCCCTTGATTACCTTACCCTCCAGCAGCTTGTGGGACGTCCCATGTTCTCTCTTAACTGGCACCTCTTCCCGCCTTCCCTCTTCCATCAACTCTATTCCACCCGCCTCATCGCCACCATCTTCCCGCATGCCACCACTCGCTCCCTCGTAACTTCCTTTCCCCTCCACGTCCTTCTCTTTAGTGTGGCATGACACAAATACAATAATATAGAGGTCTATTGTATAATCGCGGGTACTATCCCCCCGTGCGAAGATTATGAGAACTTCCGCGCCGCGATTCCCCACACTCTCTGCACCCTCTACCCTGATTACCTCGCCTCGCTCCCCCATCAAGACCATCGTTTCCCCCGCATCCATCGCACCATCCACTACACTCGACTCCCCACTGGAGATCTAGAACTTCGTCGTTTTTTGCCTCCTCTCCCGCGTGCTCACCCTCCTCCTCTCCCGCGTGCTCACCCTCCTCCTCTCCCGCGTGCTCACCCTCCTCCTCTCCCGCGTGCTCACCCTCCTCCTCCCCCACCTGTCATTAGAGTACCCTTCCCCGACAACCTCTAGGTTCGGAACTCACGAATGCCACCTGGATGACTTTCACACTCTTATCACACGGTAAGTGGCACGTGTAAGTTTCACGTCGATCGTCAGTGTTTTCTCTACCCTGCGTGATCGATGGATGTTGAGAGAGCAAGCAGGAGCTTGCTCAAGATTGGAACCCCCTGGGCGTCACATATGTGATGAACTGTTTTTTGCAACCGCGCGACTTTCTGCACAAGGCCACTTCGGGGATTGAATCGAGATGGCCCGTCGAATTGCATGGATACCCTTGCCTTCTTTTCGGAATTAAGGCTGGTTTGGTCCCACGACAGTTGGAAGTTGATCGCACGTTAGCGAGCGCGGAGGATAACTGTTGCCATAGTTTTTTTCTCGTTTTGCTGTGGGAATGAGAATTTTGGCGCGATTGTCACGCGAAAAAATCTGTTTGAATTTGTAACTGATGTCGAGCCCCCGTAGACTCTCGAAATTTCTCTTTGCAATTAGGATTTAGGCTAGGAATTTGGGTGCATCGCAATTTTGCTGCACGACGCTTTTTGCTTGCGCTTTGCCGCGTCCGAATCTATGATCTGACTTTTTCGGTTTTTTTTTTTTTTTTTTTTTTTTTTTTTTTTTTTTT
>BFEA01000003.1:1434055-1449979 GCA_003427395.1 Chara braunii
AGAGAGGGAGAAGAGAACAACAAACGAGGGGCTGTGACAAACTGTTTCGTCGGAGTTTCACCGACTCATCAGGAGGCTGAATCCTCAACAGTCTGCAAAATCCCCTCACTGATTACACTGTAAATGATAATCTACCTTAACCAAAATAAAAGTAGACTATCACTCACCCACACCAGATGGAAAACTCTACAGACTGTCGGTTCACACCCCATCACAAGCCAGAAAAACATCCACGAAACAAAGAAAGGTCTGTCACAGCCAAAAAATACACTCCAGACACGCCGCTGGCACTAGAGGCACAACATGGCCGCCTAGTAACGGCCCTGACCACTGCCGCTCGACCTGAACGAAAAAAACCGTAGCAGGAAGCTAGTGAAGTCGTAGCATATATCGTCACAAACAGAACTGCTCGGTAAACCGTAGGCAGAGAGAGAGAAGAGGACAACAAACGAGGGGCTGTGACAAATTGTTTCGTCGGAGTTTCACCGACTCATCAGGAGGCTGAACCCTCAACAGTCTGCAGAATCCCCTCACTGATCACACTGTAAATGATAATCTACCTTAACCAAAATCAAAGTTGATTATCACTCACCCACACCAGATGGAAAACTCTACAGAYTGTCGGTTCACACCCCATCACAAGCCAGCAAAACATCCATGAAACAAAGAAAGGTCTGTCACAGCTAAAACATACACTCCAGACACCCCGCTGGCACTAAAGGCACAACATGGCCGCCTAGTAATATATATATATATATTTTTTTTAATTCAGTGAAAAATTTTGATATGACCCTGAGGCAAAAGTTGTTTGATTTAGTTTTCTGCATAATACATTTTTTTTTCTCGATTTTTTTGATTGTTTTTTTTTTTTTTTTTGCTGGGAGCCTCGGACCTTCCTTGATCCTTGCACGGGATGGCCACCCAGGACCTGGGCGGCCCGATTGGTAGCCTAGTAAAAAACCGAAAAAAATAATGTTATGCAGAAAAATAAATTGAATAACTTTTTGCCTCATGGTCATGTCGAAATCCATTACCAGATTTGAAATAGAAAATAAAATATATTTTTTTAATTTTTTTATTTTTTTTGGTCTGGCCGGGCAAGTGGTCACAGACCACTCTGGTAACCTTTTTTTTTTTTTTTTTTTTTTGGAAAGCCCTTGTGCAAGGCCTCTATCCCAGTGGTGGTAAGAGAACCACTGGGATTGAGGCTTTGTCAGCGGGTCATTCCATCTACTGGTGGGAAGCGTCACCTGCTGGAAACCGGGTCCAGTGTCCCTTGAATACATCTTGAATACTAGTTTTTCTTCCCTAGATTTCTTATTGCTAATATATCATTTAATTTTTTTATGCAAGTTTGCTTTTCAAAGGGTAGACACAATACTTATTCTTACATTGGAAGTTTGAATCATAATCATGGACAAAAAAAAATCTTGTTTGATATATTAACCTTTCAATGTATTGCGTTATTTAATGCGATGACTTATTTTTATCATGTTAAAATACCTAATGTGGTTTTGAATTATTCCAATAATCAAATTTGATTGAGCTTATACAGTAATACAAAAATGTCGTTTCATTTAAGTACATGTTGTTTAAAACTATGCATAAGTTTTTTGCAGCTAATAAAATAAAATAATATTACTGGTCGATCGTATATTGTAGTCCACAGAAGTCGTAACAACAATCAGGGTGCATTTTTTTCTTCTAATGTTATCTTGTATATGCACTTGTTGAGTAGATACATATGCGCAGGAGTATCAAGAGTTACCGGTGACCTACGTGAGGAGGAGAACGCATGAACTGGCGAGGTCGAGGATGAGGAAGGTGATCTGGCTGTCGGAGGTTCTGGATGGAGTACCCCGTTGGAATGCAGACACCCCTGACGACCGTCGTGTCAAGACCAACTGTTGCCTCAAGGCCGACGAATGCACCTATGCCTCAAGCCTCAGCATCGATGCAACTAGTTCCTATTCAACAATACCAACCGCTGTATTGTCGGTCGACTCCGCCATCGTATGAATAACATGGAGGATGAAACCCTTCGTAACACGCCATGGAACCCTTTACCCAAAATATTACAGGAGCCAGGGCAACGTGTGTGGTTTACGAAGGAACACCTAGATTTGATCGAAAAATGAAAATCCAAGGACACAGTCGAAGATGTCAGGAAAAGAGACACTGATGAATCCAACAGAGTGAGCATAACCCGCTCGATCAAGAAAACCAAAAAGAAGAGTTCCAATGACATTGAAGGCAGCGAGGAACGCGCTAAGTCATGGATTTCGAGCACCTTTGGATCATCAATCAAGAAAATTAATGAGAGGTTGACTGAAACAGAGAAGATGGAGAAAAAAAATAGTGAATTAGGTGGGGAAGTTAAGAAGAAGGCAACAAGAAGGACTAAGAAGAGGAAAAGGCAAGTAAATTCCCCACCATTCGATCACTAGAAAACCAAATCGAAGCCGCGAAATGGAGTCATCAAGATACAACAGTCGTGGATTTTAATCTCATCCGATAACGAGGATCACAAGAGGAAGATGCGCGAGAACTGTACCGTGGGGGTGAAGCACGAAATGAGAGCCATCACTGAAAACAAAAGATGGAACGAGATTCTTTATCTACTTGGATCACTTGTGCAGAAAACAAAACTACTGGAAGAAGAAGAAAAGGGGAAGGAGAATAAGATTGATGAGGAGAAGAAGGAAGAAACTACCGAAGAAGATGAGGTGGAGACAAAAAAAACGATAATGGGAAGAGAAAAGTGAAAGACGGAAAAAAGGAGGGAAATATGAGTGATGACTCAATTGACGATGATAACAAATGGAAGAAAGGAGGGATCATTGAGTACCTAAAAGGATGCCTCGATCGTTACATGGGGATGACATTACGAAGACGGGGTGGCGGAGAACTAAACCTCGGGCCAATGAGGGCTTGGATACGGGTCTTGAAGCAATTGATGAAAGTTCTCGAGAAGGTCAATGGTGATCGCAACTGGTCCGTACTATATAAGGAGATATAAAAGTTTTATAAAATCTTAATTCTATGGGGATGCACTAAGCGATACATTAGATGGGGGACCACACATTTGAAGTACCGGGTTGTACTTTTAGATAGAGAGTTGGATGAATTTCTAGATGGAAAAAGTTGTGTACATTCTCATTTCTCCCTTCTATAAGGCGACTTATATTGGATTGACAGGGAAGACTGTACACGAAAGATGGAGGGAGCACTATAAGAGTGCGAGTAAACCGATATTCAAAATTCATAAGTGGTTTAGTAGGAAACGGCAGATTACGTACGCAGCGATTCCTATATGGTTTGGATCAAAGGATTGTTTGAAAGATGTGGACATGCAAATAATGAAGAGAGAAAATAATGGATTCGACACCAAGAAACGAGTGACTTGATCAAAGCCCCGAAGATCAACAACTTGAAAGAAAAACAAGAAGAATGTAATCAGCGTTGAGTGAAAATCGTTGACGTTTTCTTCTTTGGACTTACAAATTTCTAACTCACTCAATTTGTTGAAACTTGAAAGTTTAACTATTGAAAGCAGTACAAAAAGTAAAAACTCGCCCGATGCGGATTGAGAACAGTACTGGCAAAAAATGGGGGAGACTAACTAAGCTAGTGTTTGGTAAAATCATTATTGATGGGGGAAACTAACTAAGTTTAACTGGCAAAATCATTATTGATGATTAAAAGATGTTGCTAAAGGATGAGAAAAATCAATTAGAACAAAGGGGGGAATGGTCCATTGATTGTTTGGTAAAAGGAAAATCAAAGGTTAAGCGGAAGAAAAATGAAATTATCTTATTACTACGAGCACCATGAAAAATAAGCGAATTGAAAAATAAAGGAGTGAACAAACTTTTTGTCCTTCTCACTTTTCTCAGTGGAATGAGGAGTGTGGATAACAAGAAAGGAAGACGAATATTACATAAAATTCTGCCATCGTGATCAAGCGAAAAATTGAAATTAATCCGAGAATCTGTTCGGTTGTAAAATTGTCTTTCAGTGAGAACATCGATAAGAAAAGTGTAAGGCGAGGTATGTGTAAATGGATTGGAAAAAATGTTCCAATGGAGAAACTCAACCACTTGATGTAGAAAAAATTACGAATGGTCTGAACCCAAACCAGATCGATCGTTAATCTTCTGCATAACGATAAGCAAACCGCAAAAAGGGACGAAAAATGCTTATGTGACGATTTCCTACTGCCCAAAAGTAACGGGTATGTACAGGTACGGTTGAGAGATATCCCAGGTATCAATCCCTTTCTCTTGAACTTCCGGAATGTCACGACACTAGGGAGAATAAGCGATGTAACTGAAATTAAGGTGGCTTGTAACAATGTGATTTTACCATTACAAAAAACAGACATTGTTCGGATAACAAAAATCTCATTTTTGTATAGTATGTGAAGGAAGTCAAAGAAGTATTAGGGGGGTTAGTTCTATCCCCGCTTGATAGTAGTTTGGGCGGCACAGTGGTTGAGTGCCCCTACCATTACAACTAAGGAATGCATAAAATTTTCAGCGATAACGAAAAATATGAGAAAGTGAACAATGGGAAAAAAACAAAATCCTAAAGCAGGACTTCCAGAATAAAAAACTGGGAAGAATTGCAAGTTGGAATCACGATGGGAGGATTCAGGATGCCTTCATATTTAACAAACATAAAGATATTGACAAAAAGCTACCAATTTGTCCGTTGTATCAGAGACCGATTAGATTAGCCAGGTGACGCTTGACTAAAGCATTAAACTTCATGATCAGTAGCACAAAAGAAGAGCACTTCAACATGAGAGCTATTCAGGACTTAAAAGTTAAAACCATCCTTGGAGAAGAGTAATGTGGAAGCAAAAAAACTACGTGATGAGTGTTAGATCATAGTAAAATCGTTTCAAATAAAGGAGATATTTACCATGATTCCATACGTATAAATTAATAAAGTCGTACCAAGACAAAGACGCTACCGACTCGTACCGAGTGGTTCTCTCATACCACCTGGACAGAGACGCTACCGACTCGTACCGAGTGATGTAAACAAACGAAAAAAAAGGCTGGAATCAGGGAGAGGAAGCAAATTCGAAAACTAGTAAAGGTGAACGAAAAGGAAAACAAAAAGAAAAAGAGAAGGAGCATGAGCAAAGACTTGTTCATTATGCGATGGAGATGGAACAGTACTCCGGAAGGGGGAAGAAAACATCTGGAATTGAAAGTGCCTACTCCATTGATATAGAAACTGCAAGTGATGATTTAGGCTTCATGATGGATTGCAGTTATGTGGACAACAAATACAAGTGATGGTTTAGACTTCATGAAGGAGGATTGTAGTTAATATGCAGATCTTGCTCCGAACAGTTTTATAAGGCCACCTATGTGACACCCGCGGCCGCAGCCGTGGGCAATTCGGCCGCAACCGTTGGCAACGGCCAACGAGGCCCAACCCGCGGCCTGTTTTTTTAATATTTTTATTTTACCCCTAAAAATACGTGTATATATATATATATATATATATATACAGGGTAACCGGCGTTCGGGCTGGGCCGAGCGCCCAAGCCTGAACGCCCGAACGTATGGGACCCCTTGGGGATGCGTTCGGCCATTCGAGCCGAACGCGGATCTATTAAAAAAAAAAAAAAAAAAAAAAAAGTCATCAAAAAAATCTGAAAAACATATATGTTATGGAGAAAAATAAATTAAACAAGATTTACCCGAGCATTACGTCCGAATTCCTGACCAAATTTGAAATAAAAATAAAATACACAGAACAAATACTAATAATAAAAATAAAAATAAAAATAAAAAGAGAATAAAATTTAGTGAGTGCGCGAGCATGTTTTCGGCACTACCATCTTTGGCAATTTTTAATTTTTTTTGGGCATAGCTAAATGCCCTTAAAATTCATAGATGTGTACTTCACATAATACAAAACCCACTAAAAAATTTTCAAAAAATAATAAAATTGTTTAGACCCCGAACTAAAGTGAAAACAAAAAGTAAAACGTGAAAAACAACGTGGGCGAGCACGTTTTGACACCAACATCTTTGACGATTTTTAATTCATTTTTGGCTAGTCCAAATAACTTGGAAATTTATATGCATGTACCTCCCGTCATAGAGAACCCATAAAAAAAAAAATCAGAAAAAAAATAAAAAATTTTAGGCCCCGAAATAATTTTTTGGTCGGGGCCTAACGCTGTCGGGTTCGGGCCCCGTACGGGACCCCGAACGCCCGAACGTACGGAGGTGTGTACGGGGGCCTCCGTACGTACGGGCTGGTAACCCTATATATATATATACAGGGTTACCTGACCGAACGTTCGGGGGCCCCAGGGCTGGCCCCCGAACGTTCGGGCGTTCGGGGTCCTGTTCGGGGGCCGAACACCTCTAGGTTCGTCCCCCGCCAAAAAATGTTTCGGGGCCTAAAAATTAGTTTTTTTTTCTGATTTTATTTTTGTGAGTTCTCTATGATGTAACCTACACGCCTATCAATTTTGAAGCCATTCTGCTTGGCCAAAAAAAACATTAAAAATCGTCAAAAATGGGGGTGTCAAAACGTGCTCGCCCACTCACTATTTTGTTTTTTTTCACTTTTAACTTTTTGTTTTCATTTTATTTCGCGGCCTAAAAAACTTTATTATTTTTCTGAAATGTTTTTAATGAGTTATTGATTATGTAAACTACATATCTGTAAATTTTCAGGGCTTCTGTCAATTCCAAACAATAATTAAAAATCGGCAAAGATGGCGGTGTCGAAAAGGTGCTGACACACTCACTCATTTTAATTCTCTTTTTATTTTTTTTTATTTTTATCATTGTGTTTATTTTCTGTATTTAATTTTTAATTAACATTTGGTAAAGAATTTGGATTTAGTGTCCAGGCAAATGTTGTTAAGCGTATTTTTCTCCATAACATATATTTTTTTGAGAAGTTTTTGAAAACATTTTTTTTTTTTTTTTTTTTTGGTCCGCGTTCGGCCCGAACGGCCGAACGCCTTCCGAAGGGGTCCAGTACGTTCGGGCGTTCGTCCCGTCTCGAACGCCGGCAACCCTGTATATATATATATATATATATATATACATGGTTACCAGCCCGTACGTACGGACGCCCTCGGGCCAACCTCCATATGTTCGGCGTTCGGGGGCCGAACCCCTACGAACCTGAAGGGGTTCAGACCCCGCCAAAAAATATTTCAAGGCCTAAAAATTATTATTTTTTCTTGAGTTGTTTTTTGTGAGTTCTCTATGATGTGAGGTACATGCCTCTAAATTTTGAGATCATTTTGCATAGCCAAAAAAAAAAGAAAAATCGCCAAAGATGGCAGTGTCAAAACGGGCTCACCCACTAACTATTTGGTTTTTTTTCTCTTTTCTCTTTTTGTTTTCTCTTTATCTCGAGGCCTAAAAAATTTTATTATTTTTTTATATTTTTTTAATGAGTTGTGTATCATTGAGATACACATATATGAATTTTCAAGGAATTTGACTAAGCCAAAACAAAATGAAAAATCTCCAAAGATGGAGGTGTTTAAAATGTGCCCACCCGCGCACTGATTTTAATTCTCTCCTCAAATTAGTTATTTTTATTAATTTGTTTTTGTTTTTCGTATTTTATTTTTATTTGAAATTTGGTAACGAATTTGGATGTCACTAGGAGGCAAATGTTGTTCAGTTTATCTTTCTGCATAACATATATTGTTTTCAGAATTTTTGGACGATTTGTTTTTTTTTTTTTTTTTTTTTTTTTCCGTGTTCGGCCCGAACGGCCGAACGTGTCTACAGGGGGGCCCGGACGTTCGGGCGTTCGGGTTCGGGCATTCGGCCCGTCCCAAACGTCGACAAACTTGTATATATATATATATGTATATATCGTCAAATAGAATATATGTATATATATATATAGGAAGGGTAACCGGCGTTCAGGATGGGCCGAACGCCCGAACCCGAACGCCCGAACGTATGGGACCCCTTGGGGATGCGTTCGGCCGTTCGGGCCGAACGCGGACCTTAAAAAAAAAANAAAAAAAAAAAAAAAAAAAAAAAAAAAGTCATCAAAAACATCTGAAAAAAGATATGTCATGGAGATAAATAAATTTAACAAGATTTGCCTGAGCATTACATCCGAATTCCTTACCAAATTTGAAATAAAAATAAAATATGGAAAACAAATACTAATAATAAAAAGAAATAAAAATAAAAAGAGAATTAAATTTCATGAGTGTGCGAGCATGTTTTTGACACCGCCATCTTTGGTGATTTTTCATTTTGTTTTGGCATAGCTAAATACCCTGAAAATTTACAGATGTGTACTTCACATAATACAAAGCCCACTAAAAAAGTTTCAAATAATAATAAAATTGTTTAGACCCCGAACTAAAGTAAAAACAAAAAGTAAAAAGTGAAAAAATATGTGGGCGAGCACGTTTTGACACCGCCATATTTGGCAATTTTTAATTCTTATTTGGCTTAGCCAAATGACTTCAGAATTTACAGGCATGTACGTCACGTCATAGAGAACTCAGGAAAAACAATTCAGAAAAAAATAATTATGTTTAGGCCCCGAAATAATTTTTGGCGGGGCCCGAACGCCATCGGGTTGGGACCCCGTACGAGACCCCGAACGCCCGCACGTACGGAGGTCTGCCCGGGGACCTCCGTACGTACGGGCTGGTGACCCTGTATATAGGGTTGTAGGGCTTGAAAAACACTATAATCCTATGTTTTTTTTATTTTGGAATCCAACTTCGTTTAAGATTTTTAAAAAATAAAAAACGAAATCTGATTTAAACAAATTATATATATATAAAAAATGCAGGATTTTTGTTTTTCCCTTTTTTATCATGAGGGATATGGTCGCTAAGTTGTCCTGTGTGTTTTTTAAAAATGTTTTTCGGGTTTGAAGAAATATTGGGTGTTTAAAAAAAATTAAGATTGATTGATTGATTGATTAGGAAAAAAAAAAATTGAACGCGCTAGTTTGTGTGTGTGTGTGTACGCGTGTGTGTCTGTGCATGTATATGTGTGTGTGTGTGTGTGTGTGTGTGTGTGTGTGTGTGTGTGTGTGTGTGTGTGTGTGTGTGTCTGTAATGTCGTGGGTGTGTAAAACACGGCCCCATTCAATGGGGAACCAGACCATCCATCTTTTCAAACGTAGCGTCGCACGAGGTTAGTGGCAGGCTTAACATAGCATGCGTTAAAAAAATAATTTTACTATGGTCATCAACTCCAGAAGAGGATGCATGAAGGATTAATCAGAGGGAAGCAAATTAGAGGCTAGGCTGATGTTAGAGATGGTTGTCGGAGACAGCCATAGGGGGGGTGCACGCCCTGAAGCGCGCTTTTCGTTGCCTAGCACCCATAGCAACTCATCAGAGGGTCAGGTTATGGTCTCCCATTAGACTATCTCATAGAAAGGTATAGAGCTAGGGTTTACAAAGTTACTGACACTCGAAGGTAGTTATTGTCTTCAAGTTACCTGAAGGTGGAACGTTTGAGAGGATGTGGCATCCCCGGGTGAGGCCATCGGCACTTGACTATCTTGTAGAAACAACTCCTGCAGCAGTTAGCGCTCGCGACACTTCTGCTTGAGTGTGTGTTAGGTGCAAGATCACCCACGTTCAGTTATGGAGTGTCTGTTCGTGTGCACGAGTATGAAGAAGCTCCCGTGTCTTGGTGGAGAGGGGAATGAGATGGGATAGATACAGATTGTGTGCCTTGCATGCGCAATAAGCAACAAAGGAAAGTCCCGTATCGTCGGTGTGGTTGCATGAAGTGCTGCAGTTGATAGTGATGTAGGCTAGCTCCATTGTATATAGTTGCGTGAGGACGCATCGTGGAAGTAAGGCGATGGAAGGGGTAGTAAGGAAGGCGAATTTTGGGTCTGCTTTTGGGTGGGGTTTGCTTTGATTTTTTAGAGGGAAGAAGGGCTTCTTGTCATGCAAGGTGGAGGGAAGGAACAGGTTGGCTTGCTTTTGCTGAACTGACGCTGTTGGTTTGTCGGTGCAAGGCTGCGAGCACTAGGATCACATTGGATCATACTGGGTCACGACACACTCACCGGGGGATGCAGAGTCATACATGAACCAACATTCTGTTGGCTAACTGCTAATGGTGAATACCATACGAACAGGATGGTGGCAGGATCAGTTCCCGAATTGGTCGCCGGGCCTAAAAACCTGCCTTTCTGTGCACCTCTTCGTCTTTTCTCTTACGAAAAAAAATAAATAAATAAATAAATAAACGTTACTTTTAAACAAATGAATTCAACACAAAGGATTAATCAGGGGATTCTTGGGAAGTTTCCTACTACTAGCATAGTAGGCGTAGTTCCAGGCAACATAGGTCAGGGAATCCTTGGTAGATTTCCTATTGACACTACATTAGACACGGTGGATCAGGGAATTCTTGGGAGATTTCCTGTTGACACTACTTTAGATACAGTTTCTCATAATAATCATCGACTCTTCTCTGCTTTTTCCTCTCAGCCTCATCTACACGCTGATTCCACACGTCGACTTGATTGGATTCGACACCTTCGCTGGAATACTTACCTCTACTCTGCAGGTACTTGGCGCAAGAGGCAGTTGCAACAACTTAACACGGCGATTCAAACAGAGCGTTTTGAATTGCAGTGGAGAGGCATTGATCAACAGGCATTGCAATCAGGTATGGACCCTCTCTGTGTCCGAGGAGTGATCTATGCCATCGTTCATATCCCCTCTAGGGGTCTTTACATAGGTCAGACTATGTACTCTTCGCATCAACGTTTGCAGGAGCATTGGCATGTTCGTCGTCCTGCTGCGGAGTTCCGGCGTCGCCGCCTCTACAGTGTCATGTCTTGTCAAAACCCCTTCAATTTTGTAGTCTGGCCCTTGGAATGTATTGACCCGACCCTTTACCATACACCGCAGGGTCTTCTTGACCGTAACCTTTTTCGACGGGCAGCTACGACACGGGAAGCCTATTGGGTACGCCGGTTGCGAACTCTTCATCCAGCTGGTCTCAACGCTGTCCTGCCGCTTGCTCGCCTGCCTGCAAGAAGACGACAACGTCGCCCTCAACGATGGACACAGACATGCCCTCGTCCGTCAGACCATCAACAGCCCCAACCCATTGATTTGCGTCCAGGCCCCGACTTTCAAGTCCGGTCTGCATTGCACAATCTTCTCTCGCGGGCTGCTGCTGGCAAATTCGTAACAGATGGAATTTGTCATCCAGCGAGCAACGCCAGTTTGGCGTGCCCGCTTGCTGCAGTGGTTGAGCAATAATATCTCCAATGCAGATATGACTGCACATATCCGGCAGCTTGAATGCCTGATTCGGAAGTATCAACATGTCCGCCAACGATACACAACCCAGTCTCGAGATGCCTTCCTTGATCATATTAAAGTTGTGCACATGCACGAGGTGTCTCAGGTAACGGGCCTGCGACAAGCCCTACATGCACCCCAGGTGCTCCACTTGCACCTTGACCCTGATGCCGCAACACACCTGCGTTCTGTGATAAGTTGTTGCCGCCAACTCACGTCCAATTCTCTAATTTCACGGAAGTTGCACTCAGCGTGACACCTAGGATCTATCTGCCTGACCCCTCAGATTGTCAATGTCGAAAAGTGTTTCTTGATTGCTCACACTTAGTCGACGGCCATGTTGTTACAACCGATTGCGACATCATTCCTGGTGATCGGCTCCGTGACTTGTTCCATGAAGGCTCGAAGTATCGTCTTAATGGACAAATCACTGATGTGCTTCAGGCTGTTAGAGTCGGCCTTGACGAGTATATTGCTAAATACCTGAGGTCGGTCTTCGAGCAGCTTCGACTGGCCGCTCTGAACAAATTGTAGCAATGGCGCTCAGCCGTTCTCACACGTTGCCAAAGCAACATCTCATCCCCCCACACTACTACACGACAACCACACTCCCTTCACTCAGTGCACAGGGCTTTGAGACACCTTCAACAAAACTTTGCTATTGTTCATGACGACAAGACCTCACACAACTTAACAATCTGTTGTAAAAATTGGTACCTGTCTCATCTATCTGCTCATTTGGACAACCCTACCTATGATGTGCCTCTTGACTCTGTCGCAGATATTCTCGAACACCACGCGCTTTGGAATCATCGGTGGGGATATACACACACAGACACGCTGCCGTATCTGTACTATGCACTTAAAGCGCATAAATTGCCCCCTGGGCTTCACAGTATTGTCGGCGTCACAGAGCGGAACAATCTCTCTCTGCCGCAGCGATCTCGATCAATAGCGCCATCTGTTCATGCAGTCCACCATCGACCTCCCCACAAAACCCTTGGCCAGCACTACCGTCGCTTCTGCCCGCCTCAGCGTTGCATTACAAGGAGTCAATGAGACTCTCCGTGAGAAGGATAATTTGTTGTATCAGCAAAGTGGTGTGAGACGGTGCTGGATCGTGCAAAGCGCTGAGGAGGTGATGCTTGATCTCAAACGTAATTCATCTTCTCTTCGTGAGCGTGCTCCTCGCACTGTTGATTTCACAACTATGTATACCAATCTTCCTCATGACCGTATTTGTCATAATGTATCAAAAGCAGTTGAGGAAGCCTATACATATGCCTTACAACAACACACACAGGGGCGCACACATTCTCCTAACCTTAACATGATTGTTAAAGGGCCCCGTCAAGGGGAGTGGACGGTTGATACCGGACCCAACACCTTGACCGTTTCCCAAATTCTTGAACATCTCCATTTTATTGTCACAAACACGTATCTTTATGCAGCGGATGGCACCTTGCGACATCAGCTGATTGGCATCCCGATGGGGACTAATTCTGGTCCGGAGATAGCTAATTTGACGTTGTATTGGGATGAGGCTCGGTTTGTTGACGACCTCCAACAGCGTGATCTTCGCGCAGCTCAACGGTATGCGTTCACATACCGCTTGATCGATGATGTTCTCTCATGGGGACATCTGCCACCACCGTCAGAGCATTATGACCTTGAATGGAAGGAGACCCAGCGCCTGATGGCTCTTGCACATTCTTGGGTGCACATCTCCAAGTCCGCCCTGACGGTTCCCTACGTATGAGTGTCTTTGACAAAGCAGCTGAATGGAATTTCCCTGTTATTCGCTATCCTAGTGCTACGTCTAATATCCCTGCACACCAGCCGGCGGAAGTGTTTACAGGCCAGCTTACTAGGTTTGAGTATGTCTGCAACAATTGGTATGACTTCAAAACTGCAGCAGCGATGCTCACACGCCGCATGCTTTTTCGCGGACACTCTCCAACAACGCTTGCGAAAGGATTGACTTCCTATATTCGTAAACGTCAACACAGGTACCCTGCCCACGTGACCCGCCTCTCCAGGTGGTTCCGCAGCATGCTTCGATGGTCTATTCATCACCCGCTTTCTCGGGTGTCTACACACTGTCCTCGGACTACGCCTGTCACAGCCCCTTCTTCATTACCGACGCCTGTCACACCTATCACAGCCTCTTCTTCATTACCTGCATCTGCTGCACCTGCGTCCTCATCAGTCGTAATGACCCCTTCCATGCCGTTTGTGACCCTGGCTACCCCTTTTCGGTTCGCAGCCTCTTCCCCATCGGCCTTGGTTGCTTCTACGATTGATTCCGCGAGAGCAACTCGACCCGCAGTTGCTGTGTCGCCCTTGGTCTCGGTGTGTTCCTCCATGGCATCCGTGGCCACCATGGATGCTATGTCGCCCTTGGTCTTGGTGTGTTCCTCCGTGGCATCCGTGGCCACCACAACTGCTGTGCTGCCCTCGGTCTTGGTGTGCTCCTCCATGGCATCTGTGGCCATGCCTGCATTACCACCTGCAGAGTCCCCTCTTCGGGTCTCACCTGCGACTGCCCCTTTTGTGTCCGCTTCAGCCACTTCACCACCCCTGACTTCATCCTTCCCATCTTCACCGCCTTTACTTCCCCTGGATTATCTCCGTCTGTTACCCACCTCCGACTACTGTACCGCCGCTGTCTTCACCACTCCTACCTCCCCTGGTTTTGTTTCCATCCGCTACCCCTCTTCCTAATCCACAAACCACCTCGTCCACACAGACTCCATCATCATGTTCTTCCCCTGCAGAAAACCCACTTCGCCGTCCTAGACGTCGGTTTGGACCTACTTTCCAACCTCACCTTACTCCCCTTTCCTCCATCTCTATTCTTGGACGAAGAAGAACCCGTTCATTCTCCCCACCACGGCCCTCCCCAACATCCCGTCCCCGTTTTTGCCGCCCCAAGCGTCCTTACCATGCTTGCAACGCTCTTCGACTGCAGATCTTTCTGCAATGCGGCTAACACAAAATAGGAGGGATGATGGCGAGGGACCGTCCGAGGATGAACTTGGCAAGGGGCCTGTAAGAGATTCTGTAGAAAATACCCCTGACCGGCCTCCACCGAATCTGTGTGGCCTCGCTGCTACTAACATCTGCCTACAAGCCTATCATCGGGAACCATATACTCACTCTGATTTTTTGGCCATTGCTTCCACTCTTGATGCTCAGAAACATGAGTCATATGGCGATAACCCGTCTTTGCACCCCCCACAGGATAGTAATTACACTTGACATGGGGGATTCAATGTCTCGATTTTGGAGACTGCTTTGATAAGGCGCCGGCTTGATGTGCAGCGTGCCCCTTCGGGTGGCGACCCGGACCACTGCTCGCGCGTTTGTGCCTATATTCTACATACTCGTGGCCACTACACCGCTCTTGTACGTGCCTCTGGTTCTTAGGAAGTATGGAATGGCGGTGCTATGGTGCAAACAATTACTGCCATCTCTGATCTCGTGCGTCATTACCCTAACCTGCAACTGTTCCAGGTCATTGACCCTATGGGTACCTCCTGTACTTCCCTGCCCGCCTCTACGCCTATCTCTGTGCCTGCCTCCGTGCCTGTCTCTGTGCCTGCCTCTGTACCTGTCTCTGTGCCTGTTTCTGTGCCGGTTTCTGTGCCTATTTCGGTGTCTGTCTCCTTCCACATTACTGACTCCATCAGTACCATATGTACTTCCGTCCCCGCCTCTACAACTACCTCTATGCCTGCCTCCACACCTGTCTCCATGCCCGTTTGTGTGTCTGTCTCCGTGCCTACCTCCACGTATGTCACTGTGCCTGCTTTAGTCTTTATTCCCCCACATACTGCACAAACAACTTGTGACATCCTTCTTTGTGAGATCACTGACACAGTTACACTTGGTTGTGGAAAACATCGACTTTGTCGACATCACTACAACCATATAATTGTTCGGGCCCGCCATCGGCAGGGATGCCACCTGTATCCGGATTGTGAACATCCTCTACATCCAGATGCAGTATGTCCCATCTGTGCCTGCGGGTGCTATAGTGAATGTGCACTTAACTGTGATGGTGAACGCCCCACAATCGTTATGGCCTGCAGCTGGCATGCCCTGTGTCGTGCATGCTTCAGAGGTATGGTTAATGCTAGCCGCCCTGACTCCTGCTGTGACGAAGTTGCTTACCTGAATGGTTTTCGTCCTATGGATCAGCGGGAGGGTTGCTACCATCGCCCGCATCCTTATGACAGTTGTCCTATTTGTCGTGGGGGTCTTACGTAGACGTACCTTGCACCTTGACAAAAATGTGCAGGAGCGCTGAAAAGAGTGTACAAGAATGTGCAAAAGTGGGAAACCCTTCACTAGAACTGCAAAACAGTGAAGAATGCTGCAGTAAAAGAAGAATATAAGTCTGTGTCATTTTACTTTGTTTGTACCCTGCACCCTAACACCCTAACACCCTAAAAAGAAAAGTCCAAAGGGTGAAAATGAGATTGTAAAATGAAGAAGGAAGTGCAGGTGCGCTGAAAACCGAACGTGGTAGACTCTTCACCAAAACTGCAAGAAAGAAGAATGCAGTAAAAGAAAGAAAGATGTTTGTGTCAATGTTCTCCCCC
>BFEA01000003.1:1526698-1537645 GCA_003427395.1 Chara braunii
CCACAAAGCAACGCTCCGATAAGCTAGTTTGGCCCCGCGCCCAACGCTACGGGCAAAAAAAAAAAACCGCAGTTGCACTCACGCACCGCACTGCACTACCGCACTCTCGCACTCACGCACCGCACCCCACTCCCGCACTCGCCCGCTTCGGTTTTCGCTGCCCGCCCGCGTCGGCTCGGCCCTCCGCCCCTTGCCCGCTTCGCTTTTCCCTGCCCGCTACTTTCCCCGCCCGTCTCTGTGTGGGCCTCGGCCCTGGGCCGGTTCCCCCGCGTCGGCTCGGCCCTCCGCCCCTTGGCCGCTTCGCTTTTCCCTGCCCCCCGCTACGGTCGACACCTCCTCCCGACCGCGGTGTCCCAAGCGGTTTCCGCTGGGCCCGCGACCGACCATATCGCCAGACCCTTTGCTTGCTTTAGTATGTATAGAGAAACAACGAAGTGTCATTTCCCCCCCCTCTTCTCTTAAAATCTGCTTGTCTGGAAGGAAAAACAATCAGCAACACAAAGGAAAAAGGTTGTATGTTTCTTTGACTTCATCCCTGTATTTTGGTTGCTGCAAATCCTATGGCATTTGTAATTTATATCAATGTTTGGGTCAGTTGTCTGCAGGAAACATCTATCGGCAAAACCAATTTTAAGAGTTCGTCCCTTGCCGAAGCCAGTTCCACATCGCCCATTATCAGCTCGAGCACTAGGGAAATTTCCAGTTTCTGCAGAAGTAAGTTCTTTGGAGGCAACCTACCAAACTTTTGGGCCCCGGTTTTCCATGTTAACCTATTGTCAGGAGGACGCCATTGAATTTCTCCTTAACTGTACCCCATCAACTCCCCTTCGCTCCTCTTCTCCTCACTTCTGCACATATTGATTAACATTCCCTATTCTCCTTGTCTGAACCCACCTTAGACACATTCTGTGTGTGTGTGTATTTGTCGGTTGTCATATTCTCTATACAGTGTATACACTCAAAAAAAGCATGACTGTGCCAGACTGTTTCGTCGGACTTTCGCCGACTCATCACGAGGTTGAGTGTGTGTGTGATATGCTCGCTATTGCAATGGACCACTTAGTTCGTCACCTCATGCACATGCGCAATGAGAGATCACACGAAAACCACACTGGAGACGAGAGATGAAAAGTCCAGATTAGCGCAGCTTAGGAAAAAAATAAAAATAAAAAAAATCCAACGAATTATCATATTAAACAGTTTCAGAGTTCCGGTCACCAAGCACTCAACAGCGCAGAGTTCAGCAACCCAATTCCAGCATCCTCATCAATTAAGGTGACTCTCTCTCTCTCTCTCTCTCTCTCTCTCTCTCTCTCTCTCTCTCTCTCTCTCTCTCTCTCTCTCTCTCTCTCTATCCATCCATCCATCCATCCATCCATCCATCCATCCATCCATCTTGACTCTGGAGTTTGGATACATCCGCCCACTACCCATCTCTACTCCTACTACTACGCTGAGCGGCTATGGCCGCCTTCCTTCCATAGCGCAGTGCTGCCCAGCCAGGGCCCTAGCGCTGGTCAACTCGCAAATTGCGCACAAGCGCTCAGCAGCGCTTCCACTTCCCGCAAATGAGAAATCTCCTAGAATGTGGCTGGCCAGTCTCTGTATTGACTTGGACTGGGCCTTGACTCCCCCAGCCTCTGCTGCTTCTCTTGGCTTGACTTGGACCCGGTACCGGCAGCCCGCAGCCTGTTTGCTTTCGGAATGTTGAGGCCCGGTACCTCCCTGAGTTTTCCTTGCTGTGCTGCTGCTTTTTGGTCTGTGGACATGACCTTTGATTGTGCGACGTGACTCTTGCCTGTGGGATGTGACTTTTGACTGTGGGACGTGACTTTTGCCTGTGGATGTGACTTTTGACTGGGTACCGATTGGACTTGACCTCTGGGGTACCCATCTTAACCTTTCTGAGTCTAGCCGAACTGGCCTCTTTCGACTTGGGGACTTTTGTCCCTGAGTCCCGAATTTGGGGTCTACAGCGTGAAATGCCTTTCTGGCTCGCCGGCCTGATTTCGAGGTCCCCCAAGAAAGTTGCAAACTTTATTTGTCAACTACGTTAATTCCTCTTCTAGCCCTTTCATAATAAGACACTATGTGCAGTGCTGTTTCTAGTAGCTCATCTCTAGTAAACCAGCAATCTTCCGAAGGTTCTTGATAAGCAAATCTGACTTTATATTGTCGTTGGGGCGTCCAGATCTATAAACGTCCTCTGCAACGATGCGGTCTACGTCATACTTGCCATCCATATCAGGAGGAATCATAGATCTTCGAGACAAAAATAGATCATTGCTGATGCAAGGGAGCAACTTAGAGGCATGAAACACCGGGTAAGTGTGCAAATGTGCAGGTATTTCAACGACATAGGAAGGGCCATCCACATCACCAATCACGTCAAGAATCTGTCACGGTCCCCTATATGCAGGCAATAGTTTCTATGAGATGTTCTCCTCTGGCAGAAACTCCTTGGACTTCACCCAGACCAAGTCCCCTACAGCAAACAGTGAAGGTTTGCAGTGCTTATTTGCCTGTTCAATCATCTGATGCCGTGCCTTCGTTATACTTTCCCTTACTTTCTCTAAGTTGTAGTGCACAACGAATTCTCTAGTCCCTGGAGGAAGCCTTTGCACCCGATCAGGGTTCATACAGTCAGCGGGCCTGCGTGGGCGCCATCCTAAATGCAGTTCAGTGGGCGTCCTTGCTGTAGCTAGATGTACAGAGTTGTTGTAGGCACTAGCTACTTTAAGAAGATGCTCATTCCAGTCGATCTAATTTGATCGTATATACATGCACAAGATTTGCTGCAACACCTTGTTCATCTGTTCGGTCTGTCCGTTTGTCTTAGGATGTCTGCCTAAAGACATAGTCAGTTTGGATCCGTTGACGTTCACAAGTTGTTGCCAGTGCTCGCACGTAAATCGTGTATCCCGGTCACTTAGAACAGTCAAAGGATACACGTTGTCTTTCACCCAATGATTGAAAAACTCCCGAATCACTAAGTTTGTTCTAGCTTCAGCCGAGAGTGGCACAAAAACAGCAAACTTGCTCAACCTGTCCACCATTACCATAACTTGGCTCTTTCCGTTTCTACTTCTAACCTTAGTGTCCATGAAGTCTATAGACACGGAGTCTCCGGGACCTGATGGTATAGGCAGCGGTCTTCGTAACCCAAGGGGAGGCTGCGTGGAACTGTTGTTCCTCTGACACACTTTGCAGCCTTGCACTAAGCTATGCAATCATGCTTCATTCCAAACCACGTGTCTGAACACAAGAGGTTAGCATACGTCTTCCTCTAACCGAAGTCTCCCTCAGTATCGTGACATTCCCCTAAGATCAGATTGCGAACCTCCTCGCTGTTCAGTATGCACAATCTGCCGTGCACGTCCGTCTTTTCAAACTACAGTCCCTGGGTCATCCTGTAATTCAGAACTTCATGCGGCCGTCCGCACCTTGTTAATCAACTGATTGTAGACAGGATCACTAGCCTAAGCGGTTCTAATCTTTTCTTGTAATTCAGCGCCAGCATCTAAATATGTCACTATGGCACCGAAGAAATCAGCTCGTCTGCTTAACGTATCAGCAACAACAATGTACTTCCCCTTTACTACCTTAAGTTTAAAGTCTAACTGGTCTATCTCCCCAACTCACCTTGTCAACTTAAGTGTCTCATGGTCCGAACTTTGAAATGTCATCCTAGGAGGTAATCGCCAATGATTCAAGGCTTCTCTAAGAGCGAACAGCTCTCTCTCGTATGTGGAAGCCACGACCTTCTCACTAGATAGTCTACATGACATAAACTCGACGGGCCTGTACCCAATACCGTCATTCTGCTGAAGTACAACACCAATCTCGTCTTGACTGGCGTCAGTGGTAACTATAAATGGCAAAGATGGGTCCGTGATCTTTAGAACCGGGTACTCCATCAAACACTTCTTAAGAGACTTGAAGGATGAGGTGCAGTCCTTATTTCATTTCCAGACTGTTTCCTTCCTCAACAACCTACGCAATGGAGCAGCTATTACAGTAAGTTTTGTACAAACTGGCGGTAATAATTGGTCAGACCAAGGAACAACCGCAGTTCTATCAACATATGCGGTGTCGGTCAGTCTGAGTCCGCAGTCATTATAGAGGCAACCTCTACTGGCTGTTCCCTTTTGGATACCTATATTCGGGATAAAAGGGAACAATGTGGTCGGGGTCACCACACTTAAAGCACTGGTTGGCCTGGCGCCGTGCTTCCCAAACCTTCTCATTTATACCCATTTGTTCCCAAGGTTTGCCCTCAACCAACTATCCCTGGTGTGCTGGGTATGGTCACCAACTCCTACCTCTACCTCTACCCCGTATGAAGGAGAACCTCCACCACCTTGCAAGGGACCATTAACCCTATCTCCCACGTAGTAGCTTCCTTCACCACTAACCCTCTGGGCAGCGAGTCCTCGACCTCCACCTCTACCTCAACCTCCTCTACCTCGACCTTTACCTTGTCGCCCTCCCCCACGGGCTGCAACTGCCGCATAGTCCCCTCCCCGGGCTACTTGGTGGTTGTTATCTTCCTCTAGACCGTAGTCTATTTGGTCATATGGCAGTGACTCCACAACTCCTTCCTCGAAGGTGACTAACAAATTATCCTTTCCTTCTATACTACCTGATATAGTTTTATTCTTCCATCTCTTACCAGCCTGCAGGTCCTTCCAATAATGGCAATAGTTTGCCTCTTGCAGGAACCCAACATGGCCTACAACTATCTTGCTGAATTTCTCATATGTCATCCCCTCTTCCTTAGTACGGGGATATAACTGTCTCAAGGTGTTCTGGCAGCGCTCTGGCGAAGTGTCAATATCTAGGCGGGGGTCAGACCATGATCAGGACATTGTAGCAGCTCGTTCATAGTGGCCTTGAGTGCAGAAGCACTCTTCCACTTGCGGTCACTTATGTTAAGGATAGGTGCTGAGTACGACGCGCTAAATTCTTGTCCTCAGAGTGGTCTTTCAGGGCCTTGAAAAAGTCCTCAATCCTAGTCCGTTGTGAGTATTGCACCATTGAGGTGCAACCTGCGTCTTTTACTAACGAAATTGCGACGCTAGCTGCGTCTCCCCCTAGGCATGAACTTGCCATGAGTACGCGGTCGCAATACGGAATGAACTGGGAGTACAGGTAGGTATCCATTGCTGCCTCCCAGCGGAAGATACTCTCTTCCCTTTTCCCTGTATATGTCCAGGGGACCTTTACCTTCATCTTCTCTATGTGTTCTCCTTCCTCAGACTTATCTCCTTCACCTTTCTTTCCATCTTCCTTCCTAGGACCCTTTCCTTTCTTGTCACCGTCACCATTATCTCCACCCTTGCCTCCACTACGGCCACCTCCCAAGGCTACAAACGCGATGGTGTTAGTCAACTTTTGGGTGAAGAGTTCGTCTAATTGATGGGCGTAGTCAAGGATCCTCTTATCAACCATGTGGGAAGAGGCACTGAGGAAATTATTCCATGTGCCTTGGAATTCCTCTTGATGTCTCTCAAGTTTCCCGAGAGATTTCTGCAGCACAACGAGTTCCAGGCGGGTGGTGTGCAGCAGCATGTCAGCGATGAGGCTCAAGTTTTCTTTGACATCCCCTTCCTTGTTTTTTTGCTCTCTCAGCAAGTTGAAGCTTTTCCCCTTCTTCCCTCAATCTTTTCTTTTCATCATATTCTTTCCTTTTTTGATAAAGCAATCGCTGATCAAGGGCACTCCTCCTTTCCTTGAGCAATAAAACTCTCTCCTCATCATCAGAAGTAGAGGCCATTGTAATTGTAAACACATTTTTCTCTTGCTCCGTCTCTTCTGGCATCTCTGTGTGGAACCCAAATTTCGCCACCCAATCTATATCTTCCACCCGCTGAAGCCTTATCTCTCTGGCATGGCTATTCTCTGTCGCCTTCTCCCCTTCTTGTCTAGTTCTTCTTCTCTCCAATCCTCCTCCTCCTCCTCCTTCTTCTTCTTCTTCTTCTTCTTCTTCTTCTTCTTCTTCTTCTTCTTCTTCTTCCAATTCTTTTTTTAATTCTTCCTCCTTCCTTCTCATCTCCTTCTTAATCTTCTCTTTCTCCTCCTCCATCTTCTTCCAATTTTTCACTTCCTCCTCCTTCCTCTTCTTCCCCTCTTTTTCTTTTTTTCTTTCCAGCCAATTTCCTATCAATTTCTACTTGCTGGTCTGCTGTGTATGGTTGTGTGGTCTCACCAGACGTCATGGTTACACTCATACCGCATGTCCAGTGGAAAACCCATGGAAAAAGGAAGTGGAGGAGTGGACCCCATAGCACAGATAGGGTCAAGAGTGTAAACATCGGGTAGTCATCCATGGTGATTGAAAGCACAGGTAAGTAGCCTCTGCCTCCTCACCACGTAGACCTAGCCCTCAACACTTATCTAACTTAATCTAGATTTGAGTCTGACCTGACTTCGTTTTCCCCCCCACAGTGTTACTATAACTCCCCTATCAGGCTGGTGGGCAAGCAACAATTTAAGGTCAGCCAGCAAGGACCTCAGGAATTCTTTAACGACGCCGACAAGATGCCATGCCCACCAGTATCTGAAGGTTCACTCTCAAGACTTATAGCTCCTCACTGCGTGAGCTCCGGTTGAGTCGCATGCCGGTCAGGAACGGTCTTAGGGCTAGACGAGTTGTTTTACGAACGCTCGCCGCTCATGCCCATGCTTCCTACTTATAGGTGAGTCATCCAGCTGCCGAGCTTCTAGCCTAGACTCGACCTACTTCATACACGTGTTTGACCAAATGCTGACTCAAGACAAAATCAGATATGTCACCAGGTGTTTCGTCCAGCAGCAACGACACCAAGATGTGGGAAGGTACACACGACACTCAACCATCCATTAAAGCAATTGCAAGCTTATCGGGGCGATGCACTTCACTGGTGAACGTTCCTTTGTTGACGGTCCACGAGGCCGCTCCACGCATGCAGGTACGTACTGATCATCCCCCATTATCGGCCACTTCTTCTTCGGCCTCCTACCCCAATATCAAACTCCAAATCTCATCTCTCCGGCCTTAATCTTGCCAGCGAGTACCAACTCTAATATCAATTGCAATGGACCACTTAGTTCGTCACCTCATGCAGATGCACAATGAGAGATCACATGAAATGGGGACCAGAGATGACAAGTCCAGATTAGTGCAACTTAGAAATTCCAACGAATTATCATATTAAACAGTTTCAGAGTTCCGGTCACCAAGCGCTCAACAGCGTAGAATTCAGCAACCCAATTCCAACATCCTCATCAAGGAAGATGACTCTCTCTCTTCGTCTCACTTCCTCTCTCTCTCTCTCTCACGCATGAGCCCACTCTCCCTCCCTCTCTCTCTCTCTCTCTCTCTCTCTCTCTCTCTCTCTCTCTCTCTCTCATGAAGATCTTGACTCTGGATGCATCCGCCCACTACCCAACTCTACTCCTACTACTACGCCCTTCCACACCGCAGCGCTGCCCAGCCAGGGCCCTAGCGGTGGTCAACTCGCAAATAGCACACAAGCGCTGAATGAGCAATCTACCGAAATGTGGCTGGCCAGTCTCTATATTGACTTGGACTGGCCTTGACTCGTCCCAACCTTTGCTTCTCTTGGCTTGACTTGGACCCAGTACCGACTGCCAGCCGCCCGTTTGCTTTCGGAATGTTGAGGCCCGGTACCTCCCTGAGTTTTCTTTGGTGTGCTGTTGCTTTTTGGTATGTGGGACGTGACTCTTGCCAGTGGGATGTGACTTTCGACTGTGGGACATAACTTTTGCCTGTGGGATGTGACTTTTGACTGGGTACCGGTTGGACTTCACCTCTGGGGTACCCTTCTTAACCTTTCTGAATCTGACCAACCTGGCCTCTTTCGACTTGGGGACTTTTGACCCCAATCCCGAATTTGGGGTCTGCAGCCTGAAATGCCTTTCAATATACACAAACTCCACAAAAAAAGCATGATTGTGGCAGGCGGTTTTGTCAGACTGTCACTGACCCGTGTGTCTGTGTGTATTGTGATATGCGCGCTATACGCAATTTCACTTAAAAAAGCATGACTGCACTAGACCGTTTCGACAGACTTTCACTGACCCATATGTGCGTGTTGTCGTGTTCACTATATCATTTTCAGTACTTAATTCATTATCTGTACACTCATGAACTGATGGAGAGGGATTCGAACCCCCAACATTTTGTAACATCTTACTAACATGTCAATTTTCAAGACTGACACCTTCAACCACCCAGACATCCATCCAAAGCAAAGACGTTATCACACAAATTATAAACAAGGATATTCCCTGTGAGAAATTCCTAGCGCTGGTAAACGGTCGCTTAAAGTGGCCTACAAAATCAATATAGGCAAAGTGCACATTCCTCCACAAGCTCTGTAAGTCATGTAGGTTTTGCCGCTCAATTGAAAGCTATGAAACAAGTGTGTGGTAGTCTTAAACTACCTTCTTCACCCGAACGCACGGTCATTATAGTTGTATTTGGGTGTATCTTCCCATCTAAGTACAACAATAATGATCGTACGTTATATTCGAGTGAAGTAGGTAGAACTTGCACAATACGAATAGAACTAATAACAAAAAATGTAATCCCGGGCGAGAAGAGAGCATGGAAGTTATGAACAAATTTGCTGGAGCGGAACTATCTACTTTATTGGACGAAGAATTATGAATTATTACACCAAATTACAAGTGGATGAAATCGGTCGAGTGGTTTCGGCAGGAGATGGAATTGCACGTGTTTATGGATTGAACAAGATTCAATTGCTACAAAATTTATCTTTCATACAGCTATAGGCTCACTTTTTTTATTTATAGCTACGTTCACTGTTTGCTCCTATGAATCTGATATATAGCTACATGGCATTTTGAAGATTTAGCAGAAAAGCAATATCCTTTTATTTTGGAAAAAAATCTTTATTTAGGATTTGGATTTGCGTATGCTGTTATAAATTTATAAATATTATAGAGAATATAGTATCTCCTATATGAAATAATCAATAATATTCTTATTCTATTACATATATATAAAGTTCTCATTCTTATTATTAATTATTTCATATTCTTTTTATTCTACGAGATTTATATTGTAATATTTGATTCTTTTGAAGGCCAAATAACTCATAGAGTTTCATTAACTTTCATATAATGCAACAGTTCACGTAATTGTTTTGTTTCTGTGTGTATGACAATCAATTGCTTATGGGTTTTCATTTCGAATTGTTCAGCTCGTGTCTTTCTCTGAATTTCAAAAGAGTTGATCATGATCGCTATTTTTGCAGTCATTTGTTCAAGTGTGTTTTTGATCGAGAGCTTATTATATGACATACAGTGTTGGATATCTACTTCTGAACACAATATGCTGATTCCTACTGTTTCGTCGGAGTTGGTCCCTTACAGATTACCAAGGATGCATTAGACTGATGGATAAGGACCCACCATGTCGCCCTCAGTCAGGGATACCCTTGTTGGATACCCTTGTGAACCGCGCCCACCTACTCTCCACTCCTCTTCTTCCCTCTTCTGCTCAAATTGGTTACACATGTCCACTTTCCCAAGTTTGAACTTGGCTCACATATCTGATTTCCTTCATTTGAACTCACCTCAGACATCTGTAACACAGTGTGCAGCTATAGCAAAAGAAAACGTGACATATGTCTGCATTGCTTTGGGTGTTGGCCCATGAAATAGATGGATGCAAAAGCAGAAAGCCACAGACTCGCATGCAGCGAATGCTGACTCGCTTATTAATAGATCCCACAAAAGAAACAACAGCCAAATCAAGTGAACAATGAAGGACAGGTTGGATGGAGGGTTGGAAGGAAGGTTGGAAGAATGAAAGGAGGAAGGCACTGTTTGCTGAGTGTAATGAGCTACTCGGAGAGTCTGAGCGTCTATCGCTGTCAAGTCAATTAGCTGGGTGTTTAAGCCGTGTTAGGAAGTATAATGTCAGAAAGGGTCCCTTCCCACAACAAAAGGAGGCTCTGTGGAAGCCAGACGCAATCAGCGGAGCAGAGCACATGGTATCCCCGACACAATCACTCATGCACTGCACTGCGGGGTAGGTGCATCTCAGCCAAACACAAGCAATGCACAACCATCACTGAACCATGGTGTCTCCAAGTCGCAGCCCTGCTGCAAACTGTAATCGCAGTCAGACTAGAAGAGTAGTTTCCCACTACGGTTGTTCTTCTCCCCTCTTCGTCACATGCTCCCTCTCTTCCTAAAGGACGATCCTGATTCTTGTTCTATTCTGGTTAGCAGGTCTATACCATGGTCAGTCTATAGACTCTATACCATGGCCAGCCTAACTAGCAAACACTTTCACCTCTTCCACAGGAGGATGACGATGACACAAAGCATCTCAGGACCTCTAACCTATTTCCACTCTCACAGCAGGTGGCCTTGGCATTGCAAGTGGCCTTGGTGCAGCTGATCCTTGGAGGACAGAGCTGCAGGAAGTTCGAGATAACACGTTGGTCATAGGCCTTCTCCAAACGAGCAGCTCCCTGAATGATGTACTCTGTGCCGTGTGCACAGTGTATCGTCTCGTTTCTGTATCTTGTGGCCTTCAACAAAGCTGTGAGGCTAGATGGCAAAAGCGGTTTGGCTATTAGTTTGTTAATTCCACAAGATGGAAAAAACAGAAATGGTTCATTATAAAAAAAAAGGAGGGGGGGGAAGGGGAGGGAAACAGCAGTGGTTCCTCACAGTTTCATGCTCACAGATCTAAGGAACCAGTGCTTTTTATCCTCACAGATAATGCACATTGACAGTTCTCAGTTGACGTTTTGTTTGCTTAAGTCTCGGCTAAATCTTGAAAATGCTTCACAGAGTCTCAAATCAATAGTTTGAGAAACAAGAAGGTTCTACTCTCTCTCTCTCTCTCTCTCTCTCTCTCTCTCTCTCTCTCTCTCTCTCTCTCTCTCTCTCTCTCTCTCTCTC
>BFEA01000003.1:1540507-1554004 GCA_003427395.1 Chara braunii
GAGAGAGAGAGAGAGAGAGAGAGAGAGAGAGAGAGAGAGAGAGAGAGAGAGAGAGAGAGGGGAGAGGGAGGGGAGGGGAGAGGGGAGAGGGGTGGTAGTAGCAATTGATAGTCTGCTGGCACCTGCGCTTCCATATGGTCCAGAGTGCGTACTGTCTTAGCAGCTGGAAGATGCGCTTCTGGTGTTGCTGCCATGCTCCGGGGACGCCATTTCCCACCAGCAGTATCCTCCTGTCTTCAGGGAAGGGCGCCTCCGTTATGCGGCCCCACAATACTTTTGTTTCTTCCCAAATGTAATGACCGGGCCTTCTATTCGGGTGAAGACGGTAGTAGCAATGGATAGTCTGCTGGCACCTGCGCTTCCATATTGTCCAGAGTGCGTACTATCTTAGCAGCTGGAATATGCGCTTCTGGTGTTGCTGCAATGCTCCGGAGATGCCGTTTCCCACCAGCAGTACCCTCCTGTCTTCAGGGAAGGGCACCTCCGTTATGCGGCCCCACAATACTTTTGTTTCTTCCCAAACGTAATGACCGGGCGTTCTATTCGGGTGAAGACGGTAGTAGCAATGGATAGTCTGCTGGCACCTGCGCTTCCATATGGTCCAGAGTGCGTACTGTCTTAGCAGCTGGAAGATGCACTTCTGGTGTTGCTGCCATGCTCCGGAGACGCCATTTCCCACCAGCAGTATCCTCCTGTCTTCCGGGAAGGGCGCCTCCATTATGCGGCCCCATGATACTTTTGTTGCTTCCCAAACGTAAACTGCTTCTGGGCACAACAGAAGACAATGAGCCATTGTTTATGGGGCCCCCTCTTCACACTGAGCACATGATTGGCTGGCCTGATTTCTGTGTTGTCGGCTTCGGCGCTCGTATAACCATGCGTTGACTGGGAGCGCCACGTGGTAGATTAGTCATTGCATACTCCTAAACCCTGCACAGCCTTATACTATGTAGAGTCGACCAAGGGAGCTTGGTTAGTTGTTGTCTTGGCACATCCATTCGCCTTTCCCATCTGACGGACAAGGGGGCCGCCAGCGGATATGAGCGTCTTCTGAGTCGATATCCTAACTTCGTTGTATAATGTAGAATGTTTGTTTTCCTAGGTACTCCGAACGTTCCTTCCCTGAGGTTCCATGCCCATTCCATGGGGTCTATTTCCAAGTCCTGTACCACTGTTGTGGGGGCGAAAATGGTGAAGTCTTCAGTCTCTATCACTCTGATTTTCGGCATCTGGTCCTTCTTTATTGTGATTGGCGTGTTGGTGTCTTTATCTAGGAGACTGGTGTGGGCTTCTGGGGCCTCTATTGTAAACATGTCTGCACTCAGCCAAGCCCTTCCTGGGCCTGTTTGTCCCCCTATTCTGAATGTTTCCGTTGGTGTGTCACTGATGAGCCATGTGGTCCAGTCTCCTGGACCCCAACGCTGAGCTTCCGTCAAGAGTCTGGTCCACCCTCCTGGTATGGAAGTCAGGACGCCGTTTAAGTTTTCCAGTAGCCTGTGTCCCTTTCATCTCTCCTCTCAGTTCTCGTGCTGTCTTCCATCGTTGGCTCTCCTCCAGCCATAGATGCTTTACCTGTCATATGCCGTGCTCCAGCCAAGACCCCCATTTGGAGTCTTTTGCTGTGAGCGTGCGGGGTTTCCCTTGCGTGTCCTTTAACCATGGGTTGCAGAAAAGTGGCTGTCTTAGGACTTCCCCCCTGGTGCATAGTTCCTTGACTCTAGCCGGGAAGATGTCTCCCCACAGCTTCAGAATCTGTGCCCAGTACGAGGTCACCCTTGCTTCCCTCCCTTCCGCGCATTCTGCTTCCTCCTACCATCCTTTTTTGGCCCAACTTTTACACATTAAGTGTCATTAACCAAAATGGTCCCTCCATATTGGGGGTGGGGGATGTATTTGGTCAGCTTCCTGATGTGTTCCAGGGCCAGCTGGACCCATGACAACTGGGGATGCGTTATGAGCTTGAGTATCCATTTTGTTTGGAGGGCCTTCAGTTGCTGCTGTGTGTCCAATACGCCTAGTTCCCCCTGCTCTTTGGGTCTAATAACCTGCTTCCACCTTGGCGGGTTCGTTGTCCACAAGAAGGCTGCTGCTTCCCTTCTGAGCTTCTTTACTGACTGAGCTGGTGGAGTCCTTATCGTCCCGACATACCAAAGCATAGAAAATATGGAGGCATTCAGAATGAGTGCCCTTCCAAGGAGTGATGTGTAAATTGCCGACCATGCGCTTAGCTTGGAGAGCATTCTCGCCAGTAGTTCCAGAGCCATCGATTGGTGCGGTCCTGTATCCGCCAGTCTGACCCCTAAATATCTCAGTGGTTCCTGTGCTGATACCCAGCTCATTCCTCCCTGGCTCCCCGGTTGATGCTGAGCTTCCTCCCCCCCGTGTGTCAGCCACCAGCCTATTGTCTTGGACCAGTTAATTATCATCTCCGAAGCTAACTTGAAACGGTATTCACCAATTCGCAGTAGCTGATGCAGATCCCAGGGCTTGATCCCTAGTTCCCACCTTACCTGTGTATAGTATCTGTGTCGGCGCTTAGAGTTGAACCCGTGGCCTGTGTATTTGTAACAGTGGTAGACTGTCGTAGGGTCCTGAGGTCGCAGGGGTTCGATCTGTAGACCTGTCGAGTAGGAGTCTTAGTCAGGTCTAGAAGTCGTAGCTGTAGCTTTCCCGAAAGGTCAAGGTCGTAGCTGCTACAGTCCAGAAGGGTCAAAATCGTAGCTGCTACAGTCACGAAAGGCCAAGTCTACGGCCTTCCGGAAGGTCCCAGTAGTGGCCTTTCGAAGTTGCCCACGTTTAGACTGAGGCAAGTGGGCAAGTGGCGAGGCAAGTGGTCAAGTGGTGGAGTCTACCCGTGCTGAGTCAGCAGTCCCAGTCCCCTGTCAGTCCTGGTCCAGTCCAGCAAGTACCGCATGGGACTGTGTGCACTTCGGGCATGGGAAAGGGCCAGACCAATGCACTGCAGAAGTATAAATCAAGAGGCAGCGCCCAGCCATTCATTCATTCCTGCATGAGCCATGCGGAAGCGCTGCCACAGCGACTTGTGCAAGGAGGTCTGCAGTGAGCCCGAAGACGAAGTGGGCAGAGAGATGAAGCTTAGCCATAGCGATAGGGTAGAGGCAGCCATAGCCGCCATAGCTGTAGTTGGAGTTCAGTGTGTGTGTGTGTGAGTGGTCAGAGAACAGCGTGTGGGGTATCCAGGGTGATCCGGTGTATANGTGTGTGTGAGTGGTCAGAGAACAGCGTGTGGGGTATCCAGGGTGATCCGGTGTATACGAACAGAGAGTTGTGTGGGCGCTATGTCGCCATAGCCAGATGAAGTGAACTCGTGTCTGAGTTGCGTTCTTGGTTGTCATATCTCTGAGTTTTGAGTGGGCGCATGTCGCCAGTTTGCTGCGCTACTGTTTGCATGCATGTAAAGTGTGAACGAAAGCGAGTCTGATTGCAAACTGGAATGCGCTCATTGTTCTGGTGAGCGCTTGAAAGGATGAGTCGGAAGCTCGGATCAGGACTGTGAGATTGTCCGTGAATAGAAGTGTCGTGGGCAGATGAATGCTTCTGCCTTGCTGGTCCGGCTCTGCGATCAGATGCTCTATCAATGGGTCCTTTCTGAGAAAGAAGGCTATTGCCTCCATGATAAAGAGGAAGATGGGAGCCACCAGTGGGTCCCCTTGGTGGGTGGATTTTGACATCTTGTATTTCTGTGATAGGTGACTGTTCACCGGTGCTTGACCGTGAACGTCGTTGTACAGCACCCTTATCCACTTTCGGAAGTTGGGCCCCACTCCCATTCTCTCCATGCATTGCTGAAGAAAGTTCCAATTCGCCTGATCGTATGCCTTTTCGAAGTCAAAGAACAGGATTCCTGCATTGATTCTTTTATCCTTGATATACCTTACAGACTGGGATGGTGTCATTATGTTGTTGAGGATGAATCGACCCGGGATAAACCCGGTCTGGTCTAGGTGAAAACATCCCCTGGTTACCCTCCTCAGCCTGTTGGGTAGTGCCTTAGCCACAATTTTGTGGGTCAAGGTTAGCAGTGTAATAGGCCTGTAGTTTCTGATGTCCTTTGGGTGTCCTTTTTTATAGAGCAATGTCACTATGCCTGTAGCTGGATTTGCGCCCAAGCTTTCCGTTTGCCAGGACTTGTTTAAGTAATCTTTGTACTCGCCTCCCAGGATTGGCCAGAACTCTAGCCAAGACTCCCTCGTCAGTCCGTCCCTTCCCGGTGTCGTGTTGGGAGACATTGACTTGAGAGCATCCAAAAGTTCCTCCTGAGAGAGAGGGGCATCCAGCATGCCCGCCCGTGTGTTGGTCACCGTTTGCTCCATATGGGAAAGGAATTTGGCTCTTGCTTCTCTTATTTGATGGCTTGTTTGACGGCGCGGCTGTTCTGACTCCCCGAACCAATCTGTGTATTTCGTCAAATTATCCCACTTGTCCTGGTTTTACAGTATCTGCGCCATTCCATTAACATTCCAAGACACCACCCTTAGTTCCGGTTCCTTTCTGACCCGCGCATGAACCACCCTTCGGCGCTTCCTTGGCCGTCCTCCTTCCGCCTCCTCCATTGGGACCAGGACTGGTTCTTACTGTAGTCCCAGGATCCCCCTTCATTCGTAATTTAGGAGCCGGCGCGAACCAGGTCGATCCTGGTTGCATCTTGAGCGATCTTCCCCTCCATGCAATCCTGCTTCCACGAGAAAGCGTTAATCTTGACTGCTATCGCTGCCCTCCTTGCAACCCATTCTGATCCATCCGCCCCGCCAAGCAATCCATATGGGATGGTCTCCGCCAATCCACCGTTGACTGGCGTTGGTCACGGTGGAAGGCAGCAGCTGCTCTGGGAACACGCTAAGAAATCTGATTGCAGAGGATTTGCCAACCCAAGCTTATGTAATAGGGGATTTGCAATTTGGATTTCTGTCTTTCGCTTCTGCTCATTTTCCTTGCAATTATGAGAATACTAGAATAGTAATATAAATTATATAATTATATAAGACTTACTGCTGTGAATAGTTGAAGTTGTTTCTTGAGTGAATAGAGCTGGTTCTTGAGTGCATACTCGATAATAATAGAAGACCTTATGTGTGAATACTTGAAAGTCTTGAAGTTGTTTCTTGAGTGAATACTCGAATCTATTCAATCAATCTAAATTTGACTACATGTGATTGTTCCTTAGAATTCTCATTGCTTCATTGCTTCTTTGCTTCAAGATCTCTTGTGACCGATTTGTGGAAAAGTGTTCTGTTTGCGATGAGAGTGACAGTGCCATGACTCGAATCATCAGATTAACTACATTGCTATCACCGTATAGAAAAGATTGCACTTTCTGAAGTCAGACGGAGTCTTTTGGCAAATGAGCAGTCTTGCGACAATGAGCACTCAACGCTCAACGTCTAGAGCTTTAAAGAACTTTGATGATTTGATTGTTTAGAGAGCTGCCTGTTTCTTCAACTTGAACCACCAGTTCACATGGCCCTAAGTCGACGAAGCTACCTTCCCAGACTCGCGAGCTTTGGCTAACGTTCGCGTGAACTGTTAGTTTAACTTTGGTATGTGCGACTTCGCATTTTCTGTATTAAAAGCCTGTTAAAGGCTTCTGTTTAATATTTTTGCTATAATGCCTTGAGTTGTCCATTAATGCCTGTTATAATGTGTCGTTCATTCTTTCGTAATAGGGCGACGGTGGCGAGGTCTTATCATTGAACTGACCGCCCCCAGATAATTTAGAATGATTCTATTCTGTCCAACTTGTTGCATCTGGTTTCAAACTTGGGTTTGTATGTGAACAGTTCATGTCTGTAAACTCTGTACCAACTGGGCTAGGCCGATCTGAATACTATTATAAGTAATTTATAACTTATAAATTATAATCATATAAATTGGTATAATTTTGTCATTCAATTGTCTCAACGAAAGTTTGTCTTCTTTGTCTTCTTTGAGTTCTTTGAGTTCTTTGAGTTCTTTGAGTTCCGTTTTGAACTTTTAAGTTGTGACTTTTAAGTTTTAAGTTTTAACTGGAATTTTAAGGTATTAGGTTTTTCTTTTCGTTCAGAGCTCTGTTTGTGGTACTGGTACCCTCGCTTGAGGGTCAGGCAGGTTCTGGCAGTTGGAGTCCTTAACCTTGACTTAAACTAGTGCTTTTGACCCTTCCCTTGCCAAGCCTGGAAATGCCCTGCGTGCCAGAGAAAAAAAAATAAAAAATGAATCGGCGTGGGCCTTCTTTCGGCTGGCTTTGCCAGCCAGGTTGCTCCAGCAGGCCGAGCCCCAAAACTTGTGGCTTGCGACCATTGCCGCATCGGAGAAAAACGTTTGGGAAACGTACTGGTGGTTTAGGAAGTTCCGATTGGTGGCAAAAAAAAAAGACCACCTTGATGAAAGTTTATGAAACTCGATCTTCCATTTTCCAGCTTCCGTGCGGAGGGATGGAATTTTGTTGAAGTATTAACTGTATTATTGACTACTTTTTTTTGAAAAAACGTTTGTTACTTAGTATTTGACAATTTGTTACTTGAATCAAGTTGACTTCGATAATAAGTTCGAAGTTCGATTGCAACTTTGCAAGCCTTCAAAGTCCAGACTCCAGACACTAGAACAGCTATTTTTCTGTGGTCCCTGTAATTATTGTTGTTGTTGTTATTGTTGTTGTTGTTGTCGTTGTCGTTGTCGTCGGTTTTTTTTTGTTTTTTTTTTTAATTGGGATGTTTCATTGTTTCTAGCTTAAGTGTTTTCACAACTTTTCAGTCTTTGATGCAATTCCTCTGCTTTGCAAGAAGGTGTTCGACCTACCGTCTTCCTTCGAATACAATGTATGGTCATTATAGTATTATACCTGTATTAGGCACAGCATTCAGTCCAGATCAGTGACAATGACTGTATGTTCTATTTGGGGGAAGATGGTAGTTATTGGGGTAGGACAGTTACTTTTCATGTCAACTTCAGAGTTCAGAGTTTCAGAGTTTGAAGAGGACTAACCATTCTAGCTGTATTTGGGGCAACATGGAGTCTAGATACAGCGATAAATGACCCCGTACATTCTATTCGGGGTAAGACGGTAGTTACTGCGGCAGCACAGTTACTTTCATGTCAACTTCAAGTTTCATAACTTCAGTTTTGGTGCCTTGCATGTTGCATGAAGTTAACTTGCAAGCAGATCGCTAACTGCATGCAACATTCAAGGCACCAAAATTGAAGTATGATTTTTTGGCAAGCTGCTCCAGAGATCACAGCACTGCAGAACTCAGTGCACTTAAACCGACGCTGTCCCGCTGGAATCCTGAAGTTGCAACAGGGACCGCGCCAGCTTGGGGACAGATCGACCTACCACCTGCCAAGCCCGGGAAGGGGATGGGATTTGGGGTGGGGGGGGGAGGGTGTCAGCGCAGACTCAGTGGCAATGCACAAAATTTGAGTGCGCCTACTTTGACGATTTTTCACGCTGAGAACTTTTGAAAGGGGATGGGATTTGGGGTTGGGGGGGGGGGGTGTCAGTGCCGACTCAGTGGCAATTCATGAAATTTGAGTGCGCCTACTTTGATGATTTTTCACGCTGAGAACTTTTGAAAAAAAAAAATGAAGTAATTCAGGGTCGTTGATCTAGTGTTTATCTTTCTCAGGAAAAAAAAAAAGAGAAAAATGGTACAAAAAACCAAAGACGGAAATCTGGATGGCAAAAACCAAATATGGCCGAAAAAGTACGCGTGCTCCCTGCGGGCGCCGGTAGGCCCAAAACTTTGGCTTGCTCCTTCGGGCTTGGGAAAATGCACCGGTTCAGTAACCGTGCTCTGCAGAGAGTGTTGGTTTATAACTTTATACCGCGACTACCTCCTCAAAAATGAGGCCGACCCCTGCAGAAAACAAGAAGAACTGTCCGATCGTCAATCCAATGGACCAACTGAAAAAGGACAGGCCTCCTGATAACCAGGGTAGCACACTTCAGGTAGTGATGGTTCTAAACCGCCAGTACTTCCGAGCCGCTTTTTCCCGGGGCTCGAAACGCCCAAGGCACGGGGAAAAAAAAAAAAAAAAAAAAAACAGCACAGGCCTCAGTTTGGCTGGCGCCGCCAGCGATTTCGCTCCTGCAGATGACACCCCCCCCGAAAGTTGCAGCATGCATGCAGTGACTGCAGTCGCATCGCTGGGAAACGTTCTGGTGGTTGCAAGTGGAGGTTTGTCGATCCGATGTCCATGATCTAGAGAATGTAATATGTATGCCTTGTATCCAAAGGAGTACTGACAATAGCTTTCCCCATTCAAGGTGCCCATGCAGGCAGGTGCTATGGAGGAGAAACAACTCTCACCAGGCTGCAAATGGAAAAGGGTAAAGAGAGTTCCGATTGCTCGAGAAAGAGAACTGGCCACAGATGGAAAATCAGCCCTGCATTGTGGGAAAGTTAAAGAAGATGCAACTTTCCCCATGGGCAGAGAGCTCCAATCACTCAAGAAAGGGAATTGGCCACAAATGGAGAGCCAGTCCCGCGCAGTGGCAAAGGTGAAGAAAGTGTAACCTGGGAAGAAGTGAAGAAAGCTGGAAAAGAACTTAGACAGTGTTGCGGTAGTCCGTGAGGGGATTGGCTGGCAGCAAAGCAGTCCGCAACAGGGGACAATGTGAAGAGGTGTGAAGAGGTGTGAAGAGGTGTGAAGAGGTGTGAAGAGGTGTTCACTTTTGCCGACGTCAGAATTACGCTGCAATTCACGCACATACGCCTCTGATCTAGGAGCCACTGCAAGTCTGCGACTCTGTGTAATGGTGGCAGGTCGCAGCTGCCCGGAAGAGAAACGGTGTTCGTCTCACAGGGGAGCTAAAGTGTTTGTCTGGGGCTCCACAGGAAGCTGGAGGCAACTATGGTCGGTCCGTACTTTGCTAAGTTGGCATGGTCCATAAAGCTCAGAAGCTGTCACTGAGTGAGTTGGTCATGGAGCTCTTACAAAGCTTTTGACGAGCTCCGCTGCTTATATGCAGCACGTCGTCTTGCCAATATGGTTCATAGATCCACACAGCGAGCGAGCCAAAGTCCTCCTCCGTGCAAGCACGGATTCGAACTGGCGACCTCGGCCTCAGGAGCCAAGTATCTTATCTACTACAGCCAGGACACGGTGTTCAAAAGTGGAACCCTACCAGTCATGATATCTGCCCCAGCCCTGCAAGGCTGTAGTGTCCAACGCAACCCACAGCACACACAACATCACACGGACGTGGCATTTCTCGCACACTTCGCTCCACTGCACAAGACCCCCCTTCATCAGTACGTAGGCCGAACATGACACACGGGGTACTTCCCCGTTGGTTAACGGGTGCTTCCACAATATGCCAAGCCTGTGGGTGCGCAGTTCACTAGCTCAGCATAAGCGGTAAAACTCAGAAGCTGGTTCTTTTTCTCTTTTTTTTTTCCGTTTTGAAGCAGCACAGCGGTAGTGGCTGGCTGCTGTACTTGCTTGCGTTTGGGCGGCTTGGTTGCTCTAATTTTTTCTGTTGTGGCGAGAATACGACAGAAAAGTCGGGAACGGGGGGGGCAACAACAGGGAAAAAATTGGACCATTTCTCGATTTAAGCGTGTGTCATCCTTGCGCAGGGGCCATGCTAATCTTCATTCTTTGTATCGTTCCAATTTTAACGGATGTCCTGAAGGACATCTTGTGATGTCAGAAGATGGTACTTAGTTTATTTGTAACTTAATTTTTTTTTGTCAGTCACTTGGCTAAGATTTTTTTTCTTGTGAGTCACTTGGCTACTTCGGATAAAGGCACCGTGCAGCTATTATGAAGCTTGTGATGACTCAGGCTGCTTATGAGTGTATGCAACATGTTGTCTTGCGAAGCCTTTTGAGTGTATGCTTTGCAAGCTCTCTGCATGGTCCGTCAGGTTCCGAAGCTGGTAATTAGTTATATGTAGCCGAAATTGTTTTTTTGTGTCACTCAGTGACCTATGAAAATGCCATGAAGCTCTTATGAAGCTTGTGATGAATTATGCTGCTTATCACGTCTAGATACCTTAGTTGGTCGTAACTTCAAGGGTCTCCTAGTTGAGCATCCAGTATCTTGGAATTGAGCGGATGGATGGCATGCGCTATGCTCACCTCAGTAGCACTGCAAGCGGAAAACGATTGCAGAGCCTGTTTTTAAGCCAAGCTGCAAAGGGGGTAAGTTGGCAATGCAAAGGTGCAAAGGGGGTAAATTGGTGCTTCAAAGGTGCGAAGGGGGTAATTTGGTGATGCAAAGCTTCAAAGGGGGTAAGTTGGCGATAGAAGAGCTACGAAGGGGATAAGTTGGCGATAACGCAGAACGTAAACCATTTGATTGAAAGGGTAAACAAACGTCCACGATGGTAAGTTGGCGATAAAAGAGCTACGAAGGGGATAAGTTGGCGATAACGTAGAACGTAAACCATTTGATTGAAAGGGTAAACAAACGTCCACGATGGAGTACTGGCAGATGACGCAGAAAGCCCTGCAAGGCGATCCGCCGATTGTAAGGCGACCTAAGTTGACGGAGGCATTGCTGAAAAAACCACCTTTCCGGTTCTTGCACGATGTTATCACAGAGGTTATCAGGCAGACAGGCTTTGGAGAAGGTCTGTTTACTCCTGAGGAACTGAACTCAGCAAATGTGAAGGACAAGGAAGGGAAAGTCAGATTCCTCAACAAGATCATCAACTGTGTTGGTATCGCACTCAGTAGTCATGTTCCTGCAAGACCTTTGAAGATAGTTGCAGGCTTGGAGGCAGAGAACACCAACACATTCTTGCAGATGCTGGCTATGGCAGCGTCGGCAAAGGTCTCCCGCAGCAAAGAAGCAGTGGAGCAGGTTCTGGCAGGACAGGGAATGACCCAGTCAGGACAGGGCAAGGCAAAGGAAACACAGTCACAACCACAGCAGGCGCAAAGTGCAGGGCAAGCAACACCCTCCTCCCAGCCTTCCTCCCGCTTAACAGACTCGCAGCAGCAGCAGCAGCAGCAGCCAGCGGCGTCAGGATCAACAGGCAGATCACAGAAACAAAGGTCATCCCAGCAACCCTCCCCGGCAGGATCTGCATCGCCCTCGTTCACATCAAAAGGTGGAACCCAACCAGGAGTGCAGTCTGACGGTCGTCGTGGTCCAGCATTGTCGACGGGTTCTTCTGGGCCCCCATCACGGAAGTCGTTGAACAGCTCAGCGGCTGCAGTGCAAGACATTCCTGCAAAGGCGATTGAAGCTCTGATGAAGCAGAATGTGACATCTGGACGCCCTTCAGGTGCCACACCGCCATCTGAGCCTCAGGGTGAGCGCGTCCCTCAAAAGGCATCTCAACAGCTACCTGGGAGGGCAGCAACTGGTGCCGCTGCTGCCACAGCAGGAGAGTTCGTGCCAGAGCAAGAGAAAGCAGTGAGCCTGGCTGCAGCTCAGAGTTCAGCAACCAAAGTGCCTTCCAGAGAGAGGGTCATGGAGAGAGCAGACGCACAACAAGCCCCGGCATCAATACCAAATGACCCGAATTCCGGTCTCGGCAGACTAATGCCTGGACCAGATCAATCCGTAGTTCTCTCTCCAGCCCTTCCTTCAAGTCCTGGGGAATACGAGCCTGCTGCGCCCCCTCCACCTCCACAGGGCTCTGCATCTAAGAGCATAACCACAACTCGTCGTCCAGTCCGAGGAGCTTCTGGGGCTGCCAGAGGTGGTGAAAGAGCAGCAGCCCCTCAATCAGGTCAATTGCAGGATCAGGGCCAGTTTGCCAGCACGAGCCACAGTGCTGACAGTGATGGGAAACTGGGAGTCATGAAGCGAGCAACGACTGACCCTCAAGGCCTGATGGATGTTGTGGAGACAGGGGCCGCAGAGATGTCAGAAATAATGGATGGCCAGAGGGAGAGAGAGAGGGATAGGGGCATCTCCATCCCTCCAGTACCTGCTGCAGCAGACTCAGAGCGGCTAATAGTGATGACGGAGGACAGGGGAACTGATGATAAGAATACAGAACCCATGTTGGATGGTGTGGGAGTGGGGTTGTCTTCTGCTGCAGAAGAGAGGGGTAGAAATCCATCCGATGCAGTTGAGGATGCTAGACCTTTGGGTGCAAGTGATGGGGGAGTACAACAGGCTGGGCGCGAAAGAGGAGGGCCTGGGGGAGGGAGTGCAAAACCAGGTGGGGTATCAGGAAGAGTTCCTCGCCGCATGGGGGATGCAGCGACAGAGGCCGTTGCAGGCCATGCTGTGCCAATTTCACCGACTACAAAAAGGGTTGCGAGTTTTTCTAGAAGAGGGGGCGGTATGGCAGCAGAGAACATTGTGAGCCAAGCACAGCTGGGACCTATAGGAGAGGGAGGGGATCATCCAGTCCCTGCACCCCCAACACCAATATCATCCACTGCACGACCCATGCGGTGGCCCTCCACGAGAGTGCCGATTGAAAGGCCGCAGTCAGCTCGTAAAGCGCCACCGAAACTCCCCAACAACGTTGTTAGCGTCGAAAGAAGGCTCGGCGGCCATGCTGGGACACTGGATGGGAAGGTTCCTCCTCCGGGTGTGGGCCCTCTGTTGGACAGGCCCGGGAGCCGACTGGCGGGCGCCAAGGACAGGTGGGTGAACCAGACTTCGACGATCATGGCTGATGGATTGCCTGAAGAGGATGAAGGAGATGAGCCCGCCAGCGGAGCTGGAAGTTTGCCCGTGCTGCTATCGTCTGATGGCCCTGTAGCTGCAGCCTTGGGAAGTGCACCTCCAGTATCGGCGGAAAATGCCGGAAAGCTCGTCCGCGATATACTAGAGACAAAGAAGGACCTCCAGAGCGCTGCGATATCGAAAGATGTCCTGAGTGAAATGAGTGCTAACGATGCCACTGTTCCGTCAAAGGAACAAGGAGGAATCATACTTGGACGAGGGCGGCGGTCATCAGTGAGCGTCAAACCAGATGGTCCGACCCAGAAAGAGGAGATCCAGAAGATTCAGGAGGCGGTTCAAGCGCTTTGCCAAGCGACGAACCCCTTACGGAAATGTGCAGACTACTTGCAGGAAGACATAGAGAACATGAACAAAGAGTATTTGTTCTGGAGCAACGAGAGGGCGACATACACAATGAAGCTCGAGGAAGAGACGAGACTCTCCGAAGAGATGATGCAGCAGTCGTCGATGCAGGCCATGGAGCTGGAAGAAGAGATCAAACAGCTACAAGGACGGATGAACAGTGTGAAGGCACAAGTTCTGCGAAATGATGAAACAATTCAGCAGTTGCTTCGACTTGTTGTATCAGGGCCAGGGAAATTGAGTTAATGCTACTCAACAAACCACATAATTATTACAGTGTAATAAGTTTTACAATGTCATTCTAATGAACCCCGATGCTTCCATTCAGTGTTAAAAATGCTTTCGTACTTGCTATAGCTGGCTTTTTTAAGTTGTAATTTTTTTAATGTTAATTTTGGAAATCATATTGTCAAACAGTCAAAGTAATACTTAGATATTTTGTCGTTTAAAATTTAAATGATTTCAATCTTTTTTTTTTTTTTTTTTTTTTTTTTT
>BFEA01000003.1:1589282-1605258 GCA_003427395.1 Chara braunii
GAGAGAGAGAGAGAGAGAGAGAGAGAGAGAGAGAGAGAGAGAGAGAGAGAGAGAGAGAGAGAGAGAGAGGGGGTATCAAACAGCGCCTCGAAAAAAAAAATTAAATGCAACCCTGCCAACATTCTGTGACGATCTCCTCCGTCTCCTCCCCCCCCCCTCTCCCCGCCCCCCTTCGGCCGCGGCGTAGCTGCGGCAGGTCCACTTGTTGTTTTAATAAGATGTTGGGAGATATGTTGGAGGTGGGAGATGGTGGCGCGATGAGGGAGGAGTGACATTGGTTCTTGCTTGTGTTCATCTTCTTCTTCTTCCATTCTCTATTCTTCCTCCTCCTTTATCTATTCTCCTTCCAATCTCTTTCGTAACAGTTGTTGCAATCAGACGACATTGCTTTTCTTCAAGTTTTGCACTGTGAGATATCCAGGATCACAACAAAAATAACAAGAACGGTTATCCCTTTTCTCTCTTTTTTTAACAGAAGAAGGGTTATCTGAAACGGTTTTCACCTACATCGGTGACAGATGCAGTTCCCAGGGCTCAATCCCTAGACCATTTCCTTGCCATGTACAGTACCGTTTGACCCTGTGTGTTTGAACCCTCGACCTAGAGAGATGATAAACCGACCCCCCATTTTTCACCTCAATTTATAAGAAAACCATAAGGGCATTTCAAGCAAACTTCTAGTGTCGACCTACCCCTGAAAGTCGTATAGTTGACTGTTGTACATAGCCCGGTCGTGAGGGTTTGACCCGTAGACCTTAGCCTTAGCAGTCGTAGGGTTAGGACAGGTCGTAGCTGCTACAGTCTCGAAAGGTCAAGTCTAGGACCTTCTAGACTAGTCTAAGCTGAGTCTTCGTGGGTCATAGGAGTCAGTCCGTAGGTGAGTCAGCAGGGGGCAGTCCTAGTCCAGTCAGCAAAGGGCAGTCCCAGTCCTACCTCGTCTAGTCAGCGGTACCCAGTCCCGGTCGCACTTTGTCTAGTCAGCAAGTACCATGTGGGACTATGTACACCCCGGGCCCAGGGTCAAAGGCCAGACCAATGACGATCTGAAGTATAAATAAAGAGGCAGCGTCAAGTCATTCATTCATTCTGCCTGTGAGCCGTGAGGAAGCGCTGTCGGAGCGTCTTGTGCTACGGAGCTCTGCAGGTGCCCGAGGAAGAAGAGGGCTAAGAGGAGGAAGACATGGCCATAGCCGCGAGCTAGCATAGGAAGGAGACTGCAGCCATAGCTGCCCGTCGGTTAGTGGTAGAAGCAGTCTGTCGTGTGTGTGTGTGTATGCGTATGGGACATTCAGGGTGATCTTAGTTAGTGTGTGAGAGTGCGTGTGTGTGCGAACAAGTTGCTGGTGTATACAGTTGATCGGGTGGGAATCTTTGTGGGGGCTGGGCGCCATAGCCATTTGAGACAGTGTTCCTGGCCACGTTCTTATCTCTGAGCTTTGTGTGGGCGCCCTGCGCCAGTTGAGTCATCATCTGCTTGCATGCATGCTGAAAAAGAGACAAGTCTGATTTCATTATCCCATTCCATATCACAGCGCTTGCTGATATAATTATAGATATATAGTTGTTTTTTTGCTGATGTCATCAAAATTGTGCGCAATTTCTTCAGAACCCTCCTTCATTCATTCATACAGAAGGTTATCCTACCTGTGAATGTGCCTTAGGTCTGTTAGGGAATCTGGTGTGAGGTTCAGCTTGCCAGGCTGGGCCGTTACATCACTTTCCCACCACTTTTGCACAGCCTTCTGCTTCACCGGCCCAGCCAGGCTGAAGAAACGCTGCAGAAACGACCCGAGGCCCCCAAAAATACTTTTTGTGTGGTTTTCGCAGCCTGGCTGGGCCGGTAACACCAGCAGGGCGTGCTGTGCAAAATGGTGGGAAAGTGATGTAACGGCCCAGCCGGGGTGCAAGAATGACGCAAAGTTTCTTTGGGGGACCTCCCCCGCGGCGCAACCATTTTGGGGTGGAAAAATGACAAAGGATTTGCCAGGGGGGGGTCAATAACTTTCCCCAAAAGTGAAAAGGGCCTTCCCATCTGTCCTGTCCGGAACGTAGTCAAGGGACAGACAGTCCTCGACTAAAGTAGGGCCAGCGTCTTCCACTGCCAATGCCTGACTGTCTGAACCAATGGAGGATCCTGAGCCCTGCTGCCTCAATCGTTGAGACCCACTTGCACCCCTCGTGGCTGTTGAGGGGTGGCTTCTGGAGTAATTGGCCGTTGGGGCTGCCCTGGAACCTGAGGCTGGCCTTGCTATGTGGTCTTATGTCTCCTGCCTGTGCTCCGAGCCATCGCCATGGGCGGCTACATTGATGTGATGTGCAACCTGCGCTATACCTTTTTGGGCCTTTCTGCTAAGAAAAGATAAAGGGGCTCACTGCACTACTCTAGACTCGTGAAAAATTTCTAGAGTCGTTCTAGAGCTGTCAGAGTCATGAAAAGTCCTAAAATCTACACATCGCCTCACTAGCTCTAGACTCTGCAAAAGCTAGAGTTGCTCCGTCACTTTCTGAGTTCGGCCATTTCACTACAGGACAGCGCCAGCCTGGGTTGTCCGCCCAGACTCAAGGTCCACTCAAGGAAAGCCAAGGCGTTTCAAGGGTCCTCCAGACCTCCCTTGAAAAAACGGCCTTTGCAGGCTGGTGCTCTAGATAAATCTAGAGTGAGAAGGACCGACCCGCTCTGACAGCCCAAGAAATGAAAAATCTAGAGTGAACTTAGGGCCTCGTTAGACCCTCCTTGGAAAATCCTCAGGAGTTAGGATGAGGTCCTTGGAAATTTTCCAGTTTTCGGTGTCGTCGTTTCACTGCGTCCTAATTGAATGGGTCCCACGAAAAACCCTTGGAGGTCTCACGCGGCCAATTTCATACGCACATACGCCGCCGCGGGGCTGGATGTCCGTCGGTGCGGTGGGATGTCCGTGCATCTCAGGCGTGGTCTGGTGGCGGCGGCAGGGAGGGCTTCCGGGCTGGGGGGAAAAAAAGGCGGGAACATCCCTGTTCGAATTTCGAATTTCGAACCCTTCGCTGAAATGCATCCATACCCAAGGTGTCCAGACCGGTGCAGCGCACATTGGAGTGAAACGTCTGCGGAGGAGTGCTGGCCGCCATCACTTAATACGCCGGCATTGGAAGGCGGGCCAACGCAGCGCAGACAATGACGATCTCGGAGTGCGACAACGGTCAGGAGTTACACATTCGTATTCGGCCCGTCCGCGACAATCTTGCGGGCCGCCATAGATGAGCGCGCACGTCAGGCCTGCGTGAGACGTGGGTAGTGCTGTTGTCGTTCCTGTCCACATGGAGACATCAGAGCGAGGGTGCCGGCGACCGAAACAGTGGTGGGCAGTTCCGCATTGCGCGTCGTTAAGATGGGGGAGAACTGCGGGGCAGTGCGAATACAGTGACGACTTTCGAGAGAAATGCGGTGGTTGCAGCTGTGTCGGCAGTCGCCATACGATATTGCATACAGAGAACGACAGCTCGCCTGAAGATGAGGTTGTCCATTCGCAGGCAGCGTCAGCTCATGATACAAGTAATGGAGGTGCCCGACTGTGTGTCGTTATCAAAATCCATTGTGCAATTTTGCTGCGCCATGGCATCCGGTGTGATCCCGTGGGCGACTCCAAGGTGCTGGACGAGGAGAAGGACGGGAGGGTCATGGGAGGATCTCCGGAAGATGGACGACGCGGCGGACGGGTACTATAAGGAGAAGCTGAGGATGTCCGCTAGGGTGTTCCGGGAGATCGTGGAGGCGTTGTCCCCTAATCTGCAGTGGAGGGTGACATTCTACAGGGTACCTTTGATGTTGGATCACATCATCGCGTACGCTTTATTGTTGGGCGAGCAGGGAGACGTACGAGAGCAGCACATCGTCATTCGACATAGGACGCGCATCAGGCTTGATTGCGGTGGAGAACGTGACTCGGGCACTTCTGAGGGTGTACCGGGAGAAGATCGTTTGGCCTTCCAGGTTGCGGCGGGTGGTCGCTCTGCGTGCCTTCGAGGCCAAGGGTTTCCCCAATTGCTATGGCTGCATAGACTGCACGCACATATATGTCGACAAACCGGCGAACGCACCTTTCGAGAACTTCTTCGACCGGAATCGTTTTTCAGTTGTTGCGCAAGTGGTGGTGGACTTGGACTTGCGTGTCACAGATGTTTTCGTCGGGTATACCAGGAGCTGCCACGACATTCGGGTGCTTCAACTTTCGAGTCTGTGGGCGCGTGCGAAGGAGGGGGATCTTTTTCGTGGACCTGCCGTGGTGCTACCGTTCGGGTTGAAGACACACGGGTACATCCTCGGGGATAACGGCTATCCTCCTATGGAGTGGATCGTCGTTCCATAACAAGCAGAAGGTCGCCAGAGGAGCAGTGGAGAGAGCTTTCGGAAGATTGAAGGGGATGTGGAGGCTCTTCCTCCGTACACACAAAACGAATATGGACACTCTCCCACAACAGTTCCAAGCAGTATGCATTCTGCACAACATCCTTCTCGGTGATGGCATAAACTTCGACGAGAACTTGTTGTGGGAGGTGGACGTGAATGGCGTGCGCCGACGAGTGGACTTGGGCTTGGATCAACCTCCCCACCCCATTGTGGAGAACTTCAATTGTCCCCGTGCGCTGGCCCTGTGCGAAGTGCTGGCGGAGCGTATGAAGCACGAGTGAACGCGCGAAGTCTCCCCATGGCGGTAGCTTATGCATCGATCTCTTATGGAGGGCGAACCTGGTGACGTTCGAGATTCGACGGGTGTTGTAGTGCTCCAGTGGCAGTGTCGTGCAGTGTGATTGCTGGCCGACTCTTTTTTAATATATATATACACACACATATATATATATTTTTTAATCCCTTTTTCTTGGCGTTAGTTTTCTTCTGTTCTCGAACATTGGAAGAGCGAGGGAGCGGTGCTCCACCACGGTCTTCATGTGGACGGAGGTATCGCCTTTGTTATGTGATTTATACATGTTTGTCTCCTTGCATGTCCTTCTGTTGCACCTTCAACGATTTTTCTGCGTGTGGACAGGTTATGGTTCGAAGTTGTGTCCTGGGAAATTTTTTGTTCAATGTCATCTACATGCGTTGGTTTATTTTCCGAGCATACACACATCGAATGCTTGAATTGCTCACGATTTTGGTCATTCTTGTTTGAAATGTGCATTTCGTTTCTCTGTCAGCCGCAATTCTGGAACGCAGCAAACCTAGTGATCGATATATGTTTTGATTAGCACACTATAACTACATTCCTTCGACTGAACAATCAATCAATCAATCGATCAACCAATCAACCAATCAATCGATTATTCAAACATTCGATCACCGGATCAATCAATCAACCACCCACTCGATTAATCCATCAGTCATTCAAGCATTTGAGCATTCAATCAATAAATCAATCAATCTATTAGGGTCAATCAATGAATCGAACAATCGAACAATCACTCAATCAATCCAGCAATCAATCAATCTACCAATCGATCAATCAATCAATCAATCAATCAATCAATCAATCAATCAATCAATCAATCAATCAATCAAACAAAAAAACAATTGATCGATCCACCAATCAATCAATCGATCAATCAATCAATCGATAAATTCATCAATCGATCAGTCAGTTTATCGACAAACTGATCAACCCATCAATAAAGCAGTCGATCAACCGAACAGTCGATGAGACAGTCAATCAAGCTTGCGACAAAACCCTTTCTGCCGAGAGAGAGGACAACTGCGATTAAAAGAAAACAAAACAACAACAAAAACAAAAACAAAAATCACAAAACATCACGGGTCGTTTGCATTGTTTGCTAGAAAACACAGTGAACCACGCACACACAATCGCACACGTGGACTCCGTTGATGTTGTTAAGGGATTTGTCAAAAGGTGTTATTGATTTCATGGCCTTGATTCACAACTACATATGATGCGCAAAGATATAAGGAATCGACAAAGTTTTCGACCACCTCCGCGGTCGGCTGTGACATGAATGTGCCGCCGTGGGCGACGTGTCACAGTACACAACTACAAAAATAAAAACAAAACGGTGCTCCATCCACGCAATCACACTGGCGAACTGGGCGGACTAACGTGAAAGCGCCCCACGATAACCACCTCATACCTACCCCCCCCCCCCCCCCCGACACTCACAATCTACGTCGACGAGCGTGTCGTCGAAGACTCTAGATCTTTCCAGTTCATGGCCAAAGAAGGATGGCACGACGTGCAGGACTGGCACCTCCACCACTTTCAGGACCCTTCTTAGTCGTCGCCTCCGTCCTCCTTCCGGTCGCCATTGAAAGGTCCAGTCCCCATCCAATCCATCCTCGCGGCGACGTTGGGGTCCGCCAAACCAGCGTGGTAGTTGAACCGCACTCCACACGAAGCCCACTCCGGGATGTAGTTGGGATACGCACCCATCGTCAAGGGCGGCTTCCCGAGGCGAGTCAAAACTGCATTTGCGGACTGGAGTATATGTCAGCGCAAGCTGAAGGACTGCGACCCTGTTGCCATGAGCGTGGCTGCGTGGGCTTTGCCACAAGCTGCGAGTAGTACGACGCCTCCTCATGGGAGCGCACGTCATCGCCTCCCATGCACATGATCCACATGCATGCGGTGAGAAGCAGGCGGAAGGCATCCCCGAATCTGCTCAACCTTGACTTGGACATTTTTCCATTGTCGGACCATTGGCCGCCTTGGAGCGCATCGTGAAAGCAGGAAGCCAAACACAAAACCGTGCACTCTTGATGGGCAGCCATGTCATCGTGCTTTGGCCTGTCCTCGATGTAGGCCCCCGCGTAAGACAATGGAATGTCCATCCTCAGAGCGCGCGTGTGGTAAACAACACTAGGTGACACTACCCTCGACCACTCCACGCTCTGCCAAACTGCTCTCGCCAGATTGGTCGAGTAATCAGCGGAGACATACGACTCGGTTTGGGCGAAACCGTCGGATCTTGAAAACGACTTGAAGATCCACCCGTGGATGACGAGCATAGCGACGTTCTCTGTCCTCCTCGCCCGTCCAAGGGTTGCGTCCCGCTGCACAAGATCTTGGATTCGCAAACGCGGAACGTCACGGGGTGGCATGATGAGGCCACGCGGTGAGGAGGCGCCAACATCACCATTGACGATTGCACAATAGTAGTCAGCGCAATCATGCACAGCGTCCGCGATCAGGCGACCAGGTCCACTTCCCCGGAATGTCTTCCCGTCTGTCCACAACTTCGACTTCGCCTCCAACTCCTCCCCCTGCCGCACTTTTTTCTTCCTCATGCGAGAAGACTCGTCATCCTCGTTGTGCCATCCCTCCTCTCGTCTTTCCTCCCTGCCTCACCGGGACGCCATTCTTCTCGCCTTTCCCCCGCAGCGCTACTCGACCCATGGACAACACCGCTTCCTGCATGTGACAACTGGACGACTTTCCTCGACGACCCGCCGACTGTGTTTCTGTTCGAGGCTCCACGTGGCGCGCTTGTGGCACATGAACGGGTCCTTTGTCCGAACGTTCAACAGCGGACACGATCATCGTTGTTGAAGTCACGGGCGTTTGTTGTGCTGACTCGCTGATGACGATCCCTTGAGAACGCACGCTTCCAATTCCACCACCATGACCAATTCCTGGCACACCAAGGGCGGCTAGTGCTTGAAAATGCTCCCTACTTACGCCGTCTCACCCAAATCCAAGCGTCGGCGTCCCCGCCGAAGGGATCTCAACGGCTGAGACATCTTCTCCCCCTGGCCCCCCATCGCACCCTCCGATCCGTCACCACGCGACCTTTTCAACTTCGGGACGTGCCCCCTTCCGCTTTGCCCGCCCCCGCCTTCGTCGGATCCGTCGTCTCGCCTTTTCAACTGGGACTGTCCACGTGGTGCCATGCGCTAACGATCGATTTCGCCCGTCCTACAACTGAAGGCGAAGTGAGTCTGCCACGTGCCGTGGGCGATGGCGGACGAACGGATCGTGAAGCATCCACGTACTATGCCACCGACGGACGTGCCCGTGAGGATAGAGCAGGTGTATAGCGATAGCGCAGACGATGAACTCCTGGCACCGTGGAAGACAACCGTCAGGCGAAACAAGGAATTAACGCCTACGAAGCGTAGCACATGCGCAGCAGCAGACCTGGACTGACCCTTATACTGCTTGGACAGACCTTGCGCATGCGGCCGTAATTGTGCGGCATTCCATCGAAACGAGCTTGCCGATCCCACTTCGTCCGAGCGAGCTTCAACATCTCCTCAACATTCCAAGTCGGATGTTTGCCACCCTTGTCGCCTGCAGGTACCTTCGATATTCGACCACCACAGGATCCCCGATTCTGTTGATGCCCGCATCCACCCCTCCCTCTACCACGCACACCCAGGGGTCGAATCTCCAACTCTTCCGCATCGTCTGCTTCGTCCACACAATGAAAATCCAAAGATTCGTCACCAGTCGCCCTCCGGGTGTCGTCCGCATTCGCATCGCTTCCAACACACATCCTTGACACCTCATTTGTTATGTTCTCAGTGGTCGGTCCGCGCATTTGTTGGCGACAGGACTCCGACATGTGCCTGCCAAATTCTTCCGGCAGCGTAGTGGTCGTGTTCGCCGCCGGTGCGGCCACCCTCCGGCGTGGTGGGGGTGAAGGCGTTGTCGAGTGGGGGGTTAACACTGTCGTCGCCTTGTTGCCAGATGTTCCCGCGCCTTGATTGAAGGAGGGCGCTGGACGACACCCATCTGCGTTGCCATCCACCGGACACGACCTTCCACCACGCCCCGCCACTCCCGCCCCATGCAGAGACGTTTATCCGACGATCATGGCGGCGACGTGGCTTGATGCACAACTGTTCGTAACTGGTGCAGCAGCCCCGCTTGACAAGCCGAAATCCAAGTCCACAATCTCTGTGTCGCCTCCGTCGATACCCTTCTCTAGCATTGCCGAGAACAAGTGGCGACTTCTCTCTGCCTCCCTTTGTCGGCAATGGCTGCCCATCCAGTGCTGCGTAGATCCGCTCCCCAGTGGCAGAGTGTGGGACAGATCCTCCAGCCACTCCTCTTCCGGATCCGGCGGTAACGGCTGCTCGTGTGGTGGCAGATAACTGTACAATGTGGGGTCATACGCGGGTGCACGACGCGCCGCTACCGTCAGGTTTGGAGTGGAGAAGTCGATCGCACGTCTGTGCAGTCCGGTGGAGGTTTCCCGCCTTTCCATTGTTGCCTTCCTCGCCGTGCGTCATTTTCGTTTGCTCCCCGGATCCTACACGACGACACACATGTGCAGCAAGACCACAAGGAGTAGGAGAAGAGTGGCCAGCAGCAGGAGCGGGACCCGCCGAAGCGCGTCTGCCATGAATCGCATCAGGCGAGGAGAACTGTCAAGGAGAACTGCTGTCGGCCAGCACTGCTCACACGTTGACGGTAAAAAATCGAAAAAGTCGACCGTTGGACACCATGCCCAACGACGTGCACAAGGAGACGCCCGCCACATGAACAGCCTCGGAGCTGAAGAACCACCCCCATGCCTTTACGCGCCAATGGTAACGACACAACACCGTTGGAGGCTCGTCCCTTACTGGGAGCCGGCGGTGTCCGGCCGTCTGGACCATGGACAACCTGTGCACCACGATAAACTCCAAATTTTGGTGTCGGTGCATGCTCCACGACGATTCGTCAATTGCGGCTCCTTGAGCCCAAGGGACCTCACAAGGACCCCTTGAATCCAAGGACGTTTTGCCTGGCGATTCTGAGGAACCAAAGGAAATATCTTGGTAGCGTTTTCACATTTGTCCAAGGAATTTGGTGATTTAGGACGCGGTGTAACGACGCGGATTTCCTAAAAATCGGATTTCCAAGGAGCCTAGGGTCTAATGACGCCCTTATCCAGTAAGTGGAGCGATGGCGACGCTATTACTTCTCTAGAGTTATTCTGACAGCTCTAGAACAGGTTTTTGAGCGCCCATTTCTTGAGTAAGGGCCTCGTTCGACACCACTTGAAAATGTTTGTTTCAAGGGCACCCTAACTCACGAAGGGTGATTGAGTTCCCCTAACTCGTTTTTAACCTCCTCCTTGTCTTTGTTGGTTGGCTAACAACGTTTTCTATTCTCTGTATGGAAATATACATTATGTACGTAGTGACCTTTATTTTTTTATGGCTATTCAACCAGGAAAACATATTTCTCGCTTTTGGAAGTATAATTGTACAAAATTTCTCCAACTAAAGTTAGGATTTCCTTGTTCTTTAGATGTTTTATACTTAAAATCTCTTTTCAGTCAAAAAACTTTGTTTTTAGGTTATAGAATTTTGAATAAATTGTGGAAAAAAAACTTCAAATACTACTCCCCCTACCCTCACCACTTTCCGTTGAGCTAGCTGTCTTCTTTTTTCGAGACAGCTAGCTCAACTACCCTCTTGTTCCCCCAAAGGGCGTTTTTTTAGAGAAACTGTACCAGCCTCCTTCCATTTGCCATTTTTGTATGGGATTCTGGAAACTCTTCATTTTCTGCTGTGGAAGTGCCCCTACGCCACTCCAATTGTGAAAAAAGAAAAACCAGAACAATTGTATTGGTGCCATTTATAAATGCATTTCTCATTTGAAATTGAATTAGAATGATTTTTTTTAGCTGCCGCACCGTTGAGCTGCCTCAACTAAACGGTGCAAGTGGGACAAGGTCCCAGCCCTTGAGCCTCAAGTGAGCTGCCAAGGCTCCCTTGAGAGATTTTCATTGTTTTCTTTTTTTTTTTTGGAAGGGCAGCCAGTGTGGGATGATCCAGGCATACGAGATGTGGAAACACTTAAAAAAAAAAAAAAAAAAAAAAGTGGAAACATTCCGGACATCCAAATGGGTGTAGGGAGGAGTGGAACCATGCTTCCTTGAAAATCCTTGGCCGAGGTCCCACTAGCAAAAAGGATAGGATCGAGCTCCTGAATCTGGATGTGTTTTATGCAGAGGTGCAGAAAAGCAGTTCAATCTCGATTTCCTGCACCTCTCCACAATTACGTCCAGATTCAGGCATTCGATCCGATCCTTGTTGCTAGTGGGACCACGCCCCTTGAGTTTCAAGTGGTGTAGAACGATGCCCTAGGTGCAGCCATGCGGCACTCGAGAAAAAGCTCGAATCTAGAGTACTGCAGCGAGGCCCAAAGTGCCTGACCATCAAAGGAGGAAAAAGAAAAGAAAAAGACTGCCTGGCGTATGGGTCTGTCCATGCTGGCCATGTTGACCCCCTCATTTTCATTAGTGCAGCCAGGTGGCAGCCGTGTGGCTCGAGCAGGAATAACCTAGCTTTGTGCCCGCTTATGATAGTGGTCGCGCTCCCGTGATGAAGATTTTTTTTTTTTTTTTTTTTTTCTGTCGAATCTGGACAATTCAATTACCTGTCGAATCCGGACAGGGACTAGGTCCCACTAAAAAGAAAAAAGAAAAAAGAAAAAAAAGCAAAGAGAATTGTATAGAGCGCGCGAATCCAGACGTCGAGAATCAACTGCTTTTCCGCATCGCTTCTCAAAAAAACGTCCAGATTCAGGAGCTTAATCCACTCCTCTTTGCTAGCGGGACCTCGCCCTCTGTAGAACTTGCTGGTGTGCCTCAGACCACAATTACGCTCCGAAAAAAAAAAAAAAAAAAAAAAAAAATTACGCTCTGATGATCAGTGTTCGCAGCCAGGATGGCTGCCTATAGATGGATGTCTTTTGTCGTTTAGCAGTCCGTTTCCGTATGGGGAATGTTGTCGACCGGGTAAGCAGGTTTAGAGCGCGAGGTTGCGCGATTAATAGGGTTGCGGTTGCCAACCGGGCACCGACCGGTACTCTTGTGAGGGAACGCCGTGGCGTGGGAAATGGTGCTGCGGCGTGGGAAATGGTGGTGCGCGGCGTGTCGTAGCGCCCTTTCTAGTTCGGGGAAGGTTTTCACGATTATCTGGCCGTTCCTTCGCCACCGAGATCGACGGTATCAGTTTTTTTTTCGTCCGGTCGATGCCATTGGGCGGCGCCAGTGGCTCAAATAGATACTACTGGCTCAATGTTCGAAATGTAGCCAGCCTATAAAGTTGGACAGGTAGGGCCCGGCGTTCTACCGAGGGACTACTGAGGGCATATCGTCTCCACCTGGAAGGTGAGATGGGACCTTGTTTGTCTGCCGGGTATTAGCTCGGCGGTTCCCCTGCCGTCCTGGCTGCGCCCCCATGCCATGCGTGGTATCAGTGAGTATAGGCCTGGGGCATGGTTGCTATGTTCATGCTGTGTGAGCCCCAACCTGGCCAAGTTTGTGGCCAGGTTCATGTTATCCACGCACAACGTCGCACGAGGGAGAGCTGGCCCTATGGCTAGGCGAGTACTTGCTTGGGGACTCTTTTTGTGGGGTTGAGAAAACGGAGGCTTTTTATAGGGCTGAGCGATGTGGGGTCCTGCGCGCAGTCATCTTGAAGCGCGCGGAACTGGATCTGCGCACCACCGGTCTGCCCGGCGGTCGGCGGGCGGGGCCCCGCCGCCAAAGGGTACGGCTCGGTGTCAGGCGCGGGGGAGCGGCGGGCAACCGGCGGGGTGCCGCAAAGGGTACGGTTCGGTGTCAGGGCATGTTTTTTTTTTTTTTTTTTTTTTTTTTTTTGATGAACCACGGATCAGATATTAAACTGATCAGAACAGATACTATACTTGATCTTAGCCAAAAGGCCGAGAAAGGCTTGGACCCCAGCGCCCGGCGGCTGGAAAAGGAAGTTGGCAGCCGGCTGGTGGCCAACGTCAGTGGAAAGTTTTTGGCACGATTCATGCAGACCCCACCGGCCCGACTTGCCGTTTTAGGAAACTCGAGAGGGTCCCCTCCCGAAAAGGAAAGAACGGGCGTCCTGGATGGACCAGCGGACATGCTGGTCTTTCAGGTTGGCTTGTCCGTGTGTGACGGTGCATGCCATCCACGGCACCATGCGACGGTTTTCGGAGTTCCAGTGCGGCACCCCAGGGCAACAGGCAATGGAAGTAGCAACGACATTTTTTTTGGGACGTGCCGTTGCAGGTCACCCCCAGAATTCAAAATCCTGGGGTTCGTGTGGGAGGTACTCGTGCATATCCAGCGTTCCCGCAGTGTTGTGGTGCGGGTGGCTGTGCAAGCGTTGGTACGCGGCCATCGCTTTGAGCTTTGTCAGTGGACGTGTTGGAGGTTGTAGTGGGCGGAGGCCATGGAGGAGTCAGGATGTGGGATGAATAGTCAGGAAACCGAGGATGCGATGTGCATGCTGCTTTTCGTCCTCTTCCAGTGAGTGAACAGACGAAACGTGACCGCGTTGGCAGTTGTGGAGGCGGTATCGTTGATGCCTTTGGCCACCAAAATGTCTCCGTTGCGGTTACACTGCTGGCGGGGGGGCTGCTGCACGGTTTTGGTCTATGTTCGTTGGCGGTGGAGGAGACGGGGAGGACAATGGACCGCAGACGTCGTCTGTGGGTGTTGGAGCTTAGCGGCGGTCTTTGGAAGGATCTCCAGCGAGTGGGGGCTGAGCATGACAAGGTTTTCCTTCGGTTCTGCAGACTCCCACGGCCCCTATTCTTCGAAGTTCTTGCTCGCGTCAGCCCCCATATCCAGCGGTCGTCCACGAACTACAGATTGTCAATACCCGCCGGACAAAAGTTTGCATGCGCTCTGATGAGATGGGCAACTGGCGGTTACTACAGGCAGTCCTCCCACAATTTGGGCATCGGCCTCGCAAGTGCTTTGCGCAGCAACGAGGAAGTGGCCGACGCAATGATTTGGGAGTACGGCCATCTGCTACGGTTTCCCACAGGGCAATGGTTGGAGGACGTGCAAAATGGCTTCGAGAGAAAAGGGTTCCCCGGTTGTGTAGGCGCGATAGATTGCACGCATTTGTATGTTGACAAGCCGAAAGGAGTACGATCGGAGTGCTACTACCACCACCCTGGGGGGGTTTCGGTTGTGGCGCAAGTCGTTTGCGACCACAAGTGTCGGATTTGCAGTGTTTATGTGGGTTGTCCGGGGTCTGTGCATGATTCGAGAGCTTTGCGCATGTCACCATTGTTCATAAATGCCACATAGGGTAGAGGAGTGTTGGCTGAGGGAGGTGCCGTGTTACACGACGGTAAACATGTTGGTCGTTATCTGTTGGGCGATCAAGGGTACCCTCTTCTTCCATGGCTCATGACTCCTTTTGGCCGTTTTGTTCGAACGCCGGCGGATCGAGCGTTCGATTTGAGCCACAGTGCAGCGAGGTCGTGCATTGAACGGGCTTTCGGACGTCTGAAGGCGGTTTGGAGGAACTTCATTCGAAGACATATTTGCAACCTGAAGACATTCTGCAAAGAATTCATGGTCATCTACATTCTTCACAACCTGATGATCGAGCACGTCGTGCAGATCGACCCGGCGCTGATGGAAGATAGCAGTGACAACGATGGAGACAACGACGAACGTGGGAACCGTCGACGACGACGCCGGCGCCGTCGCTTCAACAGCCACCTCCCGGACTTGAATATCGAGGCGCCGACAGAGGATGACCCCACTTATGGGGGGGAACTCGCGGAACACATCAGGGCCAACCTGGTGGAGCACGTGCGCCACCACGTGGCAGTCCACGGGGCTCCACCACCGAGCGCATAGTGGTAGTGCTCTTCTTTCGTTTTTTGTGTGGTTATGTGTCTCGACCCATTTTAGGACGTCCGAGGTCTTGGAGAAGACTTTGAGGCAGATGAAGGTTGGTCGGAGGACGGGGATACGGGCATAAAAGCTTAGTGTCGGTATTGTCGGTCGTCAATACATCCTATTCGATTTATCAAAGGGTCATTTTTCCTCATATCGGGCGGATGGATGGGTTCAGAAGATGCGGTTTTTTTACCTTTCCGGAACATTTATTCGTTCGTGTACTTTGACAAAGTTCAAATAAAGTTTTGTTTTCGTCATTATCGGAGATTGCGCAGTCGTGTGTTTTTGTATTTCGTCTCTCTCCTGTTTCTCGCCCTATGGAGCACCTTGTGGCAAACATTTGTACAACCCCAATTCCCTACCGCAACATGTTCATGTCGGACGACCTAACAATTCATTGCACGTGATACAAGCAATGAAGGTTGCAAAGAGCGAGATGGAGGGACGAAACACATGCATTTCGAGGGGCCTACGTCTTTTAAATAATTGACACGCATAATGTTGAACAACAAACTCACTTTCAACAATACATTTACGAAGTCGCATATAACATCCCCCGGACCCTGTGCGAGTGACATATTCATTTCGTTTGCTTGAACAGTTCGGTTGACGAATTCCGGTGCGGTGAAGTACATCGGAACACACTGCACATCCATACACGACGCCCCAAGTACCATTCCATCGTCGAGAACATCGCACCCGAACAACAAAGACAAAAAAAAAAACAAAAAAAAAGAATTGATGTGACACTACTGTGAATAAATAAATAAATAAAAATCTCGCGCCGAGCAAAGTGCGTAAATCCCAAACGAGCAAAAAATGACTCCATACGAATGTTTGACTCTCTTCCAACACGGATGGAGAACAAAGTTCGACGATGTCACAAAAAAGGCATCCGGTATTCCGTAGCAAAGCTTTAAAAAAATTTTGGATGAACAGTCGTCACTTCCTCCCGTGGAAGGGTTGATTCATCGTCATCGTCAACGTCATCATCGTCATCATCGTCATCAACATCATCATCATCATCATCATCATCATAGTCATCATCATCATCATCATCATCATCATCATCATCATCATCATCATCATCATCATTATCATCATCGTCGTCGTCACCGTCATCGTCATCATCATTATCGTTGTCATAATCACCGTGACGATGACAATCCCCATCATCATACCCGTCGTCATCAATGGCATGTGGCCGCATACGAGCATCCTAAACACGACCGCCGTCCTGAAAATCATCATCATCTCGATGGCGACGATGAAGGAACGAATATCTATCACGCTTTCCTCTCTCTCTCTCTCTCTCTCTCTCTCTCTCTCTCTCTCTCTCTCTCTCTCTCTCTCT
>BFEA01000003.1:1662562-1675080 GCA_003427395.1 Chara braunii
GTTACCACAGTAGGCAGCTGGCCAGGGTAGCTAAACTTTGAAAACTTCAAAGGGGTGCTGGCCCTGGAAAGTTACCACAGTAGGCAGCTGGCCAGGGTAACTAAACCTTATTTAATCTAAGCGTTGACAGTTATGGCTGCCTGCATACATCTCAGCCAAACTGGAAGGTACTCTTAACCAGCGGTTTCAGCCAGTGTTTTATTGGCGGTTTGGCAGTCAATCATTGGTTGTGAGTTTCTTCGTTCAATGTTGTTAACTCGCTATAGTTTCTGGATGCTCCTCTTGCCACCAACGCCACGTAATATGGAAAGCTGGCAATTTGTACAGTGTTTTCATGTTCCATTTGTGGAAATTGGGATTTTACTCGAGCGCTCGGCATTGACTCTTCTGCCCTGGTCTGCGCTTGCTGTATAATTCTTTTGATTGCACTATGTTTGATGGGTGTGCAGAGGAACTGCATCTTCTTCTGGGGATGCCGGGGAGGTAGGGGGAGGAGGTGGGGGGAGGGAGGGGAAGTGTGAGAACAGGGGTAGGGGTCATTTGTTGGTGGGGAGGCACATTTCCTGGTGTGTTTGTGAATGAAATTGTTACAATGCTGCCGCGCTTTTTTGTGCTCCCTTTACTTTGGAATAGAGGGTCTGCAGGATAAATGAAGTGCATGAGTTCATTGTTTTTTGAACTCTGAAATCAAATCAGACTGCAATAACCTGAAGGAAATCAATTGGCAATTGGCTATGTTCCCCTCTCAACTGGTGGGATGAGGATGAATCGTTGCGCAGAGAAGGTGAAAGAAAGAGCATTCGACTACTTATCTATCTGCCTGGCTTCTTAAACGGCTAGTACACGGCCCCAGCCTTGCAGAAAGTTTTTGTCGCCACAAGCAAAACTCAGAGGCGCCGCGTGAGCAGGCCCGCTGTTGAAAAAAAAAATCGGCGGCATCTGGAGTGGTGCTGGTTTCGTGCTGACACCCGTGGGCTGATATGTGGTGTACTGGTGCTTTAATTATCATTTTCCCTCCTTACATAAGATGAGGCATGGCCATTATAGTCGCATATCTGGCCAGAAAAATGGCCCTCATTACAGCCGTATAATTACCATGCAGGAACTGTCGAAAGACAGACTCAAGTTCAAATCCAGATACTATCAGATGAACAGAGTAACCTCATTCTAAGAAAAAAAAGGGAAAAAAAAAACATGCAGTAGGTAGTTGAGAAGCTCAACAGGAGCAATCATTGTGCCAAGGAGGTGAAAAAAAAGAGGGTTCAACTACCGTCTTCACCCACGAATAGAACGCCCGGTCATTATAGCTGTATTTGATCCAACTTTCAGTCCAGATGCGGCAGTAATTACTGGGCGTTCTATTTGGGTGAAAAGTACAACATGGGAAATTTGTGCCCTGAAGGGTCTCATAAACTCCCTTTGTATTTGACCGGCCGCCGACCAAAAAAGAGAAGATAGCCATGTTTGACAATGATTTTTTAGCCATCTTTCCCGATACCTTTCTTATAAATGCCACTATCTTATTACTTATCTATGCGTGGGCTGGAGGATCAGCCCCGCGGATCAGAGATTGGAAACCATCACCTTTAAAACGAAAGAGAAAAATAAATAAATAAATAAATAAATGCCACTATCTTATTACTTATCTATGGAGTGATTCATAGGGGCTCCCAGCAAATAAATAGCCCAGTGGTAAGAGACAACTGTACAGCTCCCCCCGACTCCAAAGAATCTACGTCTAGACCTACAGTGAATATGCGATGCCTTTCTCCATGAAGTTATCTCAGTAAATAGTAAATAGCCCAGTGGTATGGACCAGTGATTCATAGGGGCTCCCAGCTAATAGCCCAGTGGTATGGACCAGTACACGTTCCCAGCCGTGCAGAAAATTAAGTTGTCCTATCAGCCCGAAAAATTTGGGACTTGGGGAAGGCGCGGTAGTGCAATGGGGGAGGAAGACGGGGGGCCCAATGAAAAAAGGGCTAATGGACTGCAAGTTCTCCTGCTGCTTCATTCCGTTCTCCGTGCATGCATTTCCGCATGCACGGACATCATAGTGGACATGACAGGGCACAAGTCGAAAGTAGGCGGAAAAAAAAAAAGCAGAATCGAGTGCCCGCCAGATGGCAGATAACCTTTTGAGTTGGAGACAGAAGGTCCAGCCTTGTTTTTTCTTTTGAAAAATTTGGACCATTTCTCGATTTATGCGTGTCATTCTTGCGCAGGGGCCATGCTAATCTTCTCTGTATCATTCCAATTTTAAACCACCAGTACTTGGCGCAGCTATCAGCCGCAGAAAAAACGTTTCTAGTTGGATGAATTTGGGCGCTCCTGTAATGGCCCGTACGTTTCCTAAATCCATGGCGCGTTAACGGGCATGACTCGAGGAAGTACTGGTGGTTTAACGGATGTCCCAAAGGACGCTTTGTTTTTTTTTGAGTAGGTAGTTTTTTTTCCTTTCCTTTCGTTTAATTGATTGTATCTGCAACCGTTTTGAGGATAGGTATGGGTGCAGTTTGTGAAGGAACTGCCCTGCCTCCTTTGTAGGCTTACAAAATAAGAATTGAACCTGCTTGCTCTTTTGGATGCTGTCCGATGCAGTGGGCAGCGTGGATTGGAAAAGCGTCTCCATCTGGGGCCCGGAATACGGCCAGATGCAGATGAGAGTTCGTCGTGGGGGCAAGCAGCCCCCAAGCTATCATTGCAACCGTTACGAAACAGAGAAGCAAAGAAAAAGAAAACTAAACTACAATGACGACCTCTAACGGCATACTCAGGGTGTATTCACACTAGCACGTTTCAGAATGCATTCGACTGCATTCACGGCGAGACCAGGATGAATCTGACATCAATCACGTCCAGAGCTTTGTGGAAAAAGTCCCCGTGCGAGTATGCCCTCACACTGACACTTTGCTAAACGTAGCTGACAGCACTCACGACCAACGCTAGCAAAAGACAGTCCCAGCATTAGTTTTCCTTTTTTCTTTTTCCCTTTTTTCGTTGCCCTTTTTCCCTACCTCGGAAGCCGTCCCGCCTTGTTGGGAGGGCGGTTAATTGCCTTTGTCCGTTTGTTGCACTAGTTTTCTTTCGTTTCAAGGTCCCCCTTTCTTTCGTTCCAAGCATGCTGTTGGTGGTGTGGGTAGTCTTAAGACCATAAAGCCTCAACGACTGCGCTCCAGACATCCACTCTTTTTTTTCCTGCAGAGGAGGAGAAGCAATTCCTGAATTTACTGTCCAATCTCCCACTTCCCAGCGGTTGTTTTTCTTAAGGCTTGTATGGCTGTAACAACTTCCTGTAGATTTTTGACTAGGTGGTCTATTGTCCCATATATATGTTTAATCTGCCATACCATACCTCCCCCCCCCCCCCCCCCCCCCCCCCCCCCCCCCCTTCTTCCTCTTCTAACGATGACCCACATTTCCAACCTTAAGTGGTTAGGGTTAGTGTGTTATCTACCGCATTTGTCATCCACGAGTTGCACAATGAAGGTTATTACGTCCGCTGAGTGTTCTATCTGGGCCCAGTTCCTGAGAATAGGCCCCGGCCAGAGGTTGCCTGACTGTGCATGGCTGTCAATGTGTACGGCTACCGTCTTCACCCGAATAGAACGCCCAGTCATTATAGATGTATTTGGCACAACTTTCAGTCAGGATGCAGCGATAATGACCGAGCGTTCTATTCGGGTGAAGACGGTAGCCATTCAAGTCAACCACACACTGGTGGACGCCGCTAGGCTGCCTCAGCGCTCAGTGAAAGGAAGTCGCAATTGGGCTCCTTAGCCTACTTGAGAGAGTCGTGCACTTGCACATGCAATTGTGCTAGCTTGTACTGCGGGTAATTGGCGACGGTGGAGGGAATGGCATCGGCTCATCAGAAGCAAGGAAGTCAGTAGGCACAGTGGCAATCAGGTTGGAGGAAGTTGGAATAGGGACAGGCGAGGAAGACTTGAACACTGTTCTTGAGGCGGGTTTTTCGGTTGCCGATTCTTCGTGTGATTAAAAGCTATGTGCGATATCAACCGACGGTAGCACTTTGTAGATGGTGTTAGGGGGTCGTAAGGAGAAAGTCGGGCTGGACTGTACTCTAGTCCTATTGAACATCATGAGATGTTCAGTGATTGACTGCTGATGGCTGTTTGAGTTGATCTGGGTAGTTGCATGGATGGGCTGTGACTTGCTGGGTTTCATCATAGGTACGTGGTTCAGAAAAGTGCAATTTTCATGCTATGACAGCATGAACCGACCCACGATTACCACGTGCGCTCTGAGCACGGACATAGCAACAATAGGGCCTGCCACTAAATGCAGAGGGCGGTAAGGGGCTCACAAAGAAACTTCAAGATGCCAGATGCGAGTAGAGCAGGGTAGAGCGGAACTCAGAATAAAACACCGTATGTCAGTCGGGGCATTCACATCATTCTCGTCAGCTTCTCATCTTCTATCCTTTTACCGTTGAGAAAGAGCCGAGATAGAATATGGTTGGCGTCCAGATTAGTGAGGAGATTTGTGAGACGAAATGAAACAGCGGTATGGCATCGTAGAGAATTGCAGATTGACAGCATGGAATGAAAGAGTTTTTCAGCATGGCAGAGCAGAGCAGAGCAGTGTTAAACAGGAGAAGAAGTGATCTGCATGTGTATGTCCATTTTCTCTCCCTCTGTGGCTTATCTTGTTCGGATAGAACATGTAAGCAGTCTTCTTTGGATACCACATCCAAGTAGCATCATCAATGGAGAACAACAAGAACAAGAGAGCACATGTACGGGAAGGTCAATGGTGAAAGATTCAGATGAAGACTCAGGATAATTTATTGGAGCTTGACCCTGAAGAGCAGTAACCCTTTTCAAATCATTCTGTGAAATTCCTTTACTTGCAGCATAAAAGGATGTCATAGCTCCCGCAAAAGTCGTCGCAACTAGAGACTTGGGCTTGCTATCATGGAAACACCTGCTAGCATGTGTTTCTGCACCCTTCCCTGAATGTACCTTTCTGTTTATCCAGTCAGGTTCCTCATTTTCCTGTCAGCCTCTTGTTTATTCTCCTGGATTGATTATGCCGGATGTAGACCAGCAGGTGTTACAGTGTCGATCGCCTCCATGCACTTGCCAGATTCCTTCTTGATCGTGTCCGGTCATTGTGGATCACGGTGAAAGTGTTGTTCATGACCATTAGTGTTCTGATGGCCGTCGACCAGTCTTGGATCGCCATTCTATGTTGATGATTGACAACCATTGGCTCGGCTTCAACCAATCTTCGATCACCATTATATGTCGACGATTGACGACCATCTGGTTGCTGCCACCGTCGGATTGTCGTCAATCGTTCTTGGATCACCATTGTGTGTTGATGATTGACCGCCAAGTTGGCATCAATGTTTGTCAAACTAGGGTTGTCCTCAAGCGTGAAGCACTGAAGCTATATCTTGGCATAACATAGAAAGACGTGTTGTAAGAGTCTCTATATCTTGGCGTAACATAGAAAGGTGTGTTGTAAGAGTCTCTATATCTTGGCGTAACATAGAAAAAGGCGTGTTGTCAGAGCTCAAACAGTTGCCATGACTTGCTTGTCTGGCATTTCATTTGGGGCCATGTAACTACAGGCCATTGGCTTGTAAGGAAGGCTGTAGAATAGTTCATTGTAACCATGGGTGATTGCCTCCACTTCCCATCGGCTGGATTTCGAACGTGCTCCAACAGCTCGTTACAACGTATTGCAGAGTTTAGGCATAGAAGTAGACATAGGGTCTTGAACTCATGACCTTTCTGGTGATCGGGTAGTGTCACAGGCCCAAGATCTTAAGGGTTTCCCCAGGGCTGTGTCCTCGAGACTGACCCTTGCCTGTTGCTTGAGCTTCTTGTACGTCTACTATGATAGCATGTTTCGGACACGATAGCCACTGCCAGACGTTTTCATTGAGCTCTGCTTCAAGGCCCCATTACTACCGCCTTCACCTGAATACAATTCCCGGTCGTTATAGCGGTACGTGGGGAAACTTTCAGTCCAGGTACATATATAATGACCAGGCGACGGGCATTGTATTCGGGTGAAGATGGTAGCCTGCTGGCCTCTTTTGCCCATGAGGCTGCAGAAACGGTGAGTGAAGGAGAGGGGTGTGTCACCGTTGGGAGGGGTGAAAGTCAGGAATCAAGATCAGGGGTAGACAAGGTGTGAGAATGGTGGAGGTGGAGATGCAAATGGGAATGCTGAACACTGTTCTGGTGTGCACAATGGAAGTGGAGATGAAGATGGGAGTACTGCAGGCCATTTCTGTAAGAGTCGTCAAGAAACCTGAGCTCTTTGGTGGATTCTTTCTGGTGTGCAGGCTGTTGTCCATGGAAGGCATATTTGTCTGACACTTTTGGACTGTAAATCGATTTCAAGTGATTAGAAGGGAGGCATTGCGAGGGAGAGAACTGAGGTCTTGATTCCAAAGTTTGCTTCCTCGCGTTTGAGGTTGTGAGGGCGGACGGTTTTCTTATAAAGTTGCTGTGCATAATTGTAATCTCTGGTAGTGAATTCCTTGATGTATGGATGTCCTTGTGTTATGGATATGGTGGCCAAAGTTGTAAAGGTAGTTGATAAGATATGAGGATCAACTCTTCTGAAAAGTCCATGATGCACATGTGACGGTGTGTCATCTTTCAGGGCAGCTCGCTGAATGGAGACGGGCTAAATAGCAGCAAAGTGCCTTGTGCTAGTAGAAGTTCTGCGATGGCTGGCCCAGATTACAGCATGGGAAGCATGCCAGTTGGCGGCAACAACGGCCGTATCTTCTTCGATGCACATTGCCATCTACAAGACGTTCGACTAGGTGGTTGCTTGGATGATGTTCTCTCTGAAGCTAGAGTTGCGGGCGTGCGATGGTTTGCCGTAAATGCGACAACCGAGGAGGATTGGAGGGATGTGAAAGCCTTGGCAGATAAGCATCCTGAGTCAGTTGCTCCTTGCTTTGGCCTTCATCCACTGTTTCTGAGTTCACGGTCATGCCAGTGGATGCCGAAGCTCGAAAGCATGCTTCGTGAAACTCCTAGTGCAGCTGTCGGTGAGATTGGTCTAGACAAACGACCAATTTGCGATGTGGACTTTGACACACAGGTGGAGGTTATGAAAGCACAGCTGCAGCTTGCAAAGGAGATCGGTCGACCTGTGTCAGTTCACTGTGTTCGAGCTTATGGGGATCTTCTTCGGATCGTTAAAGAGATGGGTGAGTTCCAGGCAGGACTGATTCTGCATTCTTATATGGGTTCTGCAGAAATGGTGGGCCCCTTCTCCTCTCTTGGTGCATATTTTTCCTTCTCAGGCTTCATTGGGGGCCTTCAGGCAAAGAAAGCTGAGAAGATGCTGCAACGAGTGCCGTTGGATCGCCTTCTTCTCGAAACGGATTGTCCAGACGCACTGCCATATGTAGATCTAGGTCTCCTGCAATGGGTTCCGAATGATCCCAATGGGTTGCGTCAAGGCCAGAGTCATGGGGCGGGTTCAAATGTGTCATCGTCGAAAGGGTCTATGGGCGGCAGCACCGTTGGGGGTGACGGAGATGGTTCAGGCAAACCTGCATTCCCGAAAGGTGCTCTCAATCATCCGGCCAACATAACCCAGGTGCTGACCCTGGTTGCACGTCTCGCTGGAAAAACTGAGCAGGAAATTGCTGAAGCTGCATGCCGAAATGCGCTGCGATTATTCTCCTACGAAGGGTCAAGGATTGCCGGCGAGTTACCGGCTTAAAATCGGGTGTCGAGTCTGGCGACAAAGTAAACCTGAGCTCATTGGCACTCTAATGAGGCGCTTGGGAAGGGTGGGTGTCAAAGGGGACCTTGAGGAAGTTCTCAGGTCTTGTGAAATGCATGCCGATTGAGACACAGCATAATTTCCAGTCTAGGTATGCCAAACCTAAACCACAGCAGCAATTCCAGCCTGGGTACAGCAGATCCTAAAGTCTGTATCTACCCAGGCTGATATTGCTGCTGTGGTTCAGGTCTGGTGTACCTAGGCTGGAATTCCTGGAGGTATTCGGGGAACAACAACTGTGTACAGGATGTTGGAAAGTTGCACTTATTGGAAAGGAAGGATTTCATGTACGGACCTCCACCCTCGCGCACTGAGCCCCCAGGCTTGCTGGTAGTCAGGGTTGCCTTTTGCAGGATGGAAGGGTCAGGCAATCGCGCATGGCTAGGTGTAGTTTGTCAAGGTAGGTTGATATGGGAAGGAGTGAGAAGTTTGCAGAATAAGTCCATGAATTGGTATCCCATTGAGGCCATACGATTGCCTTTTGCAGTAAGGAAGGGTCAGCAATTGTGCATGGCTAGGTGTAGTTTGTGAAGGTAGATTGATATGGGAAGGAGTGAGAAGTTTGCAGAATAAGTGCATGGATTGGTATCCCATTGAGGCCATACTCTTGCTTGCAACCAAGATTCCCTTTCACAAAGAGAGGGCTTAATAGCCCTGTCTGTGTAGGGCACTGTAGGCATATAGTCTCACATGGCTATGTGTCAATGGGGAACATTGGGCACATAGTTTCGCACGGAAAATCATTGGGGAGCATTTCCTGGAATTAATGATTCATGTGTTTGAGCTCTTAAGCAAGGACCCATGTTTCAGCGTGAAGGGACTTGATGTCGGGAACTCGAGGATAAGCGGTGTGCTTGTAGCTGAAGAGATGGTGCTTGATGTCATTCCTATTCAGGTTTTTGCCTAAGTTTCGGGTATGGAAATAAGGTCTCAGGTTGCGACTCTCGGTATTCAATAGTTGTTTGGTGTCATTCGTACTCAGACTTTGGGCCCATATCCAAATCGTTGTTTGGTGTCATTGCTACTCAGACTCTGGGCCCATATAAATTGGGCGCAGACTTCGGACCCAGACTTCGGGCCCGTATAAGTTAGGCCCAGACTCTGGGCGCAAATTTGGGTATGGAAACGAGGTCATGGTGCGGTCGTGGTACGTAAACAGTTGCCCGGAACGGGTTGGTGTCATTGCTATTCTTTTTAACTTCGGGTAAATTTCACGTATGGAAACAAGGTCCCAGCATAGTCTCAGTATGACAACGGTTTCCATGTAAGTTTGTGTTTATGACATACTTTATGTAGATGGCATGACATGACAGTAGATGTAGACGCTACTAGGCAGGTTCATGGAATGCTTTCTATGGTCGTCACAAGTCAGCATGCCATGGACAGCACGTTAGCAAGCTTCACAGAGTCAACGGCAGAGAGTAGTAGCCATAACAGCATGATTTTTCTTATCATTTGATCTTCTTTCTCAGTGGATTCATGCTACGTCTCTATCTCCCAAGTCTGTGTGGTCGACTCTGTTATTCGGGTTCACCTCAGGTCAGTTCTCAATCATAAGTTTCTGTGTACTGGTTTTATCTTTACTGAAATTCAGGATTGTGTATCAGTACATGTTCCTCTGTCTACCCTGCAAGGAATCGAACTGTCGATCTCTGGCTCAACAGCCGGATACCTCAACCACTGCAGCTGTGATATTCAGGATTGTGGTTTTTCTTCTGGTGGTTTGTATTGGTGACCCTGGTTTGACTTTGACTGCTTGAGAACTTGGTGCATGCAAAAGGTCTTCGTGCGAGTAGAACGTAGTCCTTTTCACCGCATCTAGACTGAAAGTTGGCCGAAATACAGCTGTAATGACCTGGCGTTCTATTCAGGGAAAGACAGTAGTCTACCAATATTGTGAACACTGTCTCTGTATCTCTCTTAAAATTAGCAAGCTCTGCTCTACTACAGCCTCGCTTGCAGCATGCAAGTGGGGAGGTAGTTTTGTGAGAGGAAGAGTGCGGAGAGTCCGAAGGGTGATCAATGTGGAGGGAGTGTAAATGATATGGAGACCATTTCAAATTTTTACTTCATTGTACTTCTTCTCTGCTACTCTCTTATTCACTCTGCTTCTTTTCTTCTTGGTCTATGCAGTCCTCAGTGCTGAAACAGTTTTCACCTTTGGCAGTAGCCGATGCAGATCCGAGCGGTCGATCCCTTGACCTCAGCTTACCTGTGTACAGTATCTGCACAGTTCCCTGGAGTTGAACCCGTGACCTGCACGATAGCCAGTGGTAAGTAGGTCGCCGTAGGTTGTAGGCTGGAGGGAGATTCGAACTGTAGACCTGTAAGGTAGGAGTCCAAGTAGAGTCCAGAGGCCTAGCTTTAGTCCTTCTAGAAGGTCGGCAAGTGGTCAAGTGGTGAGTCTAAGGTAGGCCCACGTTTTCAGACGAAGACAAGTGGCAAGGTCAACAGGTAGGACCTCAGTGCAACTGCACTGAGTCGACGGTACGACTGCCTACAGTCAGCAGAAGGGTCTAGAGAGTCCCAGTCCAGTCCAGCAAGTACCACAGGGGGACTGTGAGCACCAAGGGCCGATGGCAAAGGGCAGACCAACGAATTTCTGAAGTATAAATCAAGAGGCAGCGCCCAGCCATTCATTCATTCCTGCGTGAGCCATGCGGAAGCGCTGCCACAGTGACTTGTGCAAGGAGGTCTGCAGATGAGCCCGGAGGACGCAGTGGGCAAGAGAGGAGGAGTTAGCATAGCGATAGGTTAGAGGCAGCCATAGCTGCCATAGCTATAGTTAGTAGTGAGTGTGTGTGTGTGCTCGAGTGTTAGAGTGATGCGTGTGGTGCTCGAGTGTTAGAGTGATGCGTGTGGGATATCCAGGGTGATCCAGTGTATGTGAACAGTGAGATGTTTGTGCGCCATAGCCAATTGGGAGTGAACTCGTATCTGAAAACCATATCTCTGAGTTTTGAGTGGGCGCATGTCGCCAGTGTGCTGCGTTACTGTTTACATGTGTGAAAAGTGTGTTTGAAAACGAGTCTGATTGCAGTGCTCTCCTTCCATCTCATGTCTGTAGGTGGCAGATATAATTGCATGGCGGCTCTCTTGTCTTCCTTGTCTTCCTTGTCTTCCTTGTCTTCCTCCTCTTCCTTGTCAATTCTTATCTACGGTCTCAAGCACAGCAGCTGCATCCCTATTCTCTCTGCTCACATTCCCTGTTCTTCCTCCATCTCCATCATCTTCAAGGGTCATTGTATTGGTTCACTTCATTGGGGCATACCAGACACCTCTTCTTCCTGGCCAGTTGTTGTCACAACACATTTTGTTTTTCTACTGGTGATATCACATCGTACTGGATGTCCTTGCTGCAAGGTGCTTGTCTTGTGGGATGGTGGAGAGCTTGTGTACCAAGAGGACCTATCCAACCTCTCTCTCTCTCTCTCGTGTGCGCGCGCGCGCGCGTGTGAGGTTATCACAATTTAGTTTCCCAGGAATGCAGACCAACACGTGAAGAGCTGAAGGGAACAGGAGTGCAGGGGAGGAGAGGAGCAGGACACAATGGTGATGTTTTCAATCCAACGGTATTTGACATGTTATAGGAAAAATTGCGAGCAGCCGAAGACAGAGGAGAAAGTACATGCGGTTATGATGTTATCAAAATAATTGGATCACACCATTCTCCTCCTCCTCCTCCTTGTTCCTCCTCATCTTCCTCGTCCTCCTCATCCCCTCCCAGCATCATCAACTCAGTCATGCTATCTTTGTTGTGCCCTGTCACATGCCTGCACTCCTTGTTCTCTCCTTCCTCTCGGTTTGTCATCCTCTTCCTTCCTTGTTGCCACCCCCCCACCTTCCTCTGCCTCCGTGCCATCCTTCTCAGCCACTTTGTCCTCCTCCAGCTTCCCCTCCTTTCCGTTTTCCACCGCTTGGTCAGTCCCTGTTTTGCTGCTTGTGTTTGGCGTGACGGTGCTCATCTTTGGCATCTCAAGGTCAAGTGCATTTCCATTGTAAAAAGTGCTACAAGGTCCATGGTTGTGTAAAAGACCTACTGAGGGCATACTTGCACTAGGACTTTTTATTTGAAGCTCTGGACGTGATTGGTGTCAGATTCACCCCCGTCTGGCTGTAATTGCAGTTAGATACATTTAGGAAAGTGCTAGTGTGAGTCTCCCCTGAGACACTTGCCTCTGAACTTTGTCATTTGCTCTCGGGGGGCCATTGGGGTACCGGAAAGGTGTCTCATGTTTGACCATTAAACCACCATCCCACCGCCCCCCCCATCCCGAACTTGCATCTCGTATAAGGACCCCAAGGAGATGTGGATGGAAATAAAATTGGGCCCAAGTGGGTCTCATTTACAAGCTAGTCGGACGGACATGCTACGCACTTGATTAGGACATTATGAAGCTGGATGGATGGTGTCGTCACGAGAAGTGCAACAAGACTAGAAGGAAGGAAAAAAACTCCAGGAGAAAACCAGTACCAAAACTTAAGCAATAAACAATTTTTTTTTACAACGGAAAAGAAGGGCTCAGTGCTTGCCTTGTTGCGCAAATCTCCCGTTACGATAGTGGAGCTGCACTGTTGGAGCCCAGTGAAGCACCGCTGGGCGGCTCTCTTGAAAGGATGCACGCATCTCTCTCTCTCTCTCTACTTCTTTCTCTCTCTCTCTCTCTCTCTCTCTCTCTCTCTCTCTCTCTCTCTCTCTCTCTCTCTCTCTCTCTCTCTCTCTCTCTCTC
>BFEA01000003.1:1675090-1685371 GCA_003427395.1 Chara braunii
TCTCTCTCTCTCTCTCTCTCTCTCTCTCTCTCTCTCTCTCTCTCTCTCTCTCTCTCACACACACACACACACACACACGCGCGCACTCGGAGATTTGAGCGGCTAGGATTGCGCTCGTACTAGCGAGCTATTCTCCTTTTTGTGGTTGGATAATTTGTCGGTTGTTCTTTATTCATACATGGCCTAATTCTTTACCCTGCTGTAGAGCATGGGGTGTTTGTGGGTGGCCACAGTTCTTTGGGATGGGAATGCTTGTTTGGAGCCATGGTCACGGTATCTTTGGAAGTAGGCTCAGAGAGTGATGCATACCTGGATCAAACCGGGTGGTGCACGGGAGCCAAAGGACCAGCAAAGGATGATATGGACTCGATTGGACAATGCAACATCCATATACATAAGAAAATGACACAATGTAGCACAGTGGAAGACTCAAGATACGACCTGACCATGAGGACACTGACTCGACTCAGTCCGTCAAGTGTCACACATGTGAGAGGGAAGGGAGGGACCACATACACGGAAGAATCGTCCCTCCCTGAGCACGCACATGGGGAGAAACCACGGATGAACGGGTGGAGGAGGGGCAAGACGAAGACGGAGGCGAGGGAGAAGATAGAAAAGCGTAGTCCAAAAATAGTCTCCCTGTCAATGTCCAATCAATGTCTGCTCCTGCGATTTTGAATCAGATCCTGGGCCCCATACCCCGACACAACCTCTTCCTGTAACCTCTCTCTCTCTCTCTCTCTCTCTCTCTCTCTCTCTCTCTCTCTCTCTCTCTCTCTCTCTCTCTCTCTCTCTCTCTCAGAAGACGACGAAGAAGAAGTAGATATGGAGGGTGGAGACAGAAGAGGAAGAAGCTGATCTCTCCCCTGTCACTATCTCACCTGAGAAGGAAATGCTTCCACGAACTGACTCACTGAGTGTCTCCCTGTGCTGCAGGTCGCTGGAGATTGCACCAGCTATGACGCCCAGGTAGGACTGTCTCACCTCGCAAGTATGGGCATCAACCCAACCTCTCCTCACTCTACCTCCGACGCCTCTACCGCTAACACTAACGCAACGCTCAGATCGCACGCTGCTCCAGAAGCATGGCGCCCAAGGAATGAGAACTCCTGTCTGACCAAGCACTGGACTGGCCTGGCTATCTATAGTGCTGGGCCTGGCAGGTGTATCCGTCATCTGCAACCAGGGCTGTGCAGTGGTAAGTCTGATCGACGGTCCTGGTCGCAGGCCTAAATCTTGGACTGCGCATCAGGAGGAGGTACTCACCTGCCTGGGTCCCTATCGGACATCCAGGCCCTCCTGCTGATACAGCAGGGAATGTGTGGTCCAGTTCCTACTGGACAAACCTGAACCTGGCCTACTTCAGCGAAAATGAGGTCCCTCAGGTCTGTTCAAGCTGAAAGGTCCAAAATGACGCACCTGGAACAGACAAAACCAGACAAAAGACTTGGCAACATCAGTAAATAAATAAATGAGTGCTCAACCGAAAAGTGGCGTGTGTGGCCTGGAAAATGGTCATGGGCCTTTAGGTCGCATGGCCCAAAATAGGCGTGCGGCCTGGGGCCCCCCAGGAACCGTCGGGCCCCAGAAACGGGACTCATGTGCAGTCCTCATCGTGCAACACCCCCCCCCTCCTTTTGAAGTCGAGCCGGGACGAGGGCAAAGCTGACAATCCGAAGGTGGAACCTGGATGGGAGTACGGCGTGGAGCCGAAGGTGTCGTCTTGCTTTGCTGCTCGCATTCCTAACGTGAGAGAACTTGGGGGGCCGTAACCTGAAGGTCCACACGGGTCAACCAACGGTCAGCCCTTATGGCTCCAATGCGAAAAATGGACCAAGTATTTGATCGGCTTGTTGCCATAGCTCCGCTGAGAGACAATGTCGCAAAACCATCCATGGAAGGGGGGTCCTGCGATCGTCGCCCGGGAAAGTTGTCACGCTCTGCCGAAATGAAATGGGCGAGCTTCAAACAGTGAAAGACCGGGTGGAGAGGCGAGTAGTGGCACCTCAACCAATGAGGGCCCATATGGTGCGGCGCCAGCGCGCGTGGTAATGCACCAGGCCCCATCCATTTCTGAAGGAGCTTGTGAGAGATGTCTTGCCCAAGGCTGAACTCTGCGGCGGAGACCCAAACAAGGTCGCCTTCGCAGAATGGACAAGCAAGAAGTTGACGATTGGCTTGACGGCTCATGCGATGTTGCGTTCGATATCTGGTCCTGTGCCTTGACAAGAAGCTCTTGCATCCGTCCAATAAAGGCATTGTGGTTGTCACTCTCGGGCGTCCGTGGGATGATAGAGTCCATGGGAAAGCTGGCCGGCGAGCCATGCTCCGACTCGAATGGGCAAAAGACCAATAGCCAGGTTGATGGACGTGTCGTGTGCCAACTCAATGTCTGGAAGGCGCTCGACCAAATCCTTTTGGTCAGGAATGATAATAGTGCGAAGAAGAACCTTTACAGTTCAATGTGCTCTCTCCGTTTGACCGTCGGTCTGCGGGTGACGAGCGGAACTCGGCTTAAGCGACGATCCCCATTGGTTGAAGAGACTAGTCCAAAAACGAACATGAACCGAGTGTCGCGGTTGCACACAATCTCCTTAGGGTAACCCTTGGTGTGTATCCAATCGACGAAGAGAACCTCGGCCAATTCCAGTGCCTTGGCATGATTGCGACAAGGCAAAAACATGGCGTACTTGGTGAGCCAATCCACCACCGTGAGAATGCCATCGGAGCCGGACTTATGCTTGGGAAACGACTCGGTGATGTCCATGGCAATCGATGTGCATCGTTGCGTGGGAACCGGTTAAACCATTACTACCTCCGAGCCTGTTTTTGCCGATCCTGAGGTTCACTGCACGCCTAGGCTACGAGCCAGGCCGCCCGGGTCACCTTATTTTACTGGGCGGCCTGGCTGTGCAAGGTCCTGGGAAGGTCCCAGGCCAAAAAAAAAAAAACCTATGTTATTGAGAAAACTAAACTGAATTACTTTTGCCTCAGGGTCACATTGCTTTTTTTTTTTTTTTTTTTTTTGGGGCCCGACCGGCCAAGTGGTTCCGGGCTACTTTGGTAGCCTAGCTGCACGCCGAGTTTTGTCGAGCCTGGGTTCCGTTTTTTTTTTTTTGTGGTACTCTTCTGAAAAATGAAAAAAAAGAAAAACACGCCCAGACTTTCAAAAAATAACAAGCACGGCGTTACAGCGACACCCTCACATCCACAAAAAGAGAAAAAACAAACACCCCTTTGGACGTGATACCAGGTAGATACCTGCCCCAAAGTAGTTGTGTGAGTATGGCCTCAGTGAGGGCGTTACGGCAGGTCTGTCAGCTCCACAGAAGGGGAGAAAAAAATTGAAACTGAACTTAGGCAGGAAATCGGGTTCATACATTCTGCAGAGTAGTAGTGTGGGCATGCCCTCCTCCACAAAGTGTCCGCAGCCCGTGTGCCGTGCCTCCCTGGCAGGGCACCAAAACGAAAAAAAAGACAGAAACAAAAAACACAAACAACCAAAACCTGAATTTTGGGTATGGAAATGAGGTCATGGTGCGGTACCCTCATCCCACTCTTCGTTCGTCTCAATTTCCTTGCCGTTGTCCTCCTCCGGCTCCTCCTCTTCGTTGGCCTGCTTCGTTCTGTCATTTTCGTTCTCTTCCATGGACTTTGTCCTCCTACATCTCCTCGTTGTCCTCCTGCTCTCTCATCCTTTGCTGACGCCTCCCCTCCGCCCTGCTCTCCTTGGCCACCGCACCTTCTTGTGCTCTTCTTTCTCTTACTCAACCTCCTTTTCCTTCCCGTCGTCATCCTCCCACCTCTTCTTTACCCTCCTCCTTGTTGCGATCATCCTCCCACCTCTTCTTTACTTGTTGTGATCTCTCTCTCTCTCTCTCTCTCTCTCTCTCTCTCTCTCTCTCTCTCTCTCTCTCTCTCTCTCTCTCTCTCTCTCNTCTCTCTCTCTCTCTCTCTCTCTCTCTCTCTCTCTCTCTCTCTCTCTCTCTCTCTCTCTCTCTCTCTCTCTCACACACACACACACATACACACAGACCCACACACACAGAGCAAGGTCATTCCCTCATCTGGAATCTCGCCGACCATTGATCGATCTTTCACAAAGTCGACAGAAAAGCCCTATCCACCATAAACAGCAATGAAAAATGAGACATTCCATATGTGCGCCCATGGAAAGAACGGACAAAAAAAGAGAAAAAGAACAAAAAAAACAACAACAACGAAAACAAACTATCTGTGTCCATGACCTAGCTAGGTATAGCGTAGCAGAATGTTAGGTAGTGGACGTTTTTGTTTTATGTTGTCGTCTTCCTATTGGACGTGGTACTTAGTTGGTGGTTGCCATGAAGACAGGGTGGGCACATGGAATCATGCGCGTCGGTGGAGGAGCACGATCACGGCCATGGCAACATCACATGATGGCAGAAACAATCCACAGTGGAGGTGGATGAGACGGCCATGGCGGAGAAGCATGATGCCAATACAACATTGGCGCTGAAATTGAGAGAAAAACAAAAAAGGAAAAGAGGCCCAACCGACGACGACAATAGGAAAACAAAGCAAAAACGAAAACAGCCGTACGGAAGTGGAGAGGCTTTGCTCAACGACCGTACAAAACGGACATGCGAAACGGCCGTTGGGATGGACCAGTGAGGAGGCCGAGGTGCCAAAAAGTGGCGCGCAGGGCATATTCTGGCCCGGCTTCAATAGCTGGGCCAAGTACTGGTGGTTTAAGTTCGCAACTCGCCAAATGGACGATGATTGTGGGGCTTGCAACACCGGCAAACCTCGCATGAATCGCAATAGTGCGTGGCGCCGCCGAGAAGACCAGGCCAATAAGACCAGGCCAATAAAAGCGCTAGTGGAGTCGGCCAATCTTACGGCTGACACCGAAGTGTCCAGCGGCAGGAGCGTTGTGGAACTTGCCAAGAAGCTGTGCACGTGTGGATCACTTGGCACACAAAGAAAATCCTTCCCCCAGGAATGCACAAGCAAGTACCCCTCTTGGATCCGATAGTGCAAAGGCGCCGAATCCGTTGAAGAGCAATCCGCGTAGTGATTGCCAGAGTTGGGATCGCCGTGGTAGCTGGGGATGAAGTTGCTCCACAAGTCGTCATCAATTTTAAAGGCAGAGTAGACTGCAGCGCAAAGGTCCAGACGTCGTGAAAGAGTGTCCGCAAAACGGTTAGACTTTCCCGGGATGTGATCGGGGAAGAAGTCGAACTGGTCGATGAAAGCCATCCAATGGGTAATTGTTACATGCTGAAAGCCTACACACGGGCCCCTCACGGGACCCGAGGTTGGAATAGGGCCCCCAGGTCGCGTCAGCGCAACCTGAAGGCCCTATGGCATTTTTACTTGGGCCTGCATCAGAAAAACGCCAGCTTTAGATTATTTTTATATTCTTTTATTTATTTATTTGCTGCTGTTTTTCTAACGGTTGTACTGTTATCCGTTTTGTGGCCAGGTACACGCTTCTAGTGCCAGGGCCAGATTCAGGCCCAGAGGCTGAGCTCCTAAAAACGTTTGGACCTTTCTTTTGTTTTCGAACAGATTGCTACCTGTTCGGACCCAGGCCGACGTTGAGGCCGGGTACGTCCGCACAGGACCGGTTCGAAGCCAGGTACCAGGAAACTGAATCCTGGACAGGGCCTGGACGTCCGGTAGGGACCCAGGCAGGCCGTTTTAGGCCAAGGACTGAACCAGTTTTAAAGCCTGCGATCTGGACCGTGGATCGGAGTTTCGATCTGCACGGCCCAGAATGCAGGCCGTGGGTTTTCAGTCCTGGCCCAGCGCTACTTAAGCTGGGCCGTTGCCCAGTTCGTGGACGGAAGGTACTAGGAGAAATCCAGCGTTATGCTGGTTCAGGAACTTCGCTGCTGCGCTATTTTGGAGACTCCCTGCTGAGCTATTTCGAGACTGCAGCTGCGCTGCTCATCGGCCATGAGGCACAGCGCTGGAGGAGTACAGCGCCGAGGAGGGTAGTGGAGTTAGAGTGTGTGTGTGTGTGTGTGTGTGTGTGTGTGTGTGTGAGAGAGAGAGAGAGAGAGAGAGAGAGAGAAGAGGACTTACCTGCCCAGCGCCATAGCTGGCTCCGCGGTACCTGCAAGTTCAGCCATCGCCAGGTAAGTGCAGAAAGCGCCTAGCTTTCTTCTTCTTCTTCTTCTTCTTCTTTATGAGAGTAGAGATAGAGGTAACTGCAGACATTGTTTTGGACACGGCCTTCTGCCTTATTGGACACGACATTCAGATCGGACGTACACTCTACATTGGGATTGAGCTGTGTGCGACATTCGGAAATCAGACTTGGGTTGGACTTGGTTACCTCTATGTCCCTCCCCCTTCTCTCTCGCATGTCTATGGATCTCTCCCCATGTGTGTGAGCGGAAGGGCAATCTTTCTAGTGTCTTGCCCTTCCGAAGTTTCTCCCCTTGATGTTGTTGTCCACGTGTCCTCTTGATACTAAATCTTCCGCTGCGCTGCTTCCCAGCCTATGATGATGATGATACGAATGTGTTGTTATTGATTTCCCGTTGTTTCACTCTTTGCATCGCGCACATTGACACCTTGTGAATGTTGCACCTATGCTGCTGGTTGTTGCCACTTTCGTCATTGCTAGATCCTAGGCTTTCAGTGCATTTCACTTTCTGATATGCTACAGTAATTGTGCTATGGACTGTGTCTTGAGACTTGTAGAAGACCAACGGATTGTTGTCCGTGAGCCACAATGGCTGGCGACGCTGGTCAGAAAAAAAAAAAAAAAACATCGTGCTGGCTGTTTGACAAAACTTGGTGGGCAGGGTGTTCTTAAGCTCGGCATTAATATTTGGGCAAAGTACTGGTGGTTTAGGGTGAGGGAAGCCATGTCGATGGATTTGTGGGAAGTGTGGCGAGGGGTTTGGAGGGAGTTAGTTAGTGTGAGAAGGGAGGGAGGGGGATGTTTGAATTGGAGGTTGATGGCGCAGGGGAGGAAGGAGAATGTGGAGGGAAAAGAGAGTGAACTCTCGTATCAGGGTATGGCACGAGACAAGTACTTAGTGGCTGCAGGTGCTCGTTGTGCCTAGCTCGGATTGATGGGGCAGCAAGGCTGCCTCTTTCCTGTGAGATGTGGTGGCTTAACTTGTTGGGCATTGATAGGTCGGCTTTGATTTTCAAGGTGGGCGGTAACGCCCCTTGGGACGGCTGGACCCCTGTCGAGGTCACGCCCTAGGGTACGTATGCTCGACGAGGCGACTGGCCCAGCCTTCGCATTTGTAGGATGTAGTGCTCTTCTGAGGTGGAATGGTCCAATATGGGGCTGAGGGCAGCTTGAATCTCCTTTCTGGCTATGTCATGCTTCGCGAGATGGTGGGGCCACTCCTCCCCTTGTCCGGGCATGAACGACCCTTGGGATGGATGCTCGACTCCCCCGAATGCGGACCGATGACGACAGTTGCTGGTGCTTCAAAGTTTGAAGCTGGGCGGGCACAGCGAGATGCTGTGTCACATGCTCGAAGACAATCTGACGGACATGTTCACAGAACCCAAGAACCGACCAAAGGAGAATGGGCAAATACAATGCAGCAGAAGACTGATACACACAGATCTGACTCAACTCGACTCAGACAGACTCCAACTCACTCATCATCAATACAAGCATGGGCCATGGCGCTGTACACAGAGGAAAAGACGAGGAGGTGTGGTCAACCAAATAATGTCGCTGAAATACTATGTCTCAAAAATAGCCCCAATGTCTCCATCCAGATACAATGTCCGAGTCTGGGCAATCGCCTAACGTCACCAAGTCTCAACTCTCATAATCTCTCCCTCACAGAAGAAGAAGAAGAAGAGGGAGGGAGGAAAAGACGAGTGATGGAGATGGAGGAGGAAGAGAGGGAGAGGAAGGAGAAGTCCCTGGATGCCACTCAACTTAGGAACCAGGTACTGACCAGCGGAAAGGTGTTGAGACTTGGCACCAGGTGAGTGCAGCAGGTAAGTCCCTGGCCTCCGCCCTCAATCCTCCGATGTCTGCCTGACGCTCCTCTAGTAACACAGTGCTGGTCTAGCAACGCGCTAACCTCGAACCTAACTCTGCGTACAAGGAATGAGGCGGTGCAGCTATCTATAGCGCAGGACCTACTGCTCCTGGTGTCCGCCTGTATCCTGGATCGTCTGGTCGGGCTGCCGATCGACGATCCAGGATCCAGGCCTGAAAAGCTGTCCTGGCCAAAACATGTCACTGGACCTAGGTAGCACGGTCCAGCCCTGGCAGGCTGCGCCTGGCCCTAACTGTGGGCGCTGGGCCTGAATCGGCCCAGGATACTGGATCGATGGTCCTACCGGTCTGGACCAGCGAAGCGAAACAACGCATCCAGACCAATCCTCTGCTGGAACGATGAAACTCAGACAGGACCAAGTACTGAACCGACAGAACGGACTGAGGACAGACCAAAATCTGAGAGCACAACAAACAAACGCCAAGGAAAATGCAGATGCCCTTGAAAAATGAACCAATAACCCCCTAACCCGAAGCCCACACACCCTATCCTAAGATCAGGCCCCCGAGGAGGCCTGTGTGAGATGCATGCATAGTAGGTGCATACCACATGCTGTCGGGGTGGGAAACTAGTGGGGGCCGAAATGGCACGGGCGTCAGCCCGGAGGGCCTGGACCGGGCGCTAGCGCAACTTAGCACAGCGCTGTGTTACCGCTCTTACCGAAGGTGCGAGCGCCAAGAGGAACAGCTTTTGAATTTGGTAATGCGGACAATTCCATGAGCCCCACCTCAAATCCTTTCATTCATAAGTTTTTAAATTTTAACTTTTTTTGCTGAATCCTCAAGAGGAACCTCAATCTGATAGCAGCTTGGGCAGATGGCTCTCCAATATCCCCATGCTAATATCCTGTCGATTCTACGATCAACAGTACGAATTCTCCTCCTTCAGAAATCCCCTACTACCATCCTGATCCTCAAGCTGCAGCACATAGACCGAAGAAGTGTTGAAATGTCAATGAGACTTAACTTTCATCAGTCTAACTCATCAGTCAGAATTAGCATGGTTTCAAAAAAAAAAAAAAAAAAAAAAAAGTATTATTATCTCTATACTCCTAAAGCAAGCAAAGGGCCCAGCGTGATGCGTCCCGCCGGGCCCAGCGAAAATCGGTGGGGAGGGTCGCGGGTCCTGGGCAAGGAAAATCGGCGAGGCGTTTTGTGTCTGCGCCGCGAGGGACTTGGCCGTGGCTTTTCGCGGAGGGCGTGGGCAAGGGGAAAAGGGTGGGCCAAGGTGCGAAAGCGTGGCGCGCGCGAAAATTGACCGTGGCGGTTCGCAAAAAAGGGCGGGTCGAGGGGAGGCCTGTCGGTAACTGCCACGGGCGGCATCGCAAGAGGGGGGGGTGCATGGTTTCAGTATGGTTGTGCCAGTTACGACGACTTGCCCTCTTTGCATCTCAAACCGTTATTTCCTTAATGTATCACTGTGCAATCAGACTCGTTTTCAAACACACTTTTCACACATGTAAACAGTAACGCAGCACACTGGCGACATGCGCCCACTCAAAACTCAGAGATATGGCTTCAGATACGAGTTCACTCTCAAATGGCTATGGCGACTTCAGCGCCCAAACATCTCACTGTTCACATACACTGGATCACCCTGGATATCCCACACGCATCACTCTAACACTCGAGCACACACACACACTCACTACTAATTACAGCTATGGAAGCTATGGCTGCCTCTAACCTATCGCTATGCTAACTCCTCCTCTCTTGCCCACTGCGTCCTCCGGGCTCATCTGCAGACCTACTTGCACAAGTCGCTGTGGCAGCGCTTCCGCATGGCTCACGCAGGAATGAATGAATGGCTGGGCGCTGCCTCTTGATTTATACTTCAGAAATTCGTTGGTCTGCCCTTTAACTTCGGCCCTTGGTGCTCACAGTCCCCCTGTGGTACTTGCTGGACTGGACTGGGACTCTCTAGACCCTTCTCCTGACTGTAGGCAGTCGTACCGTCGACTCAGTGCAGTTGCACTGAGGTCCTACCTGTTGACCTTGCYACTTGTCKYCGTCTGAAAACGTGGGCCTACCTTAGACTCACCAYTTGACCACTTGCCGACCTTCTAGAAGGACTAAAGCTAGGCCTCTGGACTCTACTTGGACTCCTACCTTACAGGTCTACAGTTCGAATCTCCCTACAGCCTACAACCTACGGCGACCTACTTACCACTGGCTWTCGTGCAGGTCACGGGTTCAACTCCAGGCAAATGTGCAGATACTGTACACAGGTAAGCTGAGGTCAA
>BFEA01000003.1:1736593-1752415 GCA_003427395.1 Chara braunii
AGAGAGAGAGAGAGAGAGAGAGAGAGAGAGAGAGAGAGAGAGATGAGCGATACAAGTTTGGCTGTTACGTACCTGTGGAGTTGCTGCGCAGTCCACGAAGAAGAAGATTGCGGCCATAGCCGAGGAGCTTGACCACGGAGTGACGAAGGAGGGAGAGAGAGTGGACAGAGGGGAGACTGAGAAAGGAGAGAGAAGCCATAGCCGAGGAGGCAAAGAGGGAGACGATCAAAAAAAAAAAAAAAAAAAAGAGAGACAGCCGGGGTGAAAGGAGGCCAGGAAGGTGAGAAGTGAAGAAGAAGGTTGGTGAGGAAAAAAGAAGCCGGCAGCCATAGCTGACCGAAGGGTTGACCGGGAGAGTTGACCGGAGGTGTTGACCGGCGTTGACCGGAGTTGACCGGGGGTTGACCGGGAGTTGACCGCAGCGTTGACCGGCCTTGACCAAGGCGTTGACCAAGACTTTGACCAAGCTGGAGCCGGTAAAATCTCGCCAAGCCTTCAGCCTATCCCTCGCCCTATGGATGTGCACACACCCTGTGGTACTTGTTGAGTCCAGTCTGTCTGTCTCTTCTTTCTGCATTGAGTCTCTTCTGTCTAGGTGATAGTACTTTGTGGATGAAGGATAGGGCCTTGTTGACCAAACCCACACGGGATGAGTAGGGCTAAAGACTGTGTCTGACGACTCGACTGTCCCGGAGGCCTAACCCTCCCAAGGACCGGTACTGACCGGCGGGCTGCTCGGTGTGGCACGGTAGGCCCGAAATGTGAGTTGTGGGCTGCACAACAGGCCGTCTAAGTGTTGAGAGACCTGCTGATCGCGTCGTCCTGTCTGCGACGTTAAATAATTCCTGAGGAGTTACGGGGGATCTCCTTAAATGCCTCCTGATCAGCAACAGGTCTAGTAGTGACAGCCTTAGTGTAGGTCTAGGCTAGAGACCCTAGTTGACAGGATCCCTGTCCGGTCTAGGCTAGAGACCCTAGTTGACAGGATCCCTGTCCGGATTCTGCGAGTCTTAGATTGAGTCAATAGGTTTGTCAGTCAGGGGGTTAAGTGGTGAGGAGTGGAATCGTTCTGATTGTGCACCTATCACCATGGTGGACTTGCGTAGTGGGAAGAGCACTAGCCCCTACACCCAGGAGCAACAAGAGAAGATGACCGCCTTAGTGAGAGAAAATAAGGAAAGGAAGTTGAAAGCGATCGCAGAGGAGCAGGCGGCAAAGAGGAAAAGATTGGAGGAAGAGATGATGAGGATTCAGCAGGAGGAGGAAGAAAAGAGAAAGGCTGCCGAATAGGAAGCAGCAGTGGAAGAAGAAAAAGGGGCACCAGTCAAGGCAACTTCGTTGCGAGTTCGAAAACAAAAGACAAAACCATAAAGACTCAGGATCCAACACCATAATAAGAGACTACCTTCATGATTCGACCAAGTTCCAGAAACTTTATAAGACATATAGAAGAGAGAGGAGAAAGTAGTGGCACGACAAATGAGGATGCCGCAATGGAGAAGAAGATAAGTGAGTGGATCGCTAATTTATCGTTGGGGGAAGACAAGGAGGCAGAGTTTTATGTGCCTCAGGATGAGAGAGATGCGTTAGCCAGTGAGTTAGTGACTATGGAGGACCCTCTGGAACTGCGAGAAAGAGAAGAAGAGAAGAAGTTGGAGTGGAAACTGAGGATGAAGAGGGAGAAGAAGATGAGGAGGGACGAAGTTAATAGGCTGGCCGAGGAGGTGGCAAAAATGAGAGATTGTAGACAGGAAGTGCAGGCGCAGACAGACATGTCTGCCAAGATGGAGAAGGTGCTGGGTTATCTGGAAGTGTTGAGTGCGGCCTGGTTGGAGGAGCGCCAAGCCAATAGGGGTCAGGATGTGGCCCTGAGTGCCATGCGGTCAGGATTTAGAGACTTTGTGCGCGATATGGTCACCCACGTTGGAGGCGAACTTAGGCGGCTGAGAGACAACATGGGGAAGTTCTGCGAGGGCGCCATCGAGGGCGCCAAAGCAATAGCCGTTGTAGAGGGTGAAGCCAGGCCCCGTAAAGAGCCTGTCAAGCTTAAATTCCCAGATGCATACGGGGGAAAGAAGGAGGAGAATTTTGATAACTGGGAGGCAAGCGTCAATAGCTACGTGTACCTACAGCACATCCTGACTGAGGAGAAAGTCCTCGTCGCCTTCCAGGCCCTTAAAGATGAAGCGGCCAGTTTTGCCAGATCTCTTGCGTGCGCAGCCAGTTGTGAAAACAACATGGTTGCATATTCTAAGATTACCACCCTTCCTCAATTCTTCAAAGTCCTGAGAGAAGATTTGTTGACCCAACGAGAGGCGTTAAAGCCTCTGATAAGTTACAGACGATCCATTCGCGACAGTGGAGGATTGCAAGAGCACTCAAGGGCGTTATGGACGACTTGGTAGCCGTCTCAGAACACGGGGTCACTGAGCCCCAGTTGGTCCAATTGTTTTATCGTGCCATGCCCGGCCCCCTGCGTGGGCATTTCTTTGAGAAGTCTCAACAGGCCGACATCACCTATGATGTGCTGAGTAGAGAGGTGGTCCTGTATGAGTCGAAGTCCATGCCAGTGTCCACTTTCTGGCACAAGGACTTGGACAAAGGAAAGAAGTGGAAGGGCCGTACCATCTCTGGCCAAGTGAGGGTCAAGGATCATATGGTCCTCACGTTAGAAGAGGGTGGTACAGATGAGATCCCCTACAGTGAGATTGAGTGGGGGTTAGAGGAGGATGACAGCAGCGTAGGGCAGGGGAGGTCTTATGCGGCTGTCGCTGCTGGAGGGAGGCTGCAAGGTAGAGGAGGAGGCCAGGGCCAAAGGGGCCAGGCCATGGGAGGCCGAGGACCGGGCGCACAGGGGGTTGGCGGACAAGGGAACCGCCAAGTGGGAGGTAGGGGTCAAGGTCCCCGCCAAATCGCCAAGGTTCTTGTCGGTCCCCACAGCGACGAGGTGGAAGGCCACCTCAAGGAGGGTGGCACCCAGGCTTGCCACAGGGCAGGCCCTGGGAAGACTTGGGCTTGGACCAGCGCGTATCGCAGGAACGCGTGAACTTGGGTCAGTGCGTGTTTTGTGGTGACCCGGCCCACGTAATTAAATTTTGTCCTCAGTACGGACAGGCCCGATGGGCTGCTCAGCAGTCAAAAGGCAGCCGCCAGTAGGGGTCGCAACTGCCCCTTCTTCAAGGCCATGTGGGGAAGCGAGCGCGCGCGAACAGGAAACTCCCAAACCACATGACCCTATGGCAGAGGTTGCAAGCCCGTGCCTAGCTAGCTGTCCAAAGACTGCTTGTGTCAGCGTCTCTCTAGGCACGTTCCTCACAGGTGTGGCAGAAGAATTGAAGGAGAGGATGCCAGCCTGGGGCAAAATGAAGAAGGAGAGTAAGGGACAACTGATCTTGGTAGATGTAGAAGTGTTTAGAAGCAGAGTAGGGGCCCTTATAGACTCAGGGGCCACCGCAGTTACATTAGCCGTAAGGCGCTGAAGAAGTTGAGGCTAGGATTAAAAGTCCAAAAGTTAGCAGACCCCATAGTCAGTGTCCTCGCAGACAACTGGACAATGTGAGTTGAGGACTACGTAGAGGGAGTCCAGGCGTACTTTCGCCTAGAGAAAGATGGGAAGGTGGAGAAAGTTCTCCATTCTCTGACTCTCCTCGTTCAGGATGACCTTCCTTTCGATGTAGTGTTAGGAATGGATTGGGGAGAGGCAGCAGGGGCCACACTCCACTTAAGAGAGCATGAGTGTAGGCTCCCTAGTCCATCAGGCGAGGTTAAGACTGCCCGCCTGTTTCATGTGTCAGGTGTAGATAACACCTTGGCACATTGCTGTCTCAGTGGTCCCGCGTTCGCTCGACTAGTGAAAAAGGAGCAGTTAGAGGATCAGGTCTTCGTAGTGTATGTGAGGCCCGTCACTTAGGCTAAGGAAGGAGATAGTTCCACAAACCCAACCATTACCAAGCTGCTGGAGGAATTCAAAGATTTGACTGAGTCGCCGACAGGAGTAGTGCCGCGACCCATCCAGCACAGGATAGAGATAGAGCCTGGCAGTAGGACTCCTAAGGGAGCAGTCTACAGGATGTCCCCTAGAGACCTAGAGGAGCTACGCAAGCAATTAGACAAGCTCCTCGAGAAAGGTTGGATCAGGCCCAGTTCGTCTCCTTTTGGAGCACCAGTCCTGTTTGTCCCCAAGAAGGAAGGAGAGCTTCGTATGTGTATAGACTATAGGGGTTTGAATGCGATTACTGTGAAGAATGTTGAACCGCTGCCCAGGATAGACGATCTTCTAGATCGGGTGCAGGGTTGTAAGTATTTCTCTAAGATAGACTTGAAGTCCGGATATCATCAGATAGAGGTCCATCCTGATGACTAGTACAAGACTGAGTTCCGGACTAGATACGGGCATTACGAGTTTATAGTGATGCCCTTTGGACTAACCAACGCGCCAGCTACTTTTCAGCGTTGTATGAATGACCTTTTTAGACCTTGGTTAGACAAGTTTGTAGTAGTTTACCTAGATGATATTTTAGTTTTCAGCAGGACCCTCCAAGAGCATTAGGGTCATTTGAGGCAGGTCTTGGAGAAGCTTAGAGAGGCTAACTTCAAGATCAACCCGAAGAAGTGCGAGTGGGCCAAGACACAAGTTTTATACTTGGGCCACGTATTAGACGGAGATGGCATTAAGCCAGAGGACAGCAAGATAGCGGCAATTAGAGACTGGCCGACGCCCCGCACGTTGACTGAGTTGCGGTCGTTCCTAGGCCTAGCTAACTACTATAGGAAGTTCGTGAGGAACTTCTCCACTATCGCCGCTCCCCTGCGCAGGTTGCTGAAGAAAGAAGCAATCTGGCAATGGGACAAAGATTGTACGTCTGCGCTAAAGAAACTGAAGCGCGCGTTAAAAGAGTACCCTGTCCTCAAAGTAGCTGATCCGTCTTTGCCATTTGTCGTCACCACGGACGCGAGTCAGTATGGTATAGGCGCCGTGTTGCAGCAAGACGACGGCAATGGCTATAGACCCGTAGAGTTCATGTCAGCGAGGATGTCCTCAGAGAAGGTAGCCACCTCGACGTACGAGAGAGAACTCTACGCTCTCAGGCAGGCTTTAGAGCACTGGAAGCATTATCTACTTGGGAGGCACTTCAAAGTATATTCTGACCATGAAACGCTTAGATGGTTAAAGACCCAGGCCAAAATGACACCTAAGTTGACTAGGTGGACTGCTGAGATAGACCAGTATGACTTTGAGCTCAAACCAGTCAAAGGCAAGTACAATGTAGTTGCGGATGCTCTGAGTAGGAGATCAGACTACTTTGGAGCTATAGTGACCTCCTCAAGAGAGTTAAGGAGGCAGGAGGTAGAGGTCGTCCACAGAAACAGTATAAGGTCTGGTTTGCCTATCAGGAACCCGAGGACAACGCTGGTTTACTAGGACAGAACTTCTAGAAACAGCTCCGGACATAGTCAGAGCTTACGACGTGATAAGAAGGGTAAAGGTCCTGCCTTGGAGTGAAATATTCTCGGAGGACCTCGAATTTAGGACGGCGGAAGTGAAACGGTTTTCACCTTTTTACAGTAGCAGATGCAGACCCCAGGGCTCGATCTCTAGCCCTTACCCTACCGATGTACAGTATCTGTGTCGAACGCAAGACTTGAACCCACGACCTGTGTATCTGTAACAGTTGATAGGCTGTCGTAGGCTGTGGGGGTTCGATCTGTAGGTCTGTCGAATAGAAGTCTTAGCGAAGTCTAGAAGTCCTAGCTGTAGCCTTCTAGAAGGTCAGCAAGTGGGCAAGTGGGCAAGTGGTGGACTAAACTGCAGTGCAATTGCAGTACGACGGTGGTAGGTTAGCAGTGAGTCCCCACTCAGTCAGCGGTAAGGTCCAGTCAGTCCCAGTTCGGTCCAGCAAGTACCACGAGGGACTGTGAGCACCATGGGCCGATGGAAGAGGGCAGACCAACGAGTTTCAGAAGTATAAATCAAGAGGCAGCGCCCAGCCATTCGTTCATTCCTGCGTGAGTCATGCGGAAGCGCTGCCACAGCGACTTGTGCAAGAAGGTCTGCAGTGAGCCCGGAGCTGAAGTGGGCGAGAGAGAAGGAGCGTAGCATAGCGATAGGGTAGAGGCAGCCACAGCTGCCATAGCTGTAGTTTAGTGTTCAGTGTGTGTGTGTGTGTGAGTGTTCAGAGAGAAGCATGTGGGATATCCAGGGTGATCCGGTGTATGTGAACAGTGAGTTGTTTGGGCGCCGAGTCGCCATAGTCATTGAAAGTGAACTCATATCTGGGTTTCCATATCTCTGAGTTTTGAGTGGGCGCATGTCGCCAGTTTGCTGTGCTACTGTTTACATGCATGAAAAATGTGACTGAGAGCGAGTCTGATTGCAAAAAGAACAGGCAAGAAAAAATAGTTCTGCGGCTTCTGCCAGTGTGATTCGCAAGTTTCCTTGTGGGGTACCTCTGCTTTACCTTCTTGCACAACGATTGGGCCTTTCTGTTCTTCTTTTTGTTCTCTTGTTCAGAATGTCAATGGGCGAATAACAATGGTGCAAAGACTGGATTAATGTGATTCCCCAGGAACTGGCACGTGTACTGGCATCAAACTGCTCGGGGGGGCCGCCAAAAATCATTCTCGCAGATGAGCCGTTTGCTGGGGTGAGCAATCGATTCCCCTCCCACCTCCACTCTTTCGTCTTAAAATTGACGGACTCTCTCTCTCTCTCTGTGTGTGTGTGTGTGTGTGTGTGTTGTCATGTTCGCTATATACTGCTCCACAAGAAAACCACGACTGTGCCAGACTTTTGTCAGACTTTCACCGACTTTCCAGGACCACCAAACAACAACAAGAACAACAACAAGAACAACAACAAGAACAACAAAACAACAACGGGCAGACTGTGAACAACAAAGATGACAGCCACTAACAATGGCAATGTGATGGTAACATCTACTAACAACAAAAACAATTTTCTCCAGCTTGCTTTCTCCTCTCGTCAACTAAGGAATACCCCCTGCATTATGAGATTTGTAGCCAGGTTGTCAACACTTGGCTTCCTTTCTTCCTCCTTGCTTCAGCCTGCAGCTGGCACTCTGTTTATACTGCCCTCACGGCCCCTCAGGGAAATTGAAGTGAGGAATGATCATGTTGTTGTTGTTGTTGTTCTTGTTTATTGCCATTGTTGTTGTCGTTTCTTGGTGATGGTTGTGGTTGTGCTGCTGCCAGCGATGGTGCTTGTCTCCAAACAAGTAAAGACACCCCTCAGCATTGGCACATTAGGAAAAGCAAATCGAGAGAAAATGAAGAAAGACAGAGGAATGGCACAGTGCAAACAAAGAAAGAGAGACAAAGCAAAAGAGAAGAGTCAGGGAGTGTGAACACAATGTTAATGCTCAATCTCACCTCTCCTTCTCCTCCTCAACTTCTCCATACTCATCTTATTGTCCACACAAACAATGAATCTTTGAAGTAACTTTAAAGATCGGCCAACTTCAGAGCTTTGACCCAAAAAGGCCACTGAAATTTCATAAACAAGCTCCACTCGTCGCAAAACACATCATGACAACTTCTTGCTGTTGTCTCCCCACTCCTTCCCCACTGGAATTTCGTAAACAACCAGATTGTTCATGGCAGTGTTTTTTGCCTTCGTTTTTGTTGTTGTCTTTGTGTAATTTAATGACGACCACATCTCATGTCTCACGGAGACAAAATGTGTAGAAAGAACCGTGCAAAAATGTCAAAAGGACTAATTCACATATGTGTTGTATTCGGGTGGACTGCAGCAACTTTTTGGACAGAAGGGGGCCGGGTCCAGGCTGAGTAGGCTCAGTTCTGGCCCGTGGCGGAGGGCCCCAGAAAGAGATAAACGTGGTGTCGTGTCTTCCCATGTTCTGGCCGAAGATTCATCCTCCTTTTCCCACTTGGGGTCTCCCTCCACTCTTCACCAAATGTGCAAAATGAGAACGAATGTTCCGCTAGAACATGGAAAGATACAATGCCCTGGCGGAGTGAGGTGTGTCCCTCCTGACTTCCCGCTGCCCCCGCTGCTACTTTCTTGCCCGTGCTTTGTCAGACAGGTGGAGACAGCGAAGCACGCACATACACACACACACACACACACACACACACACAGAGAGAGAGAGAGAGAGAGAGAGAGAGAGAGAGAGAGAGAAGGTGCTGACCTCGGGAAAAAAAAGAGGGTTCTATTCGAATAACACATTTTTCTTTTTGGAAATCCGATGAGAACGCACATGCTTTTTATTTGAATATTCGAAGTGCCCTTCTATTTGGAAAAAGGTACTAACTTTCAAAAGACCGTTTTTTTTTGGAAAACTCGGATACAACGCATATGCGTTACATTCGGGGGAAGAAGGTAGTCAATGCATACGAATGAGCATCATTAAGAGAATAGAACATATAAGCTGAAGATCGGAGGAAAAATGAACAGGAGTATACTTCCCCCTTTACTCTGCCTCCTTTCATAACGTGCAAGTGGGCCATTAAGGCAGATGGGGATGTGAGCAGCTGGCGCTGAACCACAGTCAACGTGCCCAGCCTTGTATGTGAGAACCACAGTAAAAAGGGAGCTGTACGAACAAATAAAAGCGCTACCCCAAAGAAAGCCAAAGTAAAGATAGTCAAGAAAGGGATCTAAATTCTAATGGATCTATTCTGCTCCATGTTGCCTGCTATGGAGGTAAAGCTGTTTCATCGTTGGAATGACTAATCTCAAGTGTGCTTTATTGTCTGCAATAGAGGTAAAGCTGCATCGATATTGGATCTACTCATCTGGGTGGAACAGGGGCTGTTGTGGTGAAAATCTCTAACACACACACGTCGTGTCCATTATTCATCATCAGGTTGATCCTATTGGCGTTCAAGAAATTCAGAAGCTGCTGACCAGATTACAGATGGAGCAGGATATGGGTATCCTCATAACCGACCATAATGTGAGTGCCCTCCATGGCTCCACATTCCCTCAGGTTGCCAACCTTCTCACAAATCATCATTCCCCCTACTGTTGCTGCCAAAACTACCCTTTCCTCCTTAGCTCCGGTTTCCGCCATTCATTCCTCCGATTCCGTTCCCTCCTTCTCCTCCCATCCATTCTGTTCTTCGCCCAGTGTCCCGATCGCTCACCAGTAATTGACCCTGCTATTAACTTCCTAGAAGTTTCTATGAGTTTCTAGTAGTTTCTAGTAGTTTCTAGTAGTTTCTAGTAGTTTCTACCCTCAATTCGTATGACACCGTCTATTCCACGTTTCCTCTGTTTGTAGAGCAGTTGGTATGTCTTCTCGATGAGCTGCTTATTCACAGATCCTGATCTGATGACATGACTGGCATGACTGACGGACGGATGGATGGATGGATCAATTTATTGACTGATTGGATTAATCTGCGAGGAGTAAGCCCCTCAGCATCCTGGAAAAAAGAGGCCCTGTCCACCCTAAGTGAAGGCGGGTCTGCAAATTTCGGCCTTGGCCTTACTTGCGAGCAGCAGCTTGTAGGACCCTGACAACAGCCCTAGAGCCCGCCCTAAGTGAAGGCGGGCCTACACAGTTTTCGGAGGCCTGATTTAGGCCAAATGCAGGGCCCAGCCTCTAAGTGGGTGCCAGTCGGTTACGGGGCCCAGACGGTTACTAAGCGCCTGTGTGGCCATGAGCTGCATCCTGATCGGGCCACCGGCATGTCACAACCCAGTGAGCGACCAATGAGAAGGCCAGCACCACATCAAGCGACGCTGTGCAGTTGCAAGGTGCAACTGCATCTGGCCCAGGGCACTTCCAGTAACGGGCCTGGGCCGCAGCCACCTGGGGGATACCGAAAGCTTCCGGGGCCTGACACACTCAGACCTGGGCGCTGGACTGCCAAGGCACTTTCCGGAAAGGAAACTGCTAGGCCACTACGAGGGCATTCCGACACTGGCACATGCTGCAAGAGAGCTGCCTCTGTGAGCTCATGCAGGCGCTGGTGCTCGTGCTGGAGGTGGTGCGCTCACAGGTGCAGGAGGGAAGGGGCGCTGCCAGGAGGCTGCACCAGAGATGAGCCTCCGTAGCCAGGCTCAGGCTCATGTCAGCCAGTGGAGGTGGTGGTGGTCTTCGTAATTGAAGTGGACAGTGTCGGGAGGGGATGAGTCAAGGGCGAACATGTGTGTGAAAGGGATGTACATTGTTCGTCGTAGAGGTCGGCATGGGCGACATCTGCACGTATACTCCTTTCTGCTTCTGACGTCATCCGGTTGTTTCGTCATCAGTGTAGGCTAGCATAGGATCTGTGTGATCGTAGTCTGGGCGCTGAGCGCCGATAGGGGAAAGAGACATGGAGTAAATTGTTGATGGTGGCGAGAGAGGGATGACATTGACAATTGAGTGTCGTTGCTTTTGTCTCCTTCGGTGTGATATTCGTGCATTTCTGCTTTCTGGACAGCTTACGACTATCTGGCTTTCAATGTGATGTTGCAAAATTTGGAATTCCGCCATTTTGCTCTTGCTCATTTTCCTTGTACTTCAGGCCGCACGCCATGATCTATAGGACTGTAAGCAAGTTACAGGAATTTATAGGACTGTATGGCCCCGTGTGTTGGTTGAGGTATGCGGCATCCAACCAACCGGTAGGGCACCCACCGTCGGTTCAAGATGCTGAGGTCCAGATCTCAGATGCTGAGGACCAGGACTCAGGCAGTTAGGTCCCTGGCAGATTCTGGAAGGTGCGCAGATACTGGGACCGGGCTCTGCCAGTCCAGCCAGGCCACGAGCTTTGCAGCCAACACAAAAAGAAGTCAGGCTGCCTCACTTCGGATATTCTGGCTGGCTGGATGAGCAGCGCTGCAGGCGAGTTTGCTCGAGCAGAGAAGAGTCAGGCTAGAGGGAAGAGGGTGTGGGTGGAGCGAGTGGGAGCTGCTGGGTGAAGCAGCAGGGCGGCACCTAGCAGCCATAGCCGGGCTGCATGGGTGCCTTGTCGGATGGGGAGTAGCAAAGGTCCTTAGGCAAAGGGGACTGTGTGGGGATAAGCAGGGTTGAGTGGTGTGACGAGGCACTTACCTGGTGGAGAAGAAGCAGGCCATTCACTCGAAGTCTTTGTTCGGCATCAGGTTGATGATGTTCATTGCAGACCTGTTGTAGCTAGGAGTCTAGGTCGATAGGAGCTGTCTTTTGTAGTCTGGGCGCCGAGCGCCAATGTAGGAGAGCTACGTTGTTGACATTGGTGATTGGAGGCAAGAAGGGGGGCTTTCATTACCATGTGACTTCAATGCTTTGCTCGTGCTTATTTGTTGATATCTCGGTTTGCATTCTGCTTTCAGTTCTGGCTTTAAGTTGTCTGGATTTCTGTGGAATACTGCAATCTGCCAATCTGGTTTATTGTCATTCGTATTGATCATTTCCTTCAAATCGATTCATTTGATGTGAATGATCTGTGTTTTTTTTATTGATTTTGTTTGTTTGTAATTGATTTCATTCCCTTTCCAAGTTTTGTGCCTGTTCTCATGGGACTGTTACATGCTGCGCCTGCAACAGGCTGCACGGGCCATTTTCAGGCCCATGTCGTTTTCAGCCTGAAAGCCTGAAAACGAGGGCCTACAGGCCCTGTGTCGTTTTCAGCCTAAAAGCCTGAAAACAAGGGCCTACAGGCCCTGTGTCGTTTCAGCCTGAAAGCCTGAAAACGGGGGCCTACAGGCCCTGTGTCGTTTCAGGCTGAATCAGGGCCTTTCTGGCCCTGAGTGTTTTCAGCCTGAAACTGAGGGCCATTTCCGGGCCCTCATCAGTTCGACCTGCCCTGAAACTCAGGCACCAGACCAGGGTTTTATCTCAGGCCATTTTTGGCCTATTTTCAAGACAACCTTTGTTTGAGCTTCAACCCCAGGGTCTGGCACGTTTTGGCATTGGCAAGAGCAGCCTCCTGGACGGGCCAGCACTATATAAGACTGGCCCGCCCTGCAGGCTACAGCTAGTTGGGAGGTAGCTCCTAGGTACTTCCCAGGCACTTCACGTGCAGGCAGGAGGCAGTAGTCTTCAGGATTCGGCAGCAGCACTCTGGAGGAGCGCTGCAGGAGTAGTAGTAGCGTTAGCATTAGTCTTCAGCGCTGGGCGCTAGTAGCGTTAGCTGTAGTCTTCAGCGCTGAGCGCCATAGCTAGAGTAGTACTAGAGAGAGAGAGATTGGGCGGAGGCCAGGGATACTTACCTGCAGCGCCGTTGCTCCAGCTTCGTCTTCGAGGTACCTGCAGCACAGCGCCATCTTCACAGGTTAGTACCTGGCATACGAGAGAGAGAGAGAGTTCTTCGTCTTCCTCTTTTCAGTCCACCATCTCCCTCTCACGCTCTCAATATCTGACTTCACTGCATCAGCAGACTACGAGAGAGNNNNGAGAGAGAGAGAGAGAGAGAGAGAGAGAGAGAGAGAGAGAGAGAGAGAGAGAGAGAGAGAGAGCTTGGTGACATTGGATCCAGACTCGACTTTTGAGCTTCAGACATTTGACGAGGGATTATTTGGGACTTGTGACAACGACTTGGTGTTGACGACATTCCCATCTCTCCCCCTCCTCTTCGTCTGTTCCCCTCCTCTTCGTCTGTGCATGGTCAGGGCCTGGTGCCATCCTCCTGTGTACAGCGCCAGGTCTCTTCACACCTAGTGATGATAATGATGTATGTTCAATCTGCGTTGAAACATTGATTGGGCTAGTCCTTAGTATTCTAGCATTCTGCTTCGCTATCTTGTACTACGTGAAAGAGGTCAGTCTCGGTCAGGTCAGGATTTGTATCTAAGTCTTCCCTGCGCTATCAAGCACCATTTTGTATGTATCGGAATGCGCATTGCTTGTTGAGATTCTACTTGCACTGCATTGTCCATTCAGTCCTTTTTATCACATTGCGGATCCTCGGTTTATATGTACATCGCCCAACTGGGCATGTAACAGACTGCCTAGCATTGCTTCCCTGAACACGGTTTGTTCTTCTTTTTTTCTTTCCTTAGGAAGGGCGTTGACCTTGAGATATCATCATTTAACTGACCGCCCCCAGGTAATTCAGAACAATTTTATTTTTTGGTCATCTGATTGTATCTGGATTTGACCTTGGGTCTGTCTTTCAACAATTCGTTGGTGTACCAACTGAGCTAGGCCCGTTGGTTCAACACGGTTTGTAACTTACTAACGATGGAGCAAACACCATATGTCCCCAGCACGGTTTGAACTCACGTACTCACCTCTGTTTTATTGTTTGCTCTCTCACTTGCGACGCTGCCGTTGGCATTCCTCTAATGGGCTGTTTATCTGATTGCAGGTAAGTGAAACACTTCGCATCTGCAATCGGGCGTATGTAATTTGTAAGGGACATGTGATGGCATCTGGGCCCCCAGAGAGCCTGTGCCAGAACGAATATGTGAGGAAGTACTACTTGGGAGAAGGATTCCCAGACATGACCAGTTATTTCAAGTAGGGTGGATGGATTTCTTAACTTCTGCCAACAGCCCCGCCCCAGGTCAAATCAGACAAGGTATCCTCTCTTCCTAGCCTCCACCGGGACCACCCACCTTTTCGAAGGTTTCTTGCCCCCCAAGTCTCCATCTCTAACCAAGCACTGTAGTTACTACCAGGTAATTTACTTTTTACGGAAGGAATGTAGCTAAACTGCTTTCGTCTTTTGGTTGCCCAGGCAGTCAGACATGTTACAACCTTTTTCTTTTTCAGGGGCCATGCTACTCTTCTTTGTGTCATTTCAATTTGAACGGATGTCCCAATCTGTATAGGTTATCCAACTATTATCATGATTTTGAGTTTCCGCTTGTTATCAAAAGACCAAAGAAAACATAATAATAATAATAACACAGGCCAGGGCGCACTCGCTAGACGACTCAACTGGAGGGACTGAGAGGGCTGGAGTACGAGCTGGAGGGCAAATTTTGTGAGGAGAAGGAACTATTCCACAGAGCTCACAGTTTTTTCGCAAAGTTTTTATGTGCTAGCACAAACTGCATTGCAATCTGAGGGCAGCGCAATACAAAGGACCAAAAGCAGTGAAAAGGGACGAGTAACGAGGAGCGGCAATTCCACAAGACTTGAGACGTGGAGCAGCAGGTGAGGAGCGGGCGGTAGAATTCCACTTGACGAGCCAATGTGATTGGTTGACCCTGTTCTGATTGTCCGGGTTCTTCAACCCTTCAATGTTGTTGTTTCTGGCATTAGCTTTGATTTTAGCGAAGAAGTGCTTTGTCATGGCTCCGTTAAGGGTTTTGTCATGGCTCCGTTAAGGGTATGGTCGGTCATCCTGGCTCTAATCTGCAGGCCTCTCAGTTCCCATTCCCTCCAATCGTTGAGTTCTTCTCTTGCTGAGTCGAGTAGTTGGCTGTAGAAAGTGTTTGAGGGGTCTGCGACGAGGTTGTCCTCCACGAGAGATATGGTGAGTTGAAGCTCTTCTTTTCTTTTCTTTTTTTCAGACAGTCACACGGATTTTTCCGGCATATGGGTACGCCGGCCGGGTTAACTCATCACTCGCGGAATAATGTATACTTAACCAGTTGCAGTCTTTGGGTTTAACAAAGACATGGAGCTCTTCTTTTCTGAATTTCTGTTCTCCTCTTCTTTTCCGATTTTCTGTTCTCCTGCAATGCTTCTGGATTCCACCGCCCGCTCCCGTTGGTTATGTTGTTCCTCTTCCTCCAGTCCCTCATCCCACTCCTCCCTGCGTCCTCTCCCCCCTCACCGCGTTCTTCCTCCTCCCGCTTCTCCTCCTGTTCGTTTTTGTCGTCCTCCCCCTACTCATCTCCTGCTCCTGCTCCCTATGCCGTCCTTCCTCTCCCTCCTCACCACGCTCCTCCTCCTCCTCCTCCCGCTTCTCCTCCTCTTCGTGTCCGTCATCCTCCCCTCCTAATCCTTCCCCATTGTCCTGCCCCCAGTTGCTACGTCGTCCCTCCTCCTCCTGTCGCTCCTCCCACATGTGCTGCATTCTCTCCCCCTCCTCATCGCGCCCTTCTCCTCCTATTTGTGTTCATCGTCCTCCCTTTCCCCATCCTTCACCATCCTCCTGCTCCCGCTCCTTATGTCGTCCCTCCTCCCATGGCGCTCCTCCTCCTCCACGCCCCTCTCCTCCTATTTGTGGTCGTCGTCCTCCCCCTCCTCGTCATTCCCATCCTTCTGCCCCTACTCGTTATGCCGTCCCTCTTCCTCCCGTCCCTCCTGCAACTCCTGCTGCGTCCTCTTTGCCTCCCTCTTCACCGTGCTTCCCATCCTCCCACCTCTCATCCTGGTCATGTTCGTCGTCCTCGCCCTCCTGCCTGCTATGTACCTGTATTCGAACATTGGTCACGTCGGCCCCCACCCGCGCCACTCCTATCGCCCCCACCCGCGCCACTCCTATCGCCCCCACCCGCGCCACTCCTATCGCCCCCACCCCCGGACCCTCCCTTACCATTTCGCGCAGCCCGGGAGTATTCCACAGCCTTCCCCGGGCGCGGTGCGAGGCTATGCCTCGGCTCCGTAGGGGAAAAAAAAGTGGCCGCACGATGCCCCCCCTCCCCACTCTTTGCCGCATTTCCAGCAAACTCCACTGCCGGTGGAATAGGTCCTCGAATGTTCGATACAGCCACGCATTCCCGAGCGCGGTACGGCCCTCCGATACCGCCTCCCCCATGAATTTTCTTGGGCCCGCAGGGGGCGTCATGCGAGAACCGCGTTTTTCCCTTTAATAGGATTAGGGAAAAGATTAGCATGTTCCCTGGAATTGTCCAAATTAAAGGAAAAAAAATCTCTTTGTGAAGTGTTGGAGAGTTTTCTGAGGAGCAGCCTCTCTCTCTCTCTCTCTCTCTCTCTCTCTCTCTCTCTCTCTCTCTCTCTCTCTCTCTCT